>MEJB01000008.1:247465-316492 GCA_001752375.1 Rhazya stricta | reverse complement strand
TCAGATGAATAATTGGAGAAGATAAGAAAGAATCAGATGATACAAGGAGTATTCAGAGAATTTCTAATAATCAATATTTATAAGTAAACACATAATCAGACAATCAAAATAAAATTATAGGCGGTAGAACCAGCCAAGCATAAATTTATAGATAGATATGAAAATTTAAACAACTAATAAATTTAGACGTGCATATGCAGTGAGTAGGAGGCTCAGCCTTTCAAATGCATGTAGAAATAGAGGTGAAGAAGAATTTAGGAATTTATATATTTATGATATAAATTTATACAGGAATTATAAGTGAGGAGTCACTCACTCATAAAATTGGGATACAGATTTATACTCTGAAATGGATTTGGACTAGGAGAAATCAAGCTGAGAGAGTTTCTCTTCATCTTAACTTCTACCTAGAAATGAACTCTTGGCTTCTATATATAGAAGCAAGAGGGGGGACTCTATAATCAATTTTTGTGAGCGATACAGTTAAAAATGGTAAGTGCTATAGTGTACAGTAGCTGCTACAGTGAGCTATAGTATTTTACATAATTTTTGCTAATAGTAGAGAGCTACAGTCTCTGCGGTATTTATACATAGAATTTTTTGGAGAAGTCTTCTACTGCAGTAGATCAGCTTCATCCAAATCAAGAGCTGGTGATGTTGCTGAGTCTTCGGATGACACCACGTAGGATTTTGATGAGGAGGGAACATTCTGTAATAGCAGTTRCTGCATCTCCTCTGGGGATTTTGCTGCTTCGAGTCTGGCTGCAAGCTGGGATTTATCTGTCAGGAATTTTTTCTGGTCCGGAGTGATAGCAGGAGCCATAAGCTTCTGGGAATTCTGTCGGTGCTGACAGAACTCGATGATGGACTGAGGTTGGAAGGATGGTGGAATTTTGAAAGAAGTCCACCATTTTATTTGGAATTTACGTTGGATAATAGGGATTTGTATAGGTGTATACTCTAATTACTACGAAAGAACCCATAGTAGGTAGAGTTTTGTATGGAATAATGGTAAGATCCCGAAGTGGGATTTCGCAGGTAAGGGTTTGTAATGGTGTTTGAAGGTATTGTACGCTGTTTTTACATAGGATTTTTGATTGAGCCACTCCTCATTCGTACCGAAGATGTCCCACTATTGGTTGAACCAGAATGGAAAGGATGCGGCTTGACATACATGGGTGTTGAAGTAAATCAACCATGTATGCTGATGCTTGGGATTTTGAACATAGAAGGCGTGATACCACGCCCGCTAGTAGTCCCACTATGTGAAGGACTCGTGATAGAAAGGTTCACTTTTAGAAGTGTCTGGGAAACCAAACTCCTGTCTAAGATTGCCTTGGCATTGCATCCATGTCTCTAGGGACAAAATATTTAAAATTTTAAAAGTGAAATATGTAGGATGTTGGGGGTTTTTTCTAAAAAGAAATGTTTTATTTCCACCGATCCGTAAACTTCCAAAATATTTTGATAAAAATTGGGATTTTTGAGGGGATGAAGTTGTTTGTAATACCAGTTTTTTTCAAAAAGTTTTTGAATAGTATCAAAAGGGGATTTTTCATAAAATGATTTTTCAATAGAAATAATACTTTGACAAATAGATTTTTTGATAAAAGGGGTAGACGTCTTGGTAGCTTTTGCTACGGAGGTATCTGTATCCACCTTGGAGGTACGTTGTAAGGTACCCCTRGATTGAGATGGAATTTGCAGTTGACTCTTCTGACTTTGGGTAGGCACTATTTCTTTGCCTTTGTCGGATGAAGTCGGTTGCTGGAATTTTGATAGAAGCTCCTGGAATTCCTTGGAATTTGCAAGTGATTCCATCAACGCCTGGATGGAATACTAGCAATTGACATCGATTGTTGTCCGAAATTTGTAGGCTTTTCTTCTTTTGGCAGATGTCATACCAAGATTTTTTGGTTGAGACTGCTATCGGTATTTTGGAGGCTAATTTTTGGGAATTTGGATGCGCTCCCTTACTAGGAGGTTTATCGCTCATTTTTCTGGGTGGCATTCTGCAAGAATTCTCATGTGAGAAAATCAGGAATAGAATTTGTATCACCTTTTAGAAATTCAATTTCAAAATAAAAAATAGATAATATAACTTGCCATCTGGCGAAAATCTGTTTTGATGCAAGATTTTGAACATTTTTTTTGCAAAACTTCTTTCGYAGATTTACAATCTATGCRTAATAAAAATTTTTGATTTAATAAATCATTTTGAAATTTTTGAATGCTCGTGACAATGCTCAATATTTCTTTTTTAATAGTGAAATAAGATTTTTGGGTGTCATTCTAGTGTCCAGATGTAAATCTGACAATGGTTTCTTTCACACTTAAAACCTGTTTAAGTATTCCACCATAACCAATGTCGGATGTATCAGTTTCAACAATTTTAAACAGAGAAGGATCAGCAATATGCAAGCAAGGAATTTCATGCACAAGTGATTTAATTCGCTGAATTAATTTAGTATGTTCCTCTGTCCAAGGGACAAGATTTTTCTTCAAACGATCATGCAAAGGTTTAGCAATCCTAATTATATTAGGTATAAAATCTACCACATAATTTAGGCTGCCTAAAAATCTCTGCAATTGATTTTTATCAAGAATCTTATCAGGGAATTTATCTGCAAATAACAGCGATCTTTCAATCGGTGTTATTTTATCTTTATAAATATAATATCCTAAAAACATGACTTTCGTCTATAATGAAGACATTTTTGATTTAGATACAACTAGACCATTTTTCTTTACAATATAAAAGAAAGTTTTTAAATTTTTGAAATGTTCTTCTATTGACTTGGAATAGACAAGAACATTGTCAATGTACACAATGCAGAATTGTGAATAATCATTAAAAATGTTATTCATAATTCTTTGGAATTTAGAAGGGGCATTTTTAAGGTCAAAAGGCATTACATTCCATTCGTATTGGCCGAATGGGACTGTAAAAGCCATTTTATACTTGTCTTTTTCTGAAATCTGTATCTGCCAAAATCCAGATTTCATATCAAATTAAGAAAATAAACAAGCAGAATTTAGATGAGATAATAAATCTTTCTGATTTGGAATAGGATATCTAATCCATTTTCGAGCAGAATTTAAAGGTTTATAATTTATAACTAACCTAGGAGTACCACGCTCTATTTCTGCATTTTTATTAACATAAAATGCAGTGCAACTCCATAGAGATCGAGATTTTCTAATGAGTCGTTTTGACTCAAGATCTAGAATTTCCTTCCTACAATGCTGTTCTAATTCAGAGTTCATCTGAACTGTCGAGCTTTGGTAGGAATATTTCTTTCATCAAATTCTGGAGTATAAGGAAGATCAACGATATGTTGTTTCCTTTTTGGGTGTCAGTGTCCAGATGGATATATATATATATATTCAAGAGCCAAGATGTCAACGAAATACAAAACATCACCATTGAGGAAAAATGTCCAAAGGAGTAGAAAAGAGGTGAAGATTATTCCTATATAGATTTTTTGGATAATAGAGTAAAACTCATGGTATGACGTGAAGAAAGACTTTTGGATTGGTAAGCTAGCTCGGGTGTTGGAAGCACCTAACTATTCCTACTTCAAGGAAGTTATCTGTTTCGAACTTGAACATGGTCGATCTTTCGGTTGAAAGTTTGTCTTTCTCTTATTTCAACGGCTTAGAGCTGAGGTATGCCTAATCTATGTTTAGTTATTGTAGGCGGAAGATTTTAAGGTCGACTAGTAACYAGGCAAAAATTTCTTTAAACTTCATAAAAGATTGAGGAGTGAGGATTTGATGTCAGAGCATAAATTTTTACGTACTTAGACTATTTGTTTGGGTTGAGATAGGTTGACTTGAGTTTGGCTGCTGGTTCGATACAGACTTAGGAGCATTGCTTTGGTGGACTACTGATGCTAAGTAGCACTCTGTTGGGCTAGCTCAATCACCTATGGTTAGTATATTTTCAATGGTAGTCGAGGAGATGATAGAATTGTTGTACATAATTATTTGGGTATGAAGTCTTTGAGGGCTAATCATCCTACTAAGATATTGCAGGTGATATTGTTGGGGCAGTGGTGGAATCAGAACCAATAAATTTTTAATTCTTAATATATAATTTTTTGTAAGTGAGTTCTTCGTATATTATTTCTATCATCTTGGTGACCTAAAATTTTACAATATAAATTGGGATGTACTAGACGATTTTCTGAATTTATCTCAAGATTTTGCTTTGAACAATTTGTGCATCACTATTTGCTTCAGAGGGAAATGGTTGCTCATCTAAGATTATTTTCATTAGGGAGGTGGGCTATATCAATGGAGGATATGATGTTGGTATAATCAGAAATGACACGTTATCAGGTAAAGCCCATTTGTAGGGAGGCATGATCAAAGATGATATTTACTGACCTTCCCGTGTCAACAAGGATGTGTTTGACTATKTTGCCTGCTATCTAGAGAGTTATGACAATGGCTCGATCTGAGTTAATGGGGAGGTCATGGTGTTCGTCTTCATCTTCTTTTATAACAGTTGAAAGATACCATGTCTTGACACGGGGATTGTCATTGGCATTTGTAGTCGCGTTTTGTTGACGGTCTATAGGGTTGTTATTCATCCAATCATGTCGTTTATTTGTGCGTTGAGCTTTACCTTAGTTGGGACTTGGGACTTGGGCCTTGGTGTTGTGCACACTTGTGGATGAACTCCTTGAGATGCCCTCTTCTTATTGTATCTTCGGGTTCCCTTTTCAACATTGTAGCATAAATTAGTATCATTGCTATGGTCTTTGTGAAACATGTAAAATGTGGTTGTGTTTGAAATGCCTAAGGGGGGGAAGGGTGATTTAGGACTAAACAATAATTTCTAATATTAATTCAAATTAGGCTAAGCAATCCAATCCCAAAGTATCAATTAGAAACAATGATCAGTGTGACTCGCTATGACAATGATCAATTTAAGGCAATGTGATAATAAACAAGTTTCAACAAGATAGATACTTTAACTAAGCCTTAGCTTGAGAATTCAATATTCATGATGATTCAATTGATACAATAAGAGTAATATGAAAGTGAATCACAAGAAGGATATGCAATGTGAAGTAAAAAGATATCAAGAGGCAATACACACGATTTATAGTGCTTCGACTTCAACAAGTCTACATCCACTATGTAGGATTTCAACCTTTCACTAAACTTGCATAACTTCACAAAGATTACACAATATCGGTTGGTATGACACGCTCCAACCAATTTCAACACGTAGAGAGGAACACCCAACCTATGGTTTTACCAAACAAACCTCTCAACAATACTAAAAGATCATAAGCCGAACAATAATTCACCTAGGTTGGATGAGTCTTACAGTGATAGCTCAAAATTCAATCTCTTATAGGATGGATGTTACAACTTGAAGCTCTAATCAATCTTTTGAGATAACTTGAATAAGTGAAATAAAACTCAATGTATGATTCTAGTGGAAATCTAAGTTTTTGCTCAATAAATGATGTTTATGAGATTAATAACTCAAAAACATTTGCTCAGCAATTAGTAGCATAGTGTCATAGCTTTTTAAAGCTTCTAAAAAGAGTATATATAGTGTAAAAGTGAGAATTTATTGAAAGAGCCATTGAACTAGTCATTAGATACATTCTTTTGAAAATCTCGATTGCGTGGACGCACTGTAGCTTCCTTACAACCTTTTCTGGTATCATCCTTAAGGTTTTGCAACCTTTTAGACAGTCACGAAAGGTAGCTAACATCCGTGGCTCAAGGTCAACAAAGGATGGTAAACATTGTCAGTAGCATACATCCTAGGCCATTCAAGTGATAAACATGAGCTCAACATAGAACACAATACAATGGTATAAAGGGCTAGTCTTTTTCAAAACTTGTTTGTAATGTCAAAAAGATTTATGAAGAGTTCTGAAAATATTTTTAAGAGCTTTATAACCTTAGAACAATTACTCAAAAGGATTAGTCAAAATAATGAAAGAAATACTAAACTGTAGCTATCTGGTGACTAAACTCATGTCCTTCAAATCTTCAAAAGTTGGTAAACCTTCAATCGACATAAGACTTGAGGATCTTTATGTCGTCCTTATGATACGAATTATATTAAGTCAATTTAGTTTGTTGAACTTCCTAAATATAATATTAACTGATCATTAGTGACTTTCAATGTCTTGTTATTATTATATGCGAGCCAATTGTAATTAGGCACTCAATCCTAACAATCTCCCCTTTTTGATGATGACAAACATTAAGTTAGCAAAAGAGTATCAAGATGAAATATAAATCAAAGTAAGGTAATGGAGGATATAAGGGATTATAAAATAAGGAATGAAAAGATTTCTCTTAGTATAACTTCCTATTACTAAAAGAATCTAGTCTCTTTTGTGATCTATTGTACATGATGCCATCAATTAAACGCAATATCAATATTTATGAACAAATGAAAATAATATAGCATATAGCATATAGCATATAGCAATAGGCAACAAAAAATGGCAATAGTATAACATATAGGAGTAGGTTTTTTCTCCCCCTTTGGGAAAGGGAATTCAATCCTTGCAATTTGGTAACCAATGCTCAATGACCATCACTAAAGAACATAGGGAGAGCATCAATTAAATGTAATTATCTGAATATTCCAAAACAAGAAAGCTAACAAATCAAGACATAACATAACATCATAGATTTATAATCCATWATCCAAAATCCATAAAATAGAAAACAGAGAACATAGAAATCCATAAACAAGCATAACCATCTTGTTCATACCAGAAATCCATGAATAAAAGCAATCTAATAAAATAAAGAAAAGCATCCTAATCTACTCATCATCATCCTCATCATCATCTCATCGAAGACGACTTGAGGAGGCTTGGTTCATGAATGCATGGAGTTGTGCTTGCACTTCGAGTGTTGTGTACCAAAGCCATCCAACCTACTATTAATTGATTACACAGATGATCTCATCTCGGTTTGCTGTTGATGGAGTGTAAGTTGAGGGATGTACCAATATGCCTCAATATACTTAGGTCATTCTCATATTTGCTTCTTATCTCTTGGCCTTGAGTAGCATCATCTTGTAGAGGATGTTTTTCTTGAGCATCCATCTCACCATCTTCATCTAGGTCTTCACTCGAATCTGGTTCTTCAAAAAAATTTGGAAAAACTTCCATCTTTTTGAGGTTTGAATGTTGAAGGACTTCAATAGAAGGGAATGAAGGGATGGTGTCTAAAGGTATGTTAAAATAATTGAAGATATGAGATAAAATGTGCCCATAAGGAAGATTTCTACAACCTTTATCCTTGGCCTATTTCATCTCCCACCATAAGGTATCCCCGAGGTAGATTTGAGTGTCTATGACAAGATTGTAAACAATGAATATATTACTATAGGAAAGTTGAGTCCTATGACCTTGAGATGTGACAATGCAATTCGTGTAGAGGACTCTATGAGGATTGGGAAATTGACTAGCTAAAGCCTATTGTGAATTGCTAATCATTCTACATTCTAGAAAAATTTCACAAAACCTCCTTAAATCAAAATCACCTTTCGGTCAAGCATTATGATGAGTCTCTACCATTTATCCTAGTGGTCAATCTAGCATAAGTAATATTGAAGGATGCATTCGCATAGAATTGACAAATCAAATAGGGATAAATTTGTGATTGTTATGTAAGAATTTCCATTCGACCTTGATTTCTGAACCTATCAATCACCTATTTAATGCCTCTAGAATCTTCAAGAATAATATTTTTCCCACGGGCAATGATTTTAGGTTTACCTATGATTGGGGTGTAATGTGTCTTTGCCGCCTCATTGATGAAGATAGGACTGTAATCTTAACCATGAAGGATGTGGGTGGGAAATGGGACGTGGGGAACCAGCGCACCCGAACCAACCATCGGCAAGGGTAGGTAATGATTCACCTCAGGAAGTGAAGAGATAAAAGAATATTAACCACTTTGCGATACTACTAGTAGGAACATAATCGGGTTCCAAATAATAATGGCCAATTGCAGAGCCTAATGGCTAGGCGTTACATTCTAGTGAGCTCACAAAAGTAATGAAATGAAATGTTTTACAAAGTTCTTGCATTTTAAAGGGAAAGATTTTATGGAAAGGTTATACAAGAAAATGATTTGAAAGTTTTCATGGAGAAAGTGAGATTTTATAATTCATGACATATAGGGCATGTCCATGCATTCATGCATGAGATATACTTACTGGGCTTTATTGCTCATCCTATTTCTCTCATTTTGCATCTCAGGTGAAGTGTGGCYAGATGGTGCGAGGAAAAAGCTTGTGGGCAAACCATGATACCCTGAAGTTAATTTAAATGAATGTTATTTATAAGATGGTTGTTGATTAGAATGGTTTTTGCTTATTATTAAGTATTTCTTATTTGGTTTTAAATTCTTTTGGGTTTCCGTAAATTCGTATTAGTGAGTAAATGGTGACATTCTCAAGTTAGGATAAAGTTTCTTAATCTAGGGGTGTTACATAATCAAACTCTAACACAAACTAAATCATAATAGGAAACTACCTAATCAAGTCCTACTCAATCGCTATTATTAGTTTCCTAATCTTAAAACTCCCCCTCAAGTTGGAGCATAGATGTTAAGTATTCCCAACTTCTTACAAGGATATTTAACCCGAGTTCCATTTAGCCTTAGTAAATATATAGTTCAAATTTGCCAAACCGGCTAATTCCAATTTCCAATCTCCCAACTGATTCCAATTCGCCCAACTTGTTACAAAGATAATCAACCTGAGTTCTATTTAAAGCCTTTCAAAGGATGTTCCACACTAGAACAAAGCATGAATATGTGTTGGCGGTGAGATCAAAATGGTACTAACAAAGGATGTTATAGACCCAGTGAAAATCAACCAAATAAAGCATGAATATATGCTGGCAATAAGATTCAAATGGTACCCAAAAAATGATGTAAACACTCGAATAGATTCTCACTCAACAATGCAATTTGTGACTCTTCCTTGCCTATATTGTTCCATCCACCAGAGGTTGTTCACCTTGGAGACCTAATGCGATTATGAGTAYGCCAGGCAACTGTCATCGATCAATCAATTCGCAGCTTTCGCTTGCTACTGTTTCCTAACATGAAAATAATAGAAAACATGCAATCTACAAAGGAGGAAAAGAAGGAAAAATAAGAACTCTATAAATCCTAAACAATCTTGATCAAAGTCGTGAGAAGCCCCATCCAAATAATAGATTTTTGGAATTTGAAGAACCAAAGCCAAAGTTTCAACATCATGAAATTGGCTTTGGTTATAATACCATGTTAAAATAATAATATAAAGAGAGAATAGAGAAGAAAATAAAGAGAAGAAACAATAAGGTATATTGAAATAGCATAATATGATAGCATGTAATTTAATACAAAGTAACCAACGAAAGTGCCTATTATAGGTTGTCAAAACTATAAAACCAGATCATGATAAAATATTGTAACTGCTAATATCGAAACCTATTCAGACTCTAACACAAACCAAATTATAATAGTTTCGTATCTAATCAAGTCCTACTCAATCACTATTATCAGTATCCTAATCTTACAAATCGAAAAACTGAAATCGAAATTGAAATTTTATAAATTTCAAAATTTCAATTTTATAGAACTTCGATACAAATTTGTTTTTTTAAAACCAAAACTCTAAAACTGAATTCAAATAGAAATTTTAAATAAAAAATCAAAACGAACGCCCATGCCTACATATATGATCGAATTACAACATTTGAGTTTATGGACTATTATTTGATGGAAACGCCATTACCACACGTATTGATTATGTGAAGATATTTGAATTTTTTGTAATGAACATTCAAGTCTATCTATTTAGGGATTCCAATCATGTCATCTGATCATTCCAATTGATGGTACTGATATGAAGAGGCCATATCGAGTAGTTCTTTTGATTGCTAGTTGTTAAGATGTAAGCAGTCATGTGTTCCCATTGGCGTTTGATGATATTATAGATGAAGAATCATTTCAAGTTGGGGATGATTTTCCAAACTAGTAAAACGTCATGCAGTGAGATAAACAAGTTTCTCTTATTTTGGATTAAAATAAAAATGTAAGCATTGATAAATACTTCAAATAGATATTTAGTTCAACTTCCCTAAGCGCTTAATCATCGATAGATAATTTAAATCAAGATAACAAAAAACATGAGATTTAACATGGTTTGGCTTAACATGCCTATATCCATGGGACCAAAATCAAATGTCAAAACAAGTTCACTAAACAATCAATATACAAGGGTGTGATTTGCTAGCCTTGTTATTGAAACTTTTCCAACAAATCTCTTAAGGTCTCCAAGAGTGTGATCTTGTAGATGAATGGTTAAACAAACAAGCTTGGATACAACCAAGCACAATTCAAGATGAATATCAATAATCAAGCAAGAATAACTTGATCTCAAATAAGGAACAATTTCTGATCAGCAAGCCTCATTCCGTATTAATTTCCTCAACCTATTTTATGCAACTTACTCATAGATATAAAGGTTACAAATGCTTGGATAAGTTGCAAAAGAGTAGGACTAATCTATAAATACAAGTTCTCATTGGAATGACCCTTCTATCTAAGATGTTTGAGTGTCTAGCTTTCTGTTTAACACTTATATTAGAAATCTTTTGTATCAAGTCAATATATCTTGGTTTATAAGATTTAGTGTAATACATAAAGAGATATATTCAATCACAAAACATGCTCTCTAAATAATTATGGAAGATAAATCTAGACAGGAATGTGTGAGAAAATGAAAGCCAGTGTGAGCACAATGGCATCATCTGTTCATATGTGAGTAGAAAATCTATGATCTACAATCCCCCCTTTCTTTGTTACATATGAAAAAAGCTACATAAATAACTCCAACTCCTTTATGTCAATAAATATAGTATTTATATCTCAAACATAGACTAATAGTTCCACAAACATTAGACATTATCCTAAGACAGTTCAACACGATGAATATCCCAATATTCAATTTTTGCTCCGTCTTTGTTCCTAGAATAAGTAAAAGATAAACTAACCATATGACCCAGCAAAAGTATCCAGCAACTAACCACACAAATGATAAAATTGTAATCCACAGAATAATTATTCTCTCCTTTTTTGGTCATAAATTGAGCCAAAAATAATTGAAGTAACTAGTGTATGATAATGGAGCAGAAGCGCATGAGACGAATATGAAAGCATAAAATGGCTGGTAACAATATAATTTCCTTAGTAGAAGCTAGGGTAGTAAAAAAATCCCTTTTTTATAAATTAAAATAAGAAGAAAGAAATAAAATCAGTAAAGAATGATAAAACACAAAAAAAAAAATTAACTAAGGCACCGATACCTAATGAATCAAAGGAATACTAAGAAGATGGTTTACCTGATGAGACCATATTGTATAGAGGATAATATTGTAATAAAGTAAATCACTCCTGGAACACGAGRAAAGAGAAAACAATTGGACCAAAGTATGTATATGCAAGATGCAATGGTATGAGATTTAAGTATAATGACTAAGCTCCAAAAGATGTATGTTACAAGTAGAACACAAAGATAGCCAAGAAAAAATATTGAAGACCAAAATAACAATCTGCAGATAGTAATTATGTATGTCCTGAAGGGGATTTGCACTTTGGCTAAGTTATTCAACCCCTTTCCTAAAAAAACAACATATATAGAATTGTTAACAACAAACAAAATTATGCTCGATGGATGTTCTTCTCCAAAGAAATCTTTCTTTTGAGCATGAAAATAAGCAGGAAAGAGAATTAAGTCACTCAAATGTCCAGGCTATGATTCTCACTACATATTGAGGTAGCCTTTTCTGTAATAGAGTAGTCGTAGTATAGGGGTCACTACACGAAAACTACGTACTTACTTAAGTTGAATTTCACTTTTCAATAGATGATAGTCATCTGGTCAAGTGCTCAACAGAGGATTTTATAGAAACTAACATATTTAGAGACCTCAAAATATCCTTGAATAATACGAGTCTTATGAAGAAAGGCACATAAATACTTGACAGCTAGCCACTTTCAAAATGAATGTCCACACACTAGAACTTTAATTTTTGCCAGTAGGTACATAAAGATTATGAAATTATACTCGATCACATTATTATCCTCAAAATGACACGACTCATTGTGGTAAACCAACTCCTATAGACCTCCTTAAACCCACAAAAATTTGAGCRAAAATGTGCTTTTGTGTGTCCATCATCACAAATAGGACTTTTAAAAACATACTTCATTTTAACTGACCCTTTTCCTTTTGGTGGAGTAGCGATAATGTTTTATTCATTAATCATTCTATGCATATAAAAAAGTAGATTAAATATTTTGGTATGATATGTCCATGTTTTCCACAAAAAACTAGGGAKGAATTTTGATACCTTATAAGATTCTGTCTTTTACTAAAATTTTTTGCCTTCTATTCAGTTCCCTTGTGCATCTGCTCTAGAATCCAGCTTTAGATTTGCCATTATTTGCTTTAGCCATGTGTAAAACTTGATTACATTTGGTAGAACTCGTCTTAAATTTGTTTAGGTTATTGTTTGCACTATTTAGTTCTTCCAATGCTTTAGTAGCTTGTGAAGCATCGAACTCATTTTCTAGTGCTTTACTTTGTTCAATCAACTCATGGTTATCTTTCACAAGTTGAAGATTCTCTGTCTCAATGGCTTTATTTTGCTTCACAATAATTATCCACTAGTTGTACATGTCTCATAATCAATTTGAAGGTCTTCAGTACCAATGTTGCATTGTACTTCTTCATTATCAATTTCAGATTGTACCTCATCCTTATTTGAATCTTTTAGTACAAATGCTAGGTAATTTTGTTCACTTTCATCATCTTTTTGAATTTTATCATCACTATCACCCCATGAAGAATTCATGGCACAATTGTTCTTCTTGATACTATTGACACATTCTTCTTGAATGAGTCCATAGCCTTCACATTCCTTGCATTGAATCCTTTTTTCATTTCTATGGCATTTTTAAAAAGTCATCATTCCTTATGTTTCTTCTTGAGCATTTGTTGTAAATATCTTCACTTTATGTGTGAGATAGAGCAACATTTTTGGAACTTTTGGTGTATTTATCTTTGTTCCAACTTTTCAAATTTTACTCATATATTTGAAGCAATTGAATTAACTCATCTAGATCCAGTAAACCTACATCTTGATATTTTCCAATGAAGATAACTTTTGCTTTAAATCTCTTGGGGAGATAGCACACCACCTTCCTGACAAGTTTAGGCGTTAGAATAATTTTCACCAAGAGTAATACACTCATTAAGTAGATCACATAATTTAGCATGAAAATCAGCAATAGACTCATCATCAATCATAATCAAATTTTCGAATTCAGTAGTGAGACGTCTTATCCTAGATTTCTTTACTTGTTGAATCCCTTCTTTCTTTGTTCACAATTTATCCCAAGCTTCTTTAGCAATAAGACGTATTGTAATAATTTTTATTTAATCCAAAGAAACTGCGTTAAAGATAGCATGGAAGGCGAATTCTAGTTAACCTTATCAATATTTTCACCAGTGCATTCACTAACTGGATTTGGTATTAATTTTTATCCTTAGTTACTGAGGATAGACTATATTCTGTGATAACTGACATACAAACATGTTCATCTATTGCCTTTAGAAATGCTCTCATCTTACCTTCCCATAAAAGATAATTCATACCTTCAAAGAGTGGAGGTCTATGGGTGGAAACCCCTTCATGATATCACAAAAATTTTCCATTGTTATGTAAAACAGTGACAATTACGTGAAATAATCGAAATGGTTCTGAGTACAAACAATAGCCAAATAGCAAAAAATAGATACCGTGAAGTATTTGAATCAACAAGAGGGTTCAATCTAATTCTGAGAACTAAAAAACTTGTTCTGATATCACTTGTAAGCGTTGATAACTACTGCAAATAGATATTTAGTCAAAATTCCCTAAGGTCTTAGTTATTGATGGATAATTTAGATCGATGGACAATACAAAACACGCGATTTAACATGGTTCGGCTTAAAATGCCTACATCCATGGGACCACATCCAGATGTCAAAACAAATTCACTAAAACAATCAATGTACAAGGGTCATATACTTAAAATGCCTACTCACTTCTATTTGAATCTTGTAGCCCTTGTGAGATGTTGTGAATTTCTTTGACGTTGATGGCTGATGCAATCTATCTGCCTTGATACTGAAACTTCTTCTAACAAATCTTCCAAGATCTCCCAAGAGTGTGACCTTGTAGATGAATGGTTTAAGAAACCAACTTGGATACAACCAAACACAATTCAAGATAAATATCAATAATCAAGTAAGAATAACTTGATCTCAAGTAGGGACATGACTTTTTGATAAGCAAGCGTCGTTCTGTATTTCATCAACCTGTTCCATGCAACTTATTCACATATATATACACATTACTAAAGCTTGGATAAGTTGCAAGAAAGTAGGACTAATATAAATACAAGTTCTATTGACATAGGATTCTTCTATCAAAGATATGTGAGAGTCTAGCTTTCTATTTAATATTGTAGTAGAACTCATCTACATATCTTGATTTAGATTTGTCCAAAAAACATGCTTTCTAAATAAATATGTAAGATAATCTAGACAGGAGTGTGTGAGACAACAGGAGCCAGTCTGAGCATACTAGCATAATTTGTTCATATTTGAGTAGAAAAACGATGATCTTACAAAGGACATATTAAATATGGCGAATCATTAGAGGGAGTTACAGTCACAATTGGTGGTTCATAGATATTCTCTATGTTAGATTAGGGCAAATTACAGTGTTACACTAAGAAAAAAAGAGTTAAAAGAGGTTAATGTAAAAGGTGGGAACAAATCATAGGAAAGATAAGTTCAAAATAACTATAGAAGAAATCTAGATACATAAAATTAAGGAGTGGTTAAATGTAATTGATCATGAAAAATGGACAACAACACATGATAATAGGTATACGTGTAATTGCATAACAATTGATTTATCTGAACTATTACATAGTGTGTTCAAGGAAGGACTAGAATTGTCAATAAAGGGTTTGGTCAAGATGGGATTCACGAAACTTGTAAAGTATTTTGTTAAACATCATCAGGAGACAGCTCATTTTAGACATCTATTCGCCCCTTAGAATTGGAAAGAAATACTGTATTCTTGAAGCAAAATCTCATGGACATATTGTCGTGCAATAAAAATTTACAAACATATATATTTAGTGTAAAGTTTCCAAATAGGAGATATGAAAGGGGTAAAATATCTAACAGTGAAAATGAATGAGAGATCATATAGTTGTCACAAAATGGTATATATTTGGGATGCTTTGTTCCTAAAGCTTGTTATAATAGGAAAAATGTTAACAATGATTTGCTGAAAATCTTGTAATATATCACGTTAAGATAATTTTCTCAAATTTTACTATTATGATTGAATTTTATATCTTGTCCATTATTTTTGGTCCACAATGTATAACATACCGTTGCTTGTTTCCGTATTATGTTTTTACATTTGTAGAGCTCATGTAATTTTTAATTGTTTGTTTGACAAATTCATTCGTGTTTGTTTCATAAAAACATTTAGTTGAACATAGTATTTTTGGATTTTTTTAATTTTAAAAGAAGCAAAGATTATGGAGAATAGGTATGTAGGGTAGTGTTTTGTTAATTATGTTTTAATTATAAACGAACCCGAAAGGATATTCCATCAAATCATCACTAAAACTAATTCAGTATCACTCAATATAAAGAAAAACACATACAATAAGTACATCATAAAGAGAAAATACATCCATTAAATAAATCAAAGGATAACACATTCTTTGAGTGTATTTTTTCTTGGATAACATATCTCTACTATATTAAAATATCATATTTTAATGAGAATTTTTCTAGATAATTTTATCCTCTTATCCTAATAAATGATGTTAAAAATTGTTAATAATAGCCTTATTTAATTTATTTAAAATATGAAAGGTCGGTAAAAAAAAGTGTTTACTTAAAATATATCTCATATTTCAATAATAGACTTTGATGAATATACTTTTCTAAAAATGCTTCTAATTATAAATATATATATATGACAAAACTATGAAAATGTATACAAATACATGCTTGGTGATATTACTCTTATAATTGCAAGACTTGTAATTGTGTAAGACGATAGAATAGAGATTTTTGGCAGGATTAAGCGTAGAGAAGCGATCGAAGTCTAGAGGTGATTATTTCTTCATATAACTTTTAAAAAAAAAATGGATTTCTTCGTATAAATTTTGAGAAGTTGAGTTCATCATTAAAAAGCATTTGTTAAGGAAATAATTAGTCCTAATAATTGTTTTCTATATTACCTGGAAAATAATATGCAATTAATAGTTTGTAATTGTATCATCCTCAAGAGTGCAAAAAATGTCATACTAGAGTTATAATTGAAAATCAACAAAAGATAATTTTATAAATAATTATTAAGAATAATATAGTAACATAAGAAATCAAAGTTAATAGCAAATATGATTACATTGTAATGGTCGAATGACGGAATATATTTTCTCATTTTCTTTCAATCTCTACTTAATAATAGTTGACACAATTTATAAAGTAATTAAAGAATGTGTGATACAATCACATGCTCTGATACGTACCGTTATACATTAATTAGAGTATTCCTATAATATCCCTTATTCTCTATATTTAAAAGTTAAATATATATACGTTGTATTTTAATTGATATAATAGAAAGCCTATAAACAGATCTGATGACAAATAATAATTTTCAATATAAATATATAAAAATAAAGACAATCTAAAATATTTTATATTTTTACATAGGATTTGAATAAAGAAATACGAATATAGACCCTAGTGGGAATCTTCTTCATCGTGCATGATTCAATCTTTTTGTTCCCTTTTCTTTTGACTAAACGGAATAATCCCCAAAACAAATAGTGATTGTAAAGATGGAATCTGTAATTTGATACCATTGTCCAAAAGCAAATTGATCACCACAGTTGTAACCTGGACTTTTCTCCATTTACTCAGCGATAAGCATTTCTTTCACCCTTGTTAGTTTACTGTATATTTCCGTAATGCATACTTAAAGAAAAAGTATGATAGCAAAATAAGCTTAAGTTCTTTTTTCTCGACTTCCTTTCTTAGAAGGCTAAAAGAATGTGATAGAGACAAAAACCAAACGAGTTGCTAAAAGAGGACCAACTGGAACGATAAGCAGAGGAACACCTTCGGAACTAATGGTCCCGATCAGCGCCTACCCGACAAGGTAAGAACGCTCACAAAAATTTCAAATGCAGAAAAAATATTTCTTCAAAATTTGAAAAAGAAGTCATATGCACAATCATTGGTGCATAATATCTTTTCCACCTCACATCTAATTCTATTCTAATCAACTCCAAACTGCCAAAATCACACAGCTGATTCCGTTACTACATGTTCCTATTCCTATCACTTAAGACAAAGACCAATCGTTGATTTCTTCGTAAGCCATGACGTTTCTTTTGCCTGCTTTCTCTGAATCTCTTACTTCTTGATTTCTTTAAGATTATCTCGACTCCATTCTTGGATATGTTTATTTATAATAGACCCGCCCGTGATTGTGTTTCTCTTCTTGTGGCTGCAGTTGTTCAATTTCCCGCTTTTCATGCAAAGTTACGCTGTTTAATACAAACTACAGTTTGACAAGCTACCGTTCTTGCTGTCGCTCACAAATTGGTATTTGCATTCTTACACAAATTTGTTTTTTCATGTAGTTTCGACACTGAACTTTTTTTTTTTTTTTTTTTTGTCTTCTCTTTATTTGGAGTTAAGATAGTGCATGTTCTGCAGTTTGAGAATCAGAACGAATTTCTACTGAGTGCTAGTACGTTCTGCAGGAAATAGCAGAGTGTGGTGAGGTTGAAGTGGTGAATCGCATGGGTTTTAAGCCCTTGGATTGGTTTTCCCGGCCAGGGGAGAATGGGATTTGGGCACAGGAAACAAATAGTGCTTTCGGGGCTTATACTCCCTGTGCAATTGATTCTGTAGTCGTTGGTGTATCTCATTTGGTTCTTCTGGGATTGTGCCTGTATAGGATATGGCTGATTAAGATGAATGGCAGAATACGGAGGTTTCAATTGAAGTCCAAATTATATAATTATATGTTGGGATTGTTAGCTGGTTGCTGTTTTGCTGAGCCATTGCTGAGATTGATAATGGGTATTTCACTTTTCAATTTGGATGCACAGAGTGTTCTTGCTCCATTTGAGGTGCGCCTCTTCCCCTATCATTTTCTCTATTAGGCATTTTCATTTTTTTACCCTTTGGCCTTGTATCATTTCACACTTGTACCTTGATATCTGTGGTAAATCGCATCATAAGTCATGCCAAGATCTGCCATTAGATGTTTCCAGCTTCAATTATCTGAAGCATTTTTATTCTGGAATGTTGCTATATTGCCTTTCTATTTCACTTGTTCATCTATTAATTTTTCCTGTACTTGTAGTTCCTTTATCCCTTTATTTAAGAATGAAGGTCCTCTCGTCTAAAGTTGCGATTCAAAATGTGTATTAGTCCGACGTAAATCTGGAAGACACATGGGAATATTAAATCATAATTTGGAAGCATCAGAAACATCATGGTGAGGAGAATGTGATAATCCTAAATCAGTTTTAGAAATAAATAAATAAATAGAGAAAAGGAAAGATAATCCTATATCATTGTCATTATCTAAGAATGAAAATTCTTATCAAAAGAAACTAGATATAGATTTATGATGCTCAAAGAAGGAAAGATGGTCCAAGTTGACCAGAAGTTTATCTATTTTGCAATGTGGTACACACTTCCCTTTGTTCCGTAAGACTTCCAATATGACCACTGAATTTGTCTCCTGAAAGAATAGAAGTCTTTATTGCACTCTACTGCATTGCATATTTTGCTAGAGTATTATTGTTTTCCTCAGAACCAACCATGTCGATGCCTAAAAACATCTATCAAAGTCAATAATTATGCATCCCTATGTAAAGAGGGCTGCTTGTCTTTGAGAAAATTGCATAAAGAGGGATACACAAATTTCAACAGATAATTTTCTATACTATTCCCTATTCCCAATAACAGTGTTCTAGAGTATTGTTTCTGGTTCCTATTTGAGTCATTAAAATTTCTAGCTATTTGCATTATAGAAGCTAGGAAATGGAGATGTCTATAACCTGGAAGTTGAATGGCTGAATACAGTGAAGAGTATCTTCAGCAATTTGACTTGAAATCAAAAGCTCAAATGTGAAACCTGGCATAATTTTGATATAAGAAAAGAAAAGAATAGGCAGAAAGTTATAGAATCTCTTCAGTTTTGCTGTGCATGTATATACTTGAGAATCTATTGCAGAAGTTCAGTTGCAGCAACTTCTGCATATGGTATGCTGTACTTATACAACAACATGGATTGATGTACAGATTCTTTTGGCAAAGTTTCAAACTGCTGCAGAATTACATGCCATTATGGTGGGCCAATGTTACAGGAATGCTTCATGATACAGCCACTTAGCTTTGTTTATTTTAGGATTTTTTCCATGAGAAGAAAGAAAAACAGAAAACCAAATGAAAGAAATATAGATCAAAGCAATCTTGTAGATCTTTGACAACTAAATTCAAAAGCTTATTTGAGGATGAAAGCCTTTAGATGAGTATTTCATCAATTTTTTGGTGTATCATGAAGATTTTCACTTAATTATAATATTAAGGGATTGTACAGTATAGATGATGGTTTCCAGTGGTTGGATTCTTTTTACATGATGTCTGTTTTTGGAGCTTTGAGTTCTGACAACTCCTATGTTCCTCAGATGTAGAAACACATCCCACATGAGTACTCTATCTTGGTTTTTACGATAATATCAATGTCAAATTCTATTGACATTCTTATTATGGTTAAGTTTGATAAAATTGAAGCTAACCGGTATAATGAGTTATCTGCTTTTCATGATTTTGTTGCTATTTTGAAGGACTTAAACTTAATGAATAGGAAATACAACGAATAGTTTTGCTCCAAACATGTAATTGCAACATTGAGTACCTTTATTTTTTTCTTTAAATACTCTTTACAGATCCTCTCTATGTCCATTGAAGCTCTGGCTTGGTGCTCTRTGGTTGTTATGCTTGCTCTTGAAACAAAAGTTTACATCAAAGAGTTTCGGTGGTATGTCCGATTTGGAGTGTTTTATGTTCTGGTGGGAGATGCTGTGATGTTCAATCTAATTCTTTCTCTAAGGGAGTTCTACATGAGGTTAGTTTTCAGATATTAACTGAGTTTATTAAATTTCTTAATTCATTATAGAAATTTCTCTTTTTAGAGTCACTTAACATATGCTGATGTGACTACTAGAAATCCTACAGGTTTAAATGACTGGAACTATGATTGTTCTGGTTAAATATAAGAAAGATAACAAATTAGATAATCTATTTTTAGTTCGGAATTGGCTAGCTTGCTGAAGCACCCAAGCAGGAAATTTGTTAATTATTGATGTGGAAAAAGGCAAAATTGCAAAAATGAATATAATAGCTTTTATGAGTTTGCTGCTCATTGCTTGACCATTGTTGTGGTCTTCTCTCATTTCTTTATGCTAGTTTCAAGTGTCATGCTATTTCTATGGCTTCACGATTTGTTACAAGTTGAAGTTAGCTAGTAGAGCATCTGTATAGGAAAAATTTGCAATAGTCAACACCAATCACAATGATTGAATCCCGCTGACATGAATTAACAGCAAAAACTTCAGATATGACGTTTAGAAAATGAATCATCCCTATACTTTTTATCATACAAAACACAAAAAAACTGTGCATAAAGAACTAACAAAAAAATGTTAGTATAACACAGATTAGAGAAATTGTTGCGAAAGTAACCACATGTCAAGTTAAACAAGTAAATGACAAAGAAACACACAGTTTTCAAGGAATATTCTCTAGATAGCATTTGTAATATGCACCCTACACAATTTAAGTGCTTACCTTTAAAACTTCTGATTCTGGAGATACAAATTCAATTCTCAGCCTTAAAGTGGACGAGTCAGTAAAGATATGATAATGTCTAAAGCTAGTTGATTCATTTTGTATAAATTGTATGAAACAGGTAGCTGAAGTAAAACTAGAAAAAGAATTCAGGAACAATGTAGATGCTTTAATTTTTCTTTTTCTTTGCCTGGAGAAGTGAATATGTTAAACTTACCAACCAGACTTGTCAGTTATACATATGAACAGAAAGAAATTTCTGCCAGTGGAAGATGCAGACAATCAAATTCCACTAGGGAGCAAAAGATAAAGCAAAGCATCTCCGGAGAGAATGATTTAAGTGAATTATAACAAAGAAGAAAAAAGGGTATTGAGAGAGTTATTAAAATTGGAAAATGTAAATAGAATCTTCTAGGTGAGTGAATAATTAAAGACTGCCAAGTTCAAAGAATATGCGGCCAGAATATGAATCCCTCTGTTAATACATATAACACATGTTGGAGTGCATAAACACGTAGGCTGATCTCCTCCTTAAGGCTTGAGGCATTATATGAGGTTTTAACTCTAAATTGCTAGACCTGGGAAATGTTTTGGTTCAATCCTCACAACTATCCATTAAAGTATTTGAACTTGCTAATTCAATAAGAGAATTTTTTTGCCCAAACCTTCAGTTGTGTGCATAAACATAGAACTCTACTAGCTTAAACATTTTGATGAGTTGCTAATCTATACTTCCTAATAAATTAATCCGGAAAGAGATAGATGCATCTTTCYATCTTTGCTATATATCAATTCAATTTCATTGGTTCTTACCCTGACCACACTGCATATTTTCTAGATGCAGTCCAGCAACATAGACTCATGAATTTCTCGTCACTGTGCAGGTCAATACTTTAATATATATGGAAGTTCAATCATTTGCCAGGTACATTTGATTTCTATTTCATCTTCTGATCTAAGTTTATGGGGTTCAATCTCTTCTACTTTTTCCTGCTAAACATTTGTGAATGACTGCACGCTGAAGTTGCATGAATCATCCATCAAATCCACAAAAGCAACCAGGKTCTTATTGAACATACTGTGTCAGGTCATGTTGTCATGGAAAGAGAAGTGGCGTACTATTTATATCTGATTTATGAGGTTCGCAAAATCACTTCAGGTTCGGAATGTTTACTTTATACTGTGAAATTTGAACTCAAATATATGAGTTTTACAGTTAAAATATTTTCTTGATGAAAAAAAAAATCTACTTGACTGCTTGTGTCTTTAAGGAGATGGTTATTGTATGATGAATGAAACATGAGACATAAACCTTCAACATGATGAAATGCAAATGAACTGGGTTTTCTTTTTCTTTCTGCTGTAGGTTTTGTTTGGGATGCTACTTCTTGTKTATATACCTGGTTTGGATCCCTACGAGGGGTATATCCCATTGTCTAGTGAATCCCTTGATGACAGTAAATACGAAACGATTCTTGGAGGAGATATTTTTCCTGAGAGACATGCGAACATATTTTCCAGTGAGTAGCTAGACTTTTTAAGTTGGGGAACTTAAATTATTTACTATTCGAACTATTCTGGTCCTGTATTTTTCTTCAAAACCATGAGCTCAGATTTCTACCACTGTGTAGCTTATTCCAATCTCTGTTGGTTCTTCCATTATGGATTTTGTTCAAGGCTCTAGTTAATGTTCTATATCTTCATAATAAAACATTTATTTCTGATATTAGCATAGCATTTGCTTCCACTTATATTTATTTAAGGCAATATAAGAAGAGCTATGAGAGGTAAACATGACTGATATTATTGACTGCACTATTTAAAGAGCAACAAAAGCAGTTTTCTTTCTGATACTTAATCTTGGCTGAAATTATAGACCTACTTCCCTCCCAAAAATGAAACAAACAATAGGGGAAAGAGCAAGATATCTGACATAACTGCATTGCTAATTCACAAACTGAACCCATCTCATATGGCAGGGATATATTTTGGATGGATGACTCCCCTAATGCAACAAGGCTATAGAAGACCTATTACTGATAAGGATGTCTGGCAGTTGGATTCATGGGATGAGATGGAGACACTGAGTAAAAAGTCTGTTTTTGTTCTTTCTCTTCTTAATTTTCATCCATAATTATATTGAAAGTTGTATAAAATAATAATCTTGGTAATCATATCAGATTCGAGCAAAGTTGGACTAAAGAGTTTCAAAGCTCAAAACCATGGCTTTTACGTGCCTTGAACCACAGTCTTGGAGGCAGGTGAGTTCACTGATACATGGATCACATTTTCTTTATTTTTTTTTTTCTTGCTTTTATCTCTGTTCAGATACAAATAATCATCTTCGTTTGAATTTTTGGACAGAGAAATCATGCTTATAAAACATGTATTACATATGAAAAAGCGTATGCTTTGTCATTAATGGATGACATCGTCCTCATGAATCTCATGTGTTTTCTTTTGCAGGTTTTGGTATGGAGGTGTCTTCAAAGTAATGAGCTTCACCCTTCTAAGTTTCCCTAAAAACATTATTAGTTAATGGATTAGCTGGCAAGCAACATTTACTTACAAGTAGTATTATCTATGCCCAATTCTTTCTTCCGGGAAATTCTTTGACCAAATTGGCTTTTCAATTTTCTGAAGATAATTTTCCTTAATGCTGTTATCGGAAGGAGCTTCCTTTTTTATGTGATTTTCATTACTCGATTGACCCTTATAGTAGGATAGTTGAGTGTGAATATCAATCATGAACTTTGCATCACCAAATGTGTGACCTTCGATATATTTTAGCTCTTCTTCTGCTAAGAACTTTGCCAGTGGCATAAATAAGTCACTTCTTAAATGTTGTTACCATTGACAGCTTACATCCTAATATATTGTTAGTCAAGTCAACTCAGTATAATCAATAATTGCAGGAGAACGAAAAATTAGTAATAGTAATGTCTTGAGCATTACCTTGTCAAACTGCATATGCTTTTCTGATCAAACTACTTTTTACATTTCATTTCAATTTTAGTAGCGAGTTATCTAATTCTAAATATATTGAACAAACAGACATCAAACCTACCATGTATATTCCTGCAATTATGCATGCTAAATTTGATGTTATCGATGAAGAATCTAATATTTTGCTAAGAAAATAATTCCATTCTTGTTATGATCTTTTTGTTCTTCAACTACTTCTATGTAAATCCAATAGACACTTGGCCTAAAAGATAATATCATAAAATGTTATTCATGTAAAAAAATTCCCAGCAGTAATTCATACATATGCAGGTTTACAGAGTTGTGATATGTGAACAAAGTGAAGTTTATTCATGAAAATGACAAGCATGGGAGACTATTAACTCAGTGTATGTTCACGAAAATGTTAGAGGCTTAACAGTAAATTTAGTGAATACCATTGAGGTCCATTGTAATCTTAGCTGGCAGTTTGTGTTCACTTCTCTCATATTCAAGCCGATCGACATGCTCTGCACGTTCCAAAATGCTTGTCTGGCTTAATTACATTTATATCTTTTTTCAATCTTAATGGCATCTGAATGGAGATCCCAACGAATATTCTTGTTTGCTCAGAATAAGCTGAGTCTTTTCAAGCCAAAAACTGGTTCTAGTCATTCTCACCTACTTTTCTAAAGCAACTTTTTCTAATAAGTAGAATTAAGGAAAAATGTTATTTTTAAGTTCTAATGACTTTTCAGGAGGAATTTTGTTCTATAGCTTTCGGAAAAGGACGTTTAAAGCAAATGAGAACAGACCTTTAGTTGATGGATTATCAGCCAAATCATTCTCTAAACCATTATAGATTTTCATTATGGTACAAACAAAAAGAACTTTATTTACCATCAATTAAGTAATTTTCATGTATTTTATTTTATTCTTTTCCTGATGTCCTTTTTACATTGTCTTTGCTAGCATTTCACATTTTGCTTAAGAAAATGAGCCTTTTTGCTTAAGGAAATAAGCCTTCATGGACTACAATGATTTTAGAAGCTAATATGAAATTTCAGGACTAAGGATTGGAAATGTTGATATTATTTTCAGATATTATTCAACTTTATTTGAAACTTGTGGATCCTCTGGCCATCTTGCAGATTGGAAATGATCTCTCCCAGTTTGTGGACCTGTTCTATTGAATAATCTCCTGAAGGTAAAGTTGGTACCTTGAGATGTCTACAATTCTTCTTATTTCAAGCCTTTTTCATAATTAGTGTTACTTTTAGTCCTTATTGGAACTGCTAGGCTTGCAGTTTCTTGTCAAACAAAAATGGGAGGCAATTTGACAATATTAACGTAATATGTGCAGTTTCTGTGCTCAATTTTGTTATTGCACCAAAGTAAAAGAAAACACACAGCTTTAAGTTACTTAATTTTCGATCTTATGATTTAAGAGACAGCACTACTACCGGATGAAACCTTATTTCCTTGGATGAAACCATCTCTAATAGTTGCATAAAAGTGGATGGCAATTTAATAAAAGAACAAAAGACAAGGGATTTCCTAGGAACCTTAATAATCTTGGAAAAGCAGTAATAAACTATTTTCTTGTTTCAAGTATTGTTCTCTTTCTATGTTGGAGATAGTTCAGTTTTTCTTTGAGTATTCCTTCCATTGCAGTAAAATATTGCTATAATTTTTACTTGGTAATGCTGCAGTCTTTGGAAGGTGGTGATCCAGCTTGGGTTGGTTATCTCTATGCCTTCTCAATTTTTGTTGGAGTGGTATGTCACTCATCTTTATCCATACCTATACCTTTTCTTGTTTCACCAGGAAAGCTGACATTCTTATTTGCCTGAGATTTTTGCTACTGAGATGTTAAAGATCATAAGTTCAAAAGTATATGAATCAAACTTTCTCCTACACTAAACGGGTGTACGATAAAGGAAGTATGTGGATTTTTCAGTTATGGGAATTCAGTATTCAGTCTAGAGCAAGAGGTTATCTGTGAAGTATACAGGAACAATGCCATCAATCCTGTGCTTTTTTATTTCTTTTCCTTTATATGGATACATATGATCCTGTATTTCTCTCTCTTTCTTACCTCTATGTATTTATAAGGTTTCTTTTTTTTTTTTTCCTATTCTTTCCTTCATTTAAGAAGCATTGCCTCATTGGTATCTCAGACTCTAACATCATGAAGATACATACCAATACCCTTTCAGATATTAACCAAAAGAACCGTGTAATCACTTCTTTATATCTAGTTCTATTTTTTTTTTTTYCTCCCCAAATGCAGTTTCACTTTCTTAAGAAACTTTGGCATTGATTTAGGTGCTGGTCGAACTCACTTCATGGCCTTGTTGCTGCTTTCTCAGCAGCTACAGATATTATGCTTGCTCTGAACTTAATAGAGAATGTACAATTTATTCTGGGAATTTCCCTGGCAAATAGGGAGCAAACAAGTTTTAGTAAGTCTTAAAAATGTCAAGCATTTCGAATATGAGAATGTAGAAAGTGATTTTCATTATTGTTCTGCCTGTGAATCTTTACATATATAGCAGCTAGCAGGATAATTACAAACACCTATTAAAGATAAACATGTACCTAAGATAGTTACAACAAGATCAAAGATTGATTGTGCTGCACAATATTAGTGATTGATTGAGATTCTATAACAGCCCTCCCTCAAACTTGGCAGTCCTGGACGAACGAGTTTGCTGAAAAGAAGAAAATGACGGGATTTGTGTGGAGGTTTGGTGAGTAAGTCAACTGGTTGATATTTGGAGGGAATAAAACAGATGTAGTGACTTACAAGTGCTACTTTCTCTCGTACAAAATGGTAATCAAGTTCTATATGTTTGGTGCGAGCATGAAAAATTGGATTTGATGCCATGTATTTAGCACTCAAGTTGTCACAATGTAGCAAGATAGGAAACTAAAGCTTGGCACCAAGCTCATAGAGAAGATAGGCCAACCAGCTAGTTTCAGCACAGGCATGAGAAAAGGATTGATACTCGGATTCAGCAGTTGAACGAGCAACCGTTGGCTGCTTTTTGGAACACCATCAGACTAAGTTGCTGCCCAAATAAATAACATATGCAGAAGTGGAACGCTAAGTGCCTGGAAAACCCACCCAATCAGCATCAGCATAGGCAACTAAATGGGTAGGATGCCGTTGAGGATAAAACTGTAAACCATGATCAAGAATACCTTTAATGTAGCACAAGATGCACTTGGCAGCAACAAGATGTGGATGGCGACGCTGACTCATGAACTGAGAAATAGAGTTAACTGCAAAAGCGATGTCAGGTCAAGTGATAATGAGGTATTGCAAGGTGCCGACAATTTATTGACAATCGTTAGGATTAGGAAGTAGAGCACCATCAGAAGCTGTAAGGCAAGCTTTGGCGGAGAGAAGAGTTCTAACGGGCTTGCTGAGCAACATGTGATTTTTAAGTAAATCATGAGCATAATGAAGCTGGCTAATATGAATACCATCTGGTGTGGGAGTGACTGTAAATCCAAAAAGAAGCGAAGGGGACAAAGATCTCTAATGTTAAAGCCGTGACTCAATGCATCAATGAAATTGTGGAGCAGCCGCATCAATGAAATTGTGGAGCAGCCTGTCATCACTACCAGTGACAACAATGTCATTGCCATAAAGCAGAAACTAGTGAGTATGAGGTCTAAGGCGAAAGATAAATAAAGATGAATTTGCCACACTTTGCAACAAACCAACAGATAACACAAAATTTGTCATGCCGTGAAACTAAGCCCTTGGAGCCCACTTAAGACCGTAAATAGCTTTGTGAAGCTTGTAAACATAGGATGGACGAGTCAGATCAACAAGCCTTGGAGGTTGSAACATAAATTTAGTAGAACATGGAGGAAGACATTTTTACATCTAATTGCCTGAGAAACCAACCTCGAGAGACAACAATAGATAAGATAGTGCGAATAGTAGCAGGCTTGATAACAGGGCTAAAGGTTTTGGCATAATCAATACCGTGCTGTTTGATGAAATCCTTTGGTGATGAGGCCAGCTTTGTGATGTTCGACTGTACCATCTCGATTGTGCTTGACCTAGAAGACCCACTTGCATCCAACGGTGTTCTGAGATGGGGAAGGTGGTACTAAAGTCCAAGTCTGATTCGGCAAAAGGGCATTTATTTCATCGGCCATTGCAGCACACCAGACTGCATATTTAGATGCCTCAGTGTAGCAAGTGGGTTCTGTGGCAATAGTGTGTAGGAGGGTATGAGGAACAGGATGACGAACCTTTCCCATACTAGAACCGTTTGGGGGAAGTGTACCATCAGTAGAGCGAGTCCCCGTAGGATGTTGCAGAGGCGGAGAGAGTTACAGTGGTGGTAGACAGAGATGGCGTAGTTGTAGGGGCGGGAGGTTGCAGAGATTCCATGGAAGGTGGAGGAAGAGATGCCGGATTTTTAGGTGCAGCATTAGTGACAAAGGGGGCTGAAGCTGGGGGTGCTCGGGAGGGGCTGTCGGGCGCCAGTGATAGGCTAGGAGGGTTGCCGATGAGGCAGGCGGGTGCTGCAGTTGTAAGTGGGGGAGAGAGTTGTCATTACGGGTGCTCGGCTGATGGGTGGAGGAGTTGGAGTATGGCTTGCAGTATTAGGCTCTAAGGAGCTGAAGGCTGGAAGGGGAAGTGGGCTGCTAATATGGATGAATTCTGCCAGACCATCATCTGGAACGGAGTGAACCTGCAACTTCTTGTACGGAAATGTTGTTTTGTTAAATAAAACATTTCTAGACACAAAAACTCAACCGGTGGATGGATCAAGGCAACGATACCCATTGTTATGAGGACTGTAACCTAAAAAGACACGTTCGATGCTAGGATTCAATAACTTATTTGAAGATATATGACCCCAGATAAGGATAACAAGAGCAACCAAAGATATGGAGTGAGGAGTAAGAGGGTGGGTCACCAAAGAATTGTGAGGAGTACCCCAATTGAGAGTAGGAGTGGTGAGGCAATTGATGAGATGGAATGAAGTCGAAGTCGCTTCGACACAAGGATGTTAGGGAACACTGATGTCAGAATCAGACTGCAAGTCATGGTGGAAATGTGGCGATGTTTTCTTTCGGCAAGCCCGTTCTGTTGAAGTGTATGAGGACAAGAAAAGTGTTGTTGAATGTCTAAAGTGTTACAATAATGACAAAAGGCAGTATTTGTGTATTCTATCCCCATTGTAACTTTGAAGGATTTTAACACTTTTGGAAAGCATGTTTTTTATCATAGCAATAAGTATTTGAAAATGAATGAGAACCTCACTTTTTCGGTGCATAGGATAAATCCAAGTATAACGAGTAAATTCATTTATAAATAAGACATAATACTTAAAACTGATAAYAAAAGTAGTAGATGATTGTTATACATCACTATTAATGATGTAAAAAGGTGTACAAGTAGTCAATTTAGTTGAAGAAAAAAGTAATTTATGCGATTTGCTAAGTGTACAATCAGGACAAAGGATTTAAAAGACAACCTAGAACCAATAGCAAAACTTAAAATGGAAAAAAAAAAATGTGGGAGGATGGATACCCCAAAAGTTTGTGCTAGACGGAAGAACGAATGGATGCAAGAGCTTGAGGAGGACTGGAGATATCRAAGAGGTTGAGAGGATAGAGACCGTCTTTACATGGGCCCTGAAACAAAAGACATCCAATGAATATGAAAGACATTATTTAAGGAAAATGTASAGGAGCCTAAGGACAAAGAGATGCTACTAGTATGAGAAACAGGCATGGAATCCCCATTCCCCATATAGACATTGTCTGGGCTGCCAGAAACTTAGGATGTTGGACTGACGTGGCAGTCACGTGATGAGTTGCTCCAGTATCCGGACACCAAGTAGGATCAACAGCAAAAATGAGCACCAATTAAAGGTGTGTAGCGGTGGACGGACCAAAGAACCCGTGAAGGCAGGGATTGAGCCCATGCTGATTCGAGTGATAGTTAGGGCACCATTAAGGAGAGGGGCCCAAAATGCCATTATTTCGTGAAGCGCATGCTGGAGAAGAGAAAGGAGTGAAAGGAGCCTGCATAGGGGATGTAGCACCACCTGGAAAGGACACCAGCAGCTGCTGGAGAGAAGGAGAGGACAGATGTTGCCGGTGTCCAGAATTTCGCCGGTTGGAATTCCAGCCAGAGAAGTTGCAGCCAGATTAAAGGAATGACTAGAGATGGTACGATGGTCATCTGGAGATGAGGACTGGTTGAAATGGGCAGTGGCTGTGCCAAGGTCAGAAGCCAGTCTTATTGTGCATCAAATGCCAAGATTCTTGCACGTAGATCAGAGAAATCAGGAAGCTTTTGTGTGGAAAGTGCAGTCTGCAACATAATATAATCTGGGCCAAGGCCGTGAAGAGTAGCAACAAGAAGATCAAAATCATCAATAGGTTTATTAATGGAGGCTAAGGAATCAGCAATAGACTTAGCTTGTTTGAGATAAGCATTCACGGATTGAGATCCCTTTTTTTTAATCAAAGAGTTGCAATTTCAGACTTCTAGCACTAGCCTCGGATTTTCCAGAGAAGTGAGTATCTAGGCAGTCTCAGATTTACTTGGAAGTGTCACAGCCAATAGCTAGACGGTTTAGACTTTCAATCAGTGATGAGACAATAATGCTGATGATCTGCTGATTGGTTTGGAACCACTTCTTAAAGGCTGGGTTGGGATGATTGTAGCTGTACTATCCTCACCAAAATGAATAGTGGCAGGTGGTGCAACTGTGGTTCCATCGACATACCCCATGAGATCCGAGCCATTGTGAAAAGGCTTCATTTGGTGGTGTGATAAACAAAATTGCATACACAATTAAGCTTCACTAATGCAAGAATACACGGTCTAAATAAGTAATATAGAGTGAATATATTATCATTCCCACGAGATTGATGGTTCAAAAGTGATACTCTAAATTCCGAATAAAGTCAAATGGTTGTTTGATAATTCTCATAAAAGTAAATTAAAATAAACTAAAATTATCCAATTACTAAAAGATCAAAGGTAAGCTTCACACAAGATGATTTAAGAGTTTAAAAGTGAGTCAGAGCTAAGAATACCTAATGTATTTATGTCTAAGAAGTCTATTCAGCAATGCTACAACAATAAATGTCAACAACAATGCTACATCACAAAACTACAGCAACGCCTAGATCAGCGGTTTAACAACAGTAAAAACGCAAATTGAGATATATAATGGCCTCACAGTTTCAGTTTATTGATCCTTGTTTCTATGATTTTATGAATTAAATATAGATGTCTCCGATGTTCATTAATGACATATCCTAAGATATTCAAAACATATATCTACTCAAGATTTTCACTTCTTTAAGGCCTCTCGGCTTTCAAGAAGCTAATACAACATTATTAGTAATCAAGTAAAAATTTTGTACACAACGAATACACTTGAATAGAGCATTAATAAAGAGTAACCATTGCTCAAATCATTCAAAGGAGCATCTAATACATTAGTTTATCAAAAACCTAACTTTTAGAAATTAGTTCATACTCCTAGATGTAAAAAAAATACATAATACATGCTCAACATCTCAAAATACATCTCAAATTAATACTAAGAGAAGGAGAAACAAAGCCTAAAGAGGTTTAGTTAAAGATAATCAGTGAAGTTCTCATGAAAACTTCTTCCTTGAATGCTCCAAGCTTCTTCCCTCTTTTTGCCTTCTTTCTCTCTCCTGTTCTCATGAAAATCCTTCTCTGCAGCTGCCTCATAACGTAGATTGTATTCCTGAAAGTCCACCTTGTTTACTTATGTACAAAGCGTCTATTTGAAGCTTGGTGAAAAGTAGCTCCAAAAAGCAAGGGACATTTGTCAAGATCCTATTCCAGAATGAACCCACTTGACCTTTATACCTTTTTTGCTTTATGCTTTTTGCCTTTTTGCTTCTAGGATATTTCTTTCATGTGGGACCATTTCCTCTTTCCAATAATTCTTTTTTCAGATGTCTCATTTCCCTTGTTGCAAGTCCTTCTTTGCTGTAGCATAATGCTGTAGCAATGACCAATATTTGGACTCCTTTAAATTCTTCATCAAGTAACCTTTTAATTCACATGTAGAATCATTTCCCTACAAAACAAAGCAATTTGGTTCAATAAAGGTTCATGAATACTACAATTTTACAATTTAGCAAGAATAAGATTACTTAATTAAATTTAGACATGATTAAGGCAAAATAGCAGAAAGTAGTGATTTAACATATCAAAGAGGATGAAAAAAGGTACATATATACTAGTAAATTCAATGGGTTTGCACCCACATCACGGAGCCATGCCAAGTAGTTTTTGTCATTAAGCTTGAGGAATTGTGATGTATTTTGGAAGGGGGGAGATGATGAATCTGCCATGAGAAGAGTAATAGAGAGGAGAGAAGAAGCAGGAGAGAGAGAAAGAGACTGAAGCAGGAAGAAGAAAGAGAAACCCTAGAACCTAAGCTCTAATACCATGTAGAAAGTGATTTTATTACTGTTCTGTCTGTGTTACATATATACTAGCTAGCAGGATAATTACAAACACCTATTAAAGATAAACATCGACTAAATATAGTTACAACAAGATCAAAGATTGATTCAAATATCCCTAATTGTTGGAGGCGAGAATGCTGCTTGATTATGCTGCTCAATATTAGTGATTGATTGAGATTCTATAACAGAGAAGAAATTTATAGGAAAAAGTACAATATCCAAATAATGGGATGAACACAAGCAACAGAATATTGTTGGCCATGAATTGCATTTTCCCTTTCCTTTTACCTTTTCTCTAGAGCGAGTCTGAAGGCTTCCATTTAAGTAAGAACCTTTGGCTTCTCTATCTTAATTGTTGTTAGCATGCAGAGAAAATGGTGCTTTTCCCATGATTTTGTTTTTACTGAATCAAGAGAAATCTGAATTTCTGATATTATTTTTTATGACAAATTTATTTTGATACATCTTGTTCATGGAAACAAACAACAATGAATAATACAGCCCTTGGTTGAAGAACTTGTGTCTGGATAAATTCGTAAATGTCCTGAGGCTTGTGCAATTTCATTCGTCTTCTTAAAGCTTTGTTACTTCTGATATATTGTTGTAATTGTACTATTTTTGTCAGGGAACATCCTCATTATTTTTGTATATCTTGAACTTTCCATTTTCTTGGTGCTCATTGGTCCATAACTGCTAAGTATATATTTTGGAAGTTGTACTGATCTAACCCTCTTTTGTGGCTACAGTCACTGGGAGTGCTTTGTGAAGCTCAGTACTTTCAGAATGTCATGCGTGTTGGTTTCAGGCTAAGATTAACTCTGGTAATTTTCATCTTTGAGTAGATCTATAGACATGAATTGTGCAGGTACTGGAGCTGAGAGTAATTGGAGACCATTTAAACCACTTTTCATAAAGTTGATCTCAATCCATAAAGGGTGATAGTGGAGTTTACCTTGATTGCTTTGTTTATGTACTCGTTCTTGTTCTGTATAAAGGCATTATAGTTTGGAAAATTGATTATCTTAGTGATCCTGCAGTGTCCATTATGTTTTGAATCAGTAACACAATACTATTTTAAATATGCTCAGAAACTAGTTACTTTATATATATACGCACACACCTTTTTTTCTTTTTTCAAATTTTATGCTTAATCTTTTATATCCTGATCAACCATGTGTGGTGTTCTAGGGGGTGGGGGGGATTCATCTTTACATTAATGAATAAAGTTTGTATCTTTTCTTGTGAATGGTTGCTTTAGGCAAGAAGTCTCTAGATAAAAATGACATATGAGGTGGGATTCTTTCTACTAGTTAAAGATGAAGCTTCAAAATTTATTATGTGTGCATTTTGGTAGACATTTCTTCAGGTTTGAAACTCTCTTACTGTCAACCCATGAGCACCAAAATCTGCATAAAGGGAAATGCTGCATATCTTTGCTGTGCATTAACAATGTCTGTTGCTTCATATAATTGTTCAACACTACAATAACTTATCTTGTACTTTTTTTACGTGGCTGCCATATTTCGCAAATCTTTGAGGTTAACACATGAGGGTCACAAGCAGTTCCCATCTGGAAGAATAACGAATATGATAACAACAGATGCTAATGCACTTCAGGTATGCAGCAGCAGATTATCCTGCACAATGGTTGTAACCATCTTGACATAGGTTGAAGACTGATGCCATGGAGACAAGATGGGAAATCACCAGTCTCTTCATTTCTGTTTTGTTTTCTTGTTCATCCTCATCATCATTAAGTTAATAAGAAAAAAAATATGCACCATAGATTGTATCCACATGCATTAACCTTTTGCTAATCAGCTGAAGATAAAAGTCAAGAAGCCATTTTTGTGGCAATGTTGTTGATCCAGAAGTTCATATTCTTATGATAACTATGCTAGTTGCCTAAATTACAGTCAGCTTGTTGTACTTATAAATTTTCTAAAAGCATGTTCTTTAACATGGATGTCTTCCTAAATTAGAATTTAGATACTTTTGAGGGACAGAAATGACATCTCTCATTTTCTACTTCTGACAACAAATTTCTCCTGATTTTCCTGATATGACTGATATGGCAGCATATAAAGCCTAGAGCATTTAAGCTCAACCGAGCGACGACATACTTCACAATGAACTCATGTTACTCAAGTCCTAAGACGACTTTTAAGTTATTTAGTTACTGATAGTACCAGTTAGTGTAGAGAAGATCAGTTATATGGTGGATTGATTTAACTGCATACTAATGTTTWGTTTGTAATTCATAAGAGTTTTCCAGTGCCAACAATAAAGCAGGCTTTTTACAACTTACTATGCTTCAAATTCACAGGGAATTTTGTTTCAGTTATTGACTAAAGGTTGCCATTGGATTGTTTCATTAGGCATTAGCCTCCACATCTTCATAACCTATTATCACAATCTGTTTCTTTTCCTGTTCATACATTTTAAGCAGAACGGAAATTAATTTGGAATATACGATGTTAAGTCGTACCTGGAAAATAATTCTTTTTTCTGAGTGTTGTTGGAGAATGATACCGATTACCATATGATGTTCTGATTAATTTCTCAGCAAATATGCCAACAACTTCATGGCTTATGGTCTGCACCTTTCCGAATTACCATGGCTATGGTTCTTCTATACCAGCAGTTAGGTGTGGTGGCATCACTTCTCGGTTCTTCTATGCTGGTTCTCATGTCTCCTCTTCAGGTATTGGAAATCTTTCCCATCCTTCGGTATAGGGCATTAGTTGTTGCCTAGTAGTGTAAGAAATTTAACAGTTTCCTTACTTCTTGCCGTTAGTGGATTGGACTGATGCATTAAATTAAGATTGCCTGATGACTTTAGATTGAATTTTGTTAATTCACCACCTCATCTAAAGGCTTATTCTATTAGAGAGGAAATTACTTAACACCCTCTCATGTGTGGATAAAAATTGCTGCACACACTGGCGGAGCTACATGGTGGCAGTCCCCACCCCCCAAAAAAGAAAAATGTCAAAATTCAGTTTTTATACCTATGGAGAATATAAAATTTAACCCCCAACATTGAAAATATGTAGTTTGGCCTACCAAAAAATTATTTGTCCCCTCCCTCCAAGAGACTAGTTTATTGGTTCTGCCGCTGCCAACATATGCACACTTAACATATTTTATTTTATTAGCTAAATATTTTGTGGTGGGATTTAAATATAGGATCTCGCACTCCGATACCCATGTTAGTATCTAGGGTTTTGCGGAGTTGTAGATATTTTCAATTAATCAAAAGCTTTTGATATAACTGCTTTAGGTTAAGTGACCTGTACATAGCTACTTATTCAATGTTCGGATGAATTTACTGAAGCTTGGGTCTTGCTATTTACAAATTGGATTTTTTGGGATTTACAATTTACTCAGTACTCTTCCTAAAAAATTTCAAAATGTGTTATTGCCCTTTGTTACAGCATATAAATAAGATTAGGAAAATGTAAAGATTAGGAAACTGTAGAGATTGATTAGGTACTTTCCTATTATTCCTATTATGATAAGTTAGGAACTTTCCTATTGCAGGATTCCTACTTAGTATATACATGCATGTCATATGATGAATAAAACACAGGGCAAAATTCCCACAATTCTGTTAACATGCTATTAGAGCTCTAGTATCTCTTTAGATTATTTTAACACCCTTTACTGTTTTCCCCAATGGTATACTTGAATATTCCTTAATTAATTTTATGTGGACCACATGAGTCACAAATTCAGAAGTGACAATTGGCCCCATGGAGCAATATTCAGTCCTTTGAAAGTTGTGCATAAAACTAATAATAGCCGGTGGAGCTACTTAGATGTTCTGCTACAGTGTGAATTTCATGTTATAACTAAGACTTTATAAGGATTAAGTAATAAAGACTTTTGTTCCTATCAATTTGTTTCTATCTTATCTCCATTGTCTGACTGCATCTAAAGTTTGACTTGATCTTTTTACATAAATTTATCTTGGAAAAGAAGTTGTTCATAGATTTGGTGTCTGTAGATTGTACAAGTCTTTTTCTGCTCATAATTCAGAAGCAAATACATAAATTGAGCAAGACTATTTTGAAAGATTCAGTTAGATTCAAGAAATAAAGAAAATTTTGAGGATTCATGACTATCTTTTCAATAATATCATACCACATTACATCTTCGAATTTCCAACATTACCCTTAGTTGAAAAAGGAAAACTATGAACTCTAATTACAATTGGGCCATAATTGTTAAGGTAAGGCAGGAAAACATTATCTTACTCAGATATTCTCCTAAATATTTTTGCAAAATCAAAGTCTTAGACATGTCCTGTTTCTATTAATAGCATTATCTACTCTTTTTTATCAAAAGGTTCACAACATTCAACTGTTCTGTGGAAATAGACTATCATAAGCAAGATAAGAAAGCTATCCAAGGAGGGACTGCAACGCACTGACAAGAGAGTTGGCCTAATGAATGAAATCTTGATTGCAATGGACACTGTAAAGTATGTAACCATATAACAAAAATACCCTGCAATATTGATTAACCATTTACATATTGGAAGATGATACTTTTTATTTTTATCTCAGATGCTATGCATGGGAGAAGAGTTTTCAATACAAAATCCAGAGCATGCGGAATTATGAACTGTCGTGGTTCAGGAAGGCACAAATGTTAGCAGCTGTAATTGTGCACAGATTTAAACATGTAGCTTAAGTATTAGTTTTACTTTTTTGTGGCCTCATTATTTCCATATCTCTTGTCTCTTTTACAGTGCAATAGTTTCATATTAAACAGCATCCCTGTTCTTGTAACCATGGTTTCATTTGGGATGTTCACTTTGCTTGGTGGAGATTTGACGCCTCCCGAGCTTTTACCTCACTTTCACTTTTTGCTGTTCTACGCTTTCCTTTAAACATGCTTCCAAATTTGATCACACAGGTTTTTCTTCTTTAGCATGACTGAAACTAATGCACTCTATTCTTTTTTATACCGTGAGTTACCTTGCATTTCTGTGGTTATAATAACAGTTTCATACATCACTAGAAAAATAATTTTCTTCTCCTTTTCTGTATCTTTGCTTGGCTGAGGATATGACCATCTTGTATATTTACTTCTCTGGAGATATATATATGTTCTGTTTTTTCATATTTCAATTGTGTAGACATTTTACATATCTGATGTCCTCATTTCCCAATAGAACTTCTGCAATCCTGATACATGCTTGGAGAATCGTGATTTACGATGAGGCTTAGGAACTGGAAATTGCTATTTTGGATAAATTTGTTGTATAGGAGGAAAAAAAAATCAAATATAGGGGCTTTTTATATATGCTGAAAGCCTTCTAATATGTGCCTCTGTTCCACAAAACTTTAGGGAGAAAATTAGTGAAAAATAAAGTAAGCATTGTGCAGAGACATCAGTTGTAGGCCTAGGCATCAAAAGAATTGACAAACCTATTGCTTAATGTTGTATCCTAGGGTTTTCATGAATATCACAGCATACTTTACAATTCATTTAAACGTAAAGGTCAATTCATCTCCCACTATTTACAACTAAAAGAAACTCAAAATGCAATGCCCAGATTCAGAGAACAAATTAAGAGAGATAAAAGAGAAATCATAATCTCTAAAATATTTTGTTTATATCTATATATGCAGCAAAGATCCTTCAGTGAGCAATGCTATTTACAACAAACCTAGCATTAAAATGTAATAGATTTCTCAAAAGCATTATTTAAGATCAAGAATTTTACTTCCTTTTTCCTGTTTTTCCATTGTAAGATTTTCCAGAATAAGTTATAGTCCTAGAAAAGTTATGTTTTCTATGGATTTATATCATAATATTGATTAGGCAAAAATTATTTCCATTTAGTTCATTTTAGTGAAGACATCTAGAAAGAAATGCAACTTTTAAAATTTTTACACATGCAGATGGTGGAATGCATTTGAAATTTGGAAAAAGTAAATACAGAAAATCTTCAAGGGCTAACATCGTTAATAATTTTACGAGCTTGAGGGAAAATTGGTGGAGAAGAACATATACATGGCTCTGCCACCACTGCTCTATATTATATTTCGTTCACTTGTTAAAACTTGTGACCGGTTCTAATTCCAACTTGCTAACATATAAGATACAGCTTATCTATTTTCCATGTCTTTAGATCAATACAACTTATCTATTTCCCATGTCTTTAGATCATACTCTGGCTGAGGTGTTCCTGTGAATCTTTCTTTCTAATTTTTCCTAAATGTTTTCATGCAAATTCAGCAATTCTAGGTTTCCATGTTATATTTTTAACTTGAAAGTTGAAAAAGATTAAGTAACAATTGTTTATATGCATTACATAGTAAAGGAAGCAACTGTACAAGGCATATGAAAGGAACTTACATCAAATGGTTTTGGTATATTAAAAAGATTACTAATGGATGCATCGAAGTTGGCAAGAGTGATACGGTAAGTATGGATGCGAAAACCCAAAGACTGTYCTAGAGCTAGTCTGAAATTGCATGGGAAGGAAACATTAAAAAAACAAAAAAAAAAGAATGTCACTGATTATCCAAATGGAAGCATGGCCAAAGATACAAACTAAAGGGAAAAAAATATTCATATAGGAAATCTGATATGCTATGGGATTCCTTGAGTTGAGTTGAGTTAATTTTATGCATAGAAATTTTTGTTCACAGCTCCAGACAAAGGAATCAGTCCTTTCTTGCTGTAAAAGATTTAAGCAAGATGGGTAGGCTTGTTTCAAACCTCGGAATAGAAATACTAAACTAGCATGGGATAAACTTTTGTATGTGTGTCTGGAGAGAGAGAGAGAGAGAGAAAGAGAGAGAGAGAGAGAGAGAGGAGAACATTGCCATGTAAATAATATCCAAGAAAAAAACCGAGAAGCAATCGAAGTTAGTTAACAATGACGAGTTGTAGACTAACATGAAAAATTTTAAAGCTCAGAACAATGATGAAGTGTAAAAATGCTTCTATTATGGAAGAGAAAGGAACAAAAGAACTGTAAAGGACAAATATTGTATCACATGGAGTAAGTAGCATTCAACTAAGAATAACTACTGACATTAAATCATGAAGCCCTCTTGTATGGTTTATTTCCAGCTAAGCCACAGCCTAAGACCACAGATAGCTTCCATAGCTTCCAATCTTTTCCTTTTATATATCACGGAGTGTTTGATCCTAGATACAGCTCCAAATTTAACATGCCCCAATTCCATAGCTTGTGACAACTCAATCGAGTGCACCTAGACAAAGAAGTTGTTGGAACCTAAAAGACTAACCTTAAGTCATTAATAGTCTATACATAAAAATCTATTCACCACACAAACTATACCAACTTGCTCAAAGTGAACTAGTTTGTACTATTGCTGCAAATATTGATAGAATAAACAAATATGATATAAGAGGTCCAACAAAAACACATGGATACAATGTAGAAAAGAAAAACACACTGCACAAATGCTATCTAATGCACTTGTGAAGAAACTCCAGAGAAAGCTGAAGCTATAAGACCTATACGATTTTTATACTCAACGGAGACAATGAAATTAGAAGGGATTGAACCCAACATGGAATTTCATTGTTACTTGAAATTTGTTTAACCAGGAAAGATATATATGAAATTCTTCAAAAAAGAACCTCAAATATAAAAGCATTTAGTCAGTAGTTCAGGAATCAAAATAATATGGCATCTCAAGTGATAGAATTAGCAGCAGAATTAGGTAAGTTGGCGTGGTGTACAGACATTTTACTAGTTGCTGATAGGGGTTAAAGAAATAGGTTGAACTTCAGCTTCTGGTTGAAGGAAAAAAGTACCAAAATTTTTCCATTTCATTGTTTGGTTATATGCTGTAAAAGTARCTTGATGATGAAATGCATTACGAATATATTCATACTTGTAGACAGCATGAAGATAAGATAGGTCAAACTTATTAAATCATACAACCAGAAATGTGGTTGGACCACATAATAACAAGACTTTAGCTGTCTGTTTTTGTGCATTAGAGCTTGCATTTACTCAAAAATCTTCCTCCAACCGCTATCTGAAAATTAAGGAATTCATCCATGGAACTAATTGAAATATCATTCTTAGACAGATTACATAGCCTAAGGTAGTAAAGAACAGAAGATTCACTTGCTTTCATTCAGCTGCTCAATAGAAAAGAATCAGGAAATTCATTTTTAAAAAGAAAAACAAAAGAAAACAATAGGAATCCAATTCCATTTTTCCAAAAAAAAAAAAAAAAAAAGAGGAAAAGAAAAGTTGCATACTGACTAAAGGAGAAGAATTGTGCTCAAATAACTAATGATAAAGTACTCTTGAAGGAGAAAAGATAAAAGAAAACTAATTGATCAACTAAGAAGCTGCAAGCTGTTTTAACTTCACAAAATAGTTTATCAATAGTTTGAATTTTGTGAGGCTATTAATTCCTTTAATCAAATTGGTTAAAGTTAATTTAGGTGTTGTAAAAAATATTGTCTTTCTTAACAACAAAGTACATTATGCAGCAGTTGAATTCTTCTGAGTTGCATTTAGAAAGGTGAATTTGCATGTTGGAAAGGATTAGAAATGAAGTGGATTTGAAATCACTGGTTAGGATATTGCATAGAAGAAGTATCAGAAAAAAGAATTTAAATCCTTCCTTTTAGTTCAAGTAATTATGGAAATGGGTTTTAAATGAACGATTATGTGATATCATCAATTTAACTCCTAATTGCTTTGCTGGATAGTGGTGTGAATTTAAAATAAGAATTAACTGAAACAATGGTGTCAATGGATTTAAATCCATTATCCAAAAGAACCCTGAATTGCTCCATTCATAAGCATTTGAAATATGTAACAACACTAGCTATGTTTGATCTGAAAAATAATATCAGCCTGGCAACAGTCTGTCTACATTTTTCTATAAACCTTTAGCTTCAGAATGATCTAAAATGTTTCTCATGAAACCAGGAGCTTCACCTTTACTGGTATGGAGTTTATTATTTACTTAATCTGTTTTTTCTACTTGCAATGCTCAAAGACATTTGTTCCATCAAATGCACCATTTATCTCTGATATATTGGTATTGTTTCCCCTAAATACAATAAACTAACAACAAATGAAACCTCTTTTTGTAGAGCACAGCCCGAGAAGTAAAACGTCTAGATTCCATTACCAGGTCTCCTGTGTATGCCCAGTTTGGAGAAGCATTGAATGGTTTATCAACTATTCGTGTATATAAAGCATATGACCGGATGGCAAACATCAATGGGAAAGCTATGGACAATAATATCTGATTCACTTTAGTGAATATAATTTCTAATCGCTGGCTCACCATAAGGCTGGAAACATTGGGAGGTATAGTGATCTGGTTGACAGCAACCTTTGCTGTTATGCAGAATGAACGAGCAGAAAACCAGGTTGCATTTGCGTCTACAATGGGCTCGCTTCTCAGTTATTCTTTAAATATTACAAATTTGTTGAGCAATGTCTTGAGACAAGCAAGTAGAGCTGAAAATAGTCTAAATGCCGTTGAGCGTGTAGGTACGTACATCGATTTGCCATCTGAGGCGTCAGAAATCATTGAGAGCAACCGTCCTCCACCTGGATGGCCTTCATCAGGAAACATAGAATTTGAAGATGTTGTCCTTTGTTACAGGCCTGAACTCCCCACTGTCCTGCGTGGCTTGTCCTTCGTGATCTGTCCAACTCAGAAGTTTGGCATAGTTGGAAGAACTGGTGCAGGCAAATCCAGCATGCTTAATGCTTTGTTCCGGATCGTAGAACTTGAAAGAGGAAGAATCTTGATTGATGATTATGACATTTCAAAGTTTGGACTGGCAGATGTACGTAAGGTTCTTAGTATCATACCACAGTCACCAGTCCTTTTCTCAGGTATGTGTCATTGAGTTTGACATGCTATTGGAACTATGTAATTATTAAGTTATAGGACACAAAGTTATAGTTAATGATCTAGAAGAGTTCACACAATCTAGAAAGCAAAAACTTCCCTCCTGTCTCGTTCCTGTCACCTCTGTTTCTGGCAAATTTATTGGTCCTTCGTATTTTATATGCCTTTGCTAATAACAAGGAATTGGGATGGATTCTTACCCTTGGCAACTAATCTCTCAGATGTCCAGAAGTGAGAGACATTGAGATAAAGCTATTCTGATTCTTTCAACTTTTTTTGAGGGGGGTTGGGCTGAGATGGATACTTGTTTAGTCATTTTTAGATGAGACAAATTTTAGACACATTTTCAGGAATATGTGAAACCTTGTTTCCTTATCCTCAAACACACTTGCATCGCATATGACCGGTTATTTATCTTTTCCTTAAGAAAGTAAAATTTCTGCATGTTCAGTATTTTAGTGTCAAAGTTTATATATCATGTTACCATTTACAGTCAGGTGTCGCTAAATATTCTCCATTTTCTTTTTCTTTTTTTGCTTAATACAGAAAAACTACTTCTGAATTAGCTCAGTTCTAAAATTTCTCAAAAAATGTGGATTTTTTTTCCTTATATCCCACAATTATGTGCACTACCTGGTGTATGTTTCCTATCCATGTTTCCTACTTGTGACCTGTTAAAACCTTGAAAATCAGCTCTGATAAAACCCTTGACTGCTTTGCTGTCAATCTTGACTTGGTCGAACCTATTTTTTACAACGTTTTAACTATAAGCAGAGACCTGATCCAACATCCACATAAATGTATGGGGTTAACCAATTTGGAATGAACTGCAACCTTGCATATCTGCTGTATAGGAATTAGATAAGCTCATGCCAAATCCCTTCAAGTTTCAATTCATGGCTTCTCAATTCCTTTGAACTGAAATCACTAAGACTACCCCAGCTCCTGCATTTTTTATTCCTTTGGTATTCCAAGTATATATTTATTTCCCCACAAAGTTGTGGTTCCAAAAAGTCTGTTCATATATGAGATATATGCAGTACTTGGGTACATTTTGACTGAAAGCATGGATAGCTATACATGCAGGTAGTACATAAAATTACGCATCTCAAGATCATTTCATAACGTTTTGAAACTATTCTGTTTATCTATGTATGTAGAACACAATGGACATTAACCATCTAAAACATCAAGAATAAATGTTTTAGGGGGCAAAATTTAAGTAATCCCACTGCTTAATTCATTTACTGAATTTAAATACAATTGCGCTGGCTTCCATCTCCAGCCAACGTACCTTATACAAGTTTCCATTTAGCATTAGAACAGGTCACTTTACTTGAAGTAGTAATGTGACTCTATTTGGCTGTATATCATCACATTGTACATGTTATTCTAAGGATCATTTTTTTCTTGTTTAGGAACTGTACGTTTTAATATTGATCCTTTTGGTGAACACAATGATGCTGATCTGTGGGAGGCATTAGAATGGGCACACTTAAAGGATGTCATCCGAAGAAATGTTTTTGGTCTGGATGCTGAGGTAGAAGTCCAGAACCATTTTTGAACTCTTTGAAGAGTTACTATAATGATAGTGATATTGCTGATAACTTATGCCTATACAATGAACCATTGCAAGTAAAAGGTTATCAGAAAGGTTATAATCTTTGGCTTCTGCAACGATTCACATTTGGACTTTGGATTTCAAATCAATTGATAATAGGATGAAGAACAAGTGATAGCTCTTTTTCACGTTTTTTTTGTAGAAGAAATTTCTTTAGTACATTCACCATAGTCAAGATTTCAAATTCTTGGTCACCTTTATACTTGCATCTGGTGAAATAATTTAGAAGGTTGGCAGGATAGATATATAATCCATCAAAACTAATTCAGTGGGGTAATGTTGTCACTAAATTGCTTGATATGTCATTCACCTAATCTCTAGAGAAATGTATGTCGTTTTTTTTTCCTTCATTACAAAATAAAATGAGGGTTGGCTTACTTTTTGAGAATGTTCTTGAAATCTCAAACTAAACCTTGAAATGACAGGCTCCATCATTTTCTGTAGAATAGAATAATCCGTTCAGATAAACTTCATTACACTAGTTCTGCCACTATATATTGCCGACAACTACCTTCTTTTCTACAAATAGATATAGAAAATGTGCAAAGAAAGTGGATGTTGATATGTCTGGATGGTAAAGGTTTCAGAAGGAGGTGAGAACTTTAGTGTTGGACAGAGGCAGTTATTAAGTCTTGCTAGATCACTGCTTCGAAGATCAAAGATCCTCATCGTTGATGAAGCTACTGCAGCTGTTGACGTTAGAACTGATGCACTTATACAGAAAACAATTCGAGAAGAATTCAAGTCATGCACAATGCTCACCATTGCTCACAAAATAAGTACCATTATTGATAGTGATCGCATTGTTGTTCTTGATGCTGGTCAGGTATGCCTCAAATCAAGTTAGGCCCTGGTTGATGACACAATTCAATACTTAAAACTGAACAAATTAAGAGCCTATCAAATTAAGATCGTTTGATAATATAATTTGATGTTGTCTTAGTACGTTAAGTGATTCTTAATTCCTTCTATAAATTGTAAGTGATGATGTTCTGACTTAATATATTAAGACATTGCATATTAAGTTACCATAATCAGTATTCAAAATTATACTTGCAAAGTGAATTTAAAGTAAATCTTTTAGTGTTCATAAATTTAGCTACTATGCAGACTTCAGATTTCAGTCTTCATATTTAAGTTTGATCAAATGGGRCCTTAGTCACATACCCTTTTAGTTCTTAGAACCTGATGGAAAATCTACGCTAAAGATTTGGAACATTTGAATGTGCCAAACCTTATTTAATTGCTTTCAAAATTCTAAAATATAAATTTAAGAACCTGACAAGTACTGATTCAAGTGTTAGAATGGTGCATTTTTACTTGTGAATACATTTCAAAGAGGAAATCACATCTTCCATTTGCAGGTGGTGGAATATGATACACCAGAGAAGCTTCTCCTGATGGAAGGAGGTGCTTTCTCAAAAATGGTTCAAAGTACAGGAGCTGCAAATGCTGAGTACTTGCACAGAGAAGAGCCCCTTCACATTAATGAAGAGAGGAAATGGCTGGTATCTTCACACTGGACTGCTGCAGCCCAATTTGCTATTGCTCTTAATCTTGCTTCTGCACTAAAGGATCTCCAAGTAGTAGAATTTGAAGATTCCAACAATATCCTGAATGAAACAAGGGCTGCAGTTGTAACTTTGCAGGGCGTCTTGGAAGGGAAACATGATGAAGTTATTGAAGAGACACTAAATGATTACATGGTTCCGAGTGCTAGTTGGTGGTCGGCTCTCTACAGATTCATTGAAGGTATGTATATTGCCTGTATGCACAACTCATAGCTAAACTATTCTATTCTGAAAAGCATATATATTTCTGGAACTATTGTTGTACTTGAGGTCTACCACAAGCACAAGTACAATAGGAAAGGAAAATAAATTATATTCAGTTCTTAATTGATGAAATAGGCATACTAATTTCACTATCAATAACCTTTACATCAGAAAATATCAGATTAACTATTTTTAGATGATTACTGTAAGAAGTTCTCATTTTAATCAACTGTGGTACTATTGTTGTCTCTTAGATTTTGCTAGCCACTAAATGAAACAAATAGTTAGATATCCTTTAGGAGAAAAAAGTACCATCCTGGGCAAGAGCAAGCCTTGAGTAATAGCAAAGCACAAGTAATTCCATTTATATTATATGAATGGTACCATGTCTTCTGATCAGGTACTGTTATCCTTCTTTAAAGAAAAATAATAACTTATTATGCGGATTTTATTTGGTCTTCTTTTGCTTAGGTCTTGCAGTAATGACCAGTTTGAGGCATAATGGACTTGAACAATTTGAAAGCASCTTTGAAGACTCCTGTGATAACCCTGAAACGTAAAGATATTTCAAGATTATGTGCAATTACAATGATGAATAGTGATGCATAGCAAGAAAAATTGACAAACTTATGACAGGTGCTTTCAGGACTAAGGTGAATATGGTGTATGGTGAAGATGAAGCTCAGTTGGGGGAGGGTCTATGCATCTCCCTTTGCACATTGATAAAAGAAATATGTATACCATATCTGCTGTTTTAAAACACACACACGTATATAAAGAATTCAACAATTTAGCACRTTAAGGTAAAAACTCCAAAGCATTTGTCCTCTGAAGCTTTTGGTTTCTTATTTATCAAAATATTACATGAATATGCATTATGCTTTAGGTGAAATTGACTGAATTGCAATAATTTGCTTATTGACGATCAATATTTTAATATAATTTCTCTTTGCCTCATTGAAAGTCCAATACTCAAGATTAATTTTGCCATAGTGAAAAAGAGCAACTGACGGTAGGAAATCTATTTATTGAAATAATAAAGGTCACGTTTAGAAAATTACGGTAATAAGTTTGAGACAAAGTGAGTAATACTACTTACTGGCCTATACTCACATAATTAATGTATGTAAAGTCTGTTGATATCAATTTGAGTCTATTTATTTCAAAAAAAAAAAAGAAAAGAAATGCAAATGGTATCTTTGCTACTGCATCAGTAACTTAATAAAACTCTTCATCATAGAATTTGATTTGGTAAAAAAGTAATTAAAAAACTAAAAGAAAATAAACAGGTAAGAGGTGAGTTTATAATTTATTGATAACATATTTTGTTTCTTACTTTTTTCATCCCAAAAATAAGGGAAAACAATCTAGAATTATGCAATACAATCTATAGAATAAACTAAATTTTGATTATACCAAATCCCCTATTTCCTAACTTAATACGTAGTAATGTTCTTGAAAATTTAGACTAACGTTTTTACCAATTAAGCTATAATAACCGAGTTTTACTTTAAATAAATTTTATAAATTTTGTATGGTCGTATGATTATGTGTGCAAACTAGGGTTGGAAAGTTTCTATGCGGTTATTGTTTAATTATACGTTTAATAAGTATGAGATTATCGCGTTAATCGAATGAAGGTCCTTGGTTGGTTAGAGGCTCGACTTGTTGGGCTTATTCGTTTTTCAGTCGAAAGCTAGATTTTTATTGAAAGAAAGGCCTGTCGAATTTAATTTAATGGACTGGATTGGTTATGGAATGAGAAGGCCTGAAAAATGTGGGTTAGGGCCCAAGTTTGAAGTTAAAAAAAAGGGGAAAGAAATAATTAAAAAAGGGGGGAGGGGACCCTAAACCTTCTTCTTCCTCCCCAAACCCTACCTACCGCTGCACTCACTCCTAGAAATCTTCCTGCTCACACTGCCTTTTCCTCCCTCAGTCGCCGCCATCCTCTATTCTCATTGCTACTAACTCTCGTTGCCACCAGTTGAAGCCGGAGCTCACGCGTTTGTGTGTCATTGTGGCTTGTTGCTCGACCTCATTGTTCAACTTCTGCACGACTACTCGATCGGAGTGGCTAAAATTGTCCGCGGCTTTCTTTGCACGCTGTACTCGACCAGAGCCACTTGGAAAGGATATTGGATCTTCGATCGCCACTTATCGCTGAGGAACCCGAATATGGAGCTCATAGCACCATTACTCACGACAACGATCGACTRCAAATCGATGTCATTGTCGCACTCCAGCTACTCGGATCGTGGCTAGACCGTTGCACCACCAGAACAGAGGAAAGACAATGCTCTGTTGCTTGACGTGTGGAGCTCGTCCAGATCTGTTTCTTCTTCGACCAGATCTAGATCTCTTGCCCACCACTCGGAAGCTCTGCCACACGGCCAACCAGCTTCTTGCCGATTGTCACTTTGCCCAGATTTGATCACCATCGTTAGTGGATTGCAACTTTCTACTCGAATCGAAGCTCTGTTGCCGGCCCCCACTGCACAAGTCGACGCCAGGCCAGTGGTTGCGCACCTCCTTCATTCGCCCAGAGAGGGTGTTCGAACCAGCGGCAGCTTGGAGGCTAGGCCCTTTAGCTAATCGCCGGCTTCCAGTATAGGAAACGGGTCTGTTGGAGTCTGTTGCTAGGCTAACAAATGCCTGGGCGCCTTGATATCAGGCCCCGTATGCGATCAGGGGTGTTGCGTGTGCACTGCCTAAGCGCACGCCCTGGGCGCAACTCCACTTCCACGACACTTGGAGTTTATTGATTTAAAGGTGAAACATTACTATTCGATATTAGAAATTAATGACTTATGTAATCATCTCCTAATGTGAAATTGTGGGAGAACATAGATTAGGTTTAATACCCGAGCTAAGGAGTTTAAATTGTACCTTTAAGAATGGGATGATTTGGTGATGTGGAAATTAAGTATGAATTAAAAATTTACAAATGACGTTCATGGAATAAACATTGAATATCTAAGCTTAGACAATCATACTAAATGAATTTTCCTTCTATAATCACAATTAGGTCGTTTTCGAGTGTATTGACGYTGAGGACGGTCAAGGGGTTTCATTTTCGCAATTTAAATAAGAACCTTTAACGTAAAGGACTCCAAGYAAGTAAATTCTCACATTTCATTAGTGCATATGTATTGATTCTTCTAATTTCCTTTTTGGTAAATTGAATGCGTTGTCTATAAGTTCCATGTAAGTTAATCCCCATACCCGTCTACCTCTTTCATTGTGTGTTATGTAGTGGTTGTATTGGACTGTGTTATAAAATGTGTTGAGATTGTGTAGAATGTTTTCACGTGATTTATACTTTGTATCGTTATTATGTTGAATGGTATTTTGATATAGTTTTATGTAATTCATGTCATGGGCATATAGTATAGTATTCTACATCATTCCTGGCATGAGTCATTCATACATTTAGAAAGGGAATGGTTTAGGAAATGAATTTTGAAAGGGAATGAATTTTATAAATATATTATGTTCAGGAAAATGTTAAGATTTTTGAAAAGGAGTGTAAACCTAGCCATGAAAGATGCGAGTGGGAAATGGGGCGTGGGGGACCGACGCACTCGACCCGACCCTCTTATTGGGYAGGGAGATATGTAATGTTCACCTCTTTGGAGGTGAAAAGATGAAGGGAAAAGTAAAGGAATGTTAACCGCTTTGTGATTCTATCGATAGAAATGTAATCGGGTTTCAAAGAATGATGGCCCACTGCATAGCTTAATGGCTAGGCATTACACTCAATGAGCTCACGACTTTAATGAAATGGAAAGATTTTTACAAAGTTCTTACATTTTGAAAAGAAAGATTTTATGAAAAGGTTATGAAATGGAAATGTTTAGAAAGTTTTCATTGAGAAAGTGAGATTTTATAATTCATGACATGTAGGGCATATTTATGCATACATGCATAAGATTTGAGCTTTATAGCTCATTCCATTTCATTCACTTTGTATTTCAGGTGATGTGTAGCTAGATAGTGAGTGGAGGTCTCTTGTGGGCAAGCCATGATACCCTGAAGCATTTTCTAAATAAATTTTACTGAATAAGATAGATGGTTGACTAGAATAGTTTTTATGTATCATTAGGATATTTCTTATTTGGATTAGCTAATGATATTTCTTAATTGGTTTCGCTAATTGTGCTTTAAATTCTTTTGGTTTTCGCAAATTTCAGTTTGAATAAATGTTAAATTGGTAACAGATTTGTTGGAACACATTATTTATTATTTTCAATATTGTTGAGTTGAAATGTGTAGTGATTGAAATTACAGAGGAAATTCTATCGAATTTTTATAAAACTTTTTGACAAGGGTTAAGACTTATTTTATTTCCTACAATAGTTGATTATTTTATGAGTAAGGTAATGTAATACTCTCGGCTTATGACAGTTCCTAATCTGGGGGGTGTTACATAAGCTATTACCTTACCTATAGAAACTTAACATTTGTATATGACTTATAGGGTGTTCATCTACAATTTACTAAGCATATCAACCAATAAATTTGTTTGGTCTACTAGGAAACATTGTTCAATCTTGTAAGTTTGTTTGAAGAATTTTAAAAAACAAAAAATTATGTTTAAAGAAATTGTAAGATGGTCGAATTTTACAATTGATCAAAGATTATATATTACTAATTGATACTCGTAGGTATATCAAATTAAACATTCATGGTATTTCATCAATTTTTCCTAGATTATAACTCAATACGATAAATAACTCTAAACACAACTCACATATATAAGCTTCACAATGTAAGAAATATATGACCTACTCATAGAAAGAAATGGACTTCAAATAACAATAGGAAAGTACAAACAATACTCTCCTAATTAATAAGGTTGGTCTAATGTTCCAACATTGTCCTTAGACCAAGCTTTTCAATTAACTTTAACTTTCATCTCTACACGAGTGGGTGGACGAACCTCATTGTAATTTAACTTGATCAAAGAAGTATTTTGCAATATTCATCTATTCACAACTAATGTTGTAATACTCCGAATAAGTTTTAGGTATTTATGAAATTTATGTGATCTAATTTATTTGGAGGTTAGTTGTAATACCCAAGATTTCTTTTTATTAAATTTTATTTGATCGTTTGAATTTGCGTGCCAACTAGGGTGGATAATTTTCTATGTGATTAATATTTTAAGTGTACGTTCATAAGTGCGAAATTATCGTGTTTGTCGGTTTAGGACCCTTAGTTGGTTAGAGGCTTGACTTGTTGTGCTTATTCGTTATCATTCGAAAAACTAGATTTTTATCGAAAGAAAAGCCCGTTGAATTTAATTTAATGAATTGAATTAGTTATGGATGGAAAGGCCCCGAAAAATTTGGGTTAGGCCCTAAGTTAAAAAAAAAAAAAAAAAAACTAAGTCTTCTTCATCTTCCTCCCCTTTATGCCGCCGCCACCCACTCCCAAAACCTACCCGCTGCCGCCCTCACTCCCAGAAATCTTACCACTCGCACCCCCTTTTCATCCCTTAGCCGCTACCATCCTCTTGACCCTTGTGGCAACAGCAGCGTTTCTTCTTCTCTCCTCTTCCTTTTGCCCGACGCAGCTTTGCTGTCAAAAATTCCAGAGCCATCGTGCGGATCTAAATCTTCCTTCGTGGCTCAGTTCGGACATCGRACTTGCGCGTCGCTTGCATAAAGGTCTGTTACCCAAATATGAAGATTGTTGGTCCTTGTTGCTGCCGCCTCAGTCACCACCTTGCTGCTCGTTGTTGCGCGACCGGACGAGCACTGGTGTTGGAGATCACCGCTCGACGAGGTGCTACCAATTCATCTGCTTCAACTAGAACAGGGAGCGCTCATTGTTTTCACCTTGACCTACAAGTCCAATCTCTTTTCCCCGCGTCTGCTCGCTATTATCTCGCTCGCAGATCACCGTCGGCGTTGCTCTATGACTTAACTGAGCGTCTTCTGGAGTGGAGTTGCTACGGTTAGTAGCTGATCTCCTCGAGAAGCTACTCGCCGACTGGATCTTCCTAGATCTACCCTCATMTTCTTCTTCTTCTCCTTTGCTAGCCACTCGGAAAGGGACGCCGAATCTTCTATTGTCACTGCCGAAACTAAGAGAGTCGTTGCCGTCCTCTTTGCAGATTGTTGGTGGTGTTCCGACAGGCCGCCACTGCCGATTATGCATTGCCAAACACGCCAAGTCCGAATAGATGCCATTGCTCTTCTACTCGTCACCGGAGTTCGCCGAAATCAAGCCTGTTGTAGGCTGTTTGTTGCTGGTTTTCCTTTGGGCTAGCTGTTCCCTAGTTTCCAGAGCTGGGAGCGCCCAGTAAGCGCCCAGGCGCCCAGGAGCCCGATGCCCCGACGCCTAGGCGCCTGAGAACCCAAAATCATTTCCCGAGACACTTGGACTTTGTGGACTTAAAGGTGAAAACATTATTAATTAATATTGAAATTATATCCTAAAGTAAAATTATGGGAGAACATACCTAAAGTAAAATTATGGAAGAACATAAATTAAGTTTAATACTCGAACGAAGGAGTTTAAATTGTACCCTTAAAAGACGTGATAATTGGCAATGTGGGAACTAAGTATGAATTAATAATTGGTAATTGACATTGTTGGATAAACACTGAATATCTAAATTGGGACAGTCATACTAAATTGACTTTCTTTCTGTAATCACAAATAGGTTGTTTCAAGTGCCTTAAAGTTGAGAAGGGTTGAAGGATTTCACTTCGCGATCTAAATAAGAAACCTTTAACGTAAAGGACTCTGGGTAAGTATATTCTCTCATTCTCATTGACATATATGTGTTGTGTGTTATGTGGTGGCGATATGGGATTGTGTTGTGAGATGTGTTAATTATGTTGAATGATTTGTACGTGTTTCATATCTTGTACCCCTTTTTATGTCGGATGGTATGTTAAATGTAGTTGTATGCATTTCATGTCATGGGCATGTAGTTAATGTTCTACATGATTCCTGGCATGAGCTAGTCATACATTTAGAAAGTAAATGGTTTAGGAAAAGTGAATTTTGAAAGGGAATGTGTTTTATAAATTGTAATGTGTTCATGAAAATGTTAAAGTTTTTGGAAAGGAGTATAAACCTAGCCATGAAGGATGTGAGTGGTAGCCATGAAGGATGTGAGTAGGAAATGGGGTGTGGGGGACCCGTGCACTGACCCTACCCTCAAGGAGGGTAGGTAATGATTCACCTCAGGGAGGTGAAGAGATGAAAAAATGTTAATCGCTCTGCGGTACTACCGGTAGGAGTGTAATCGGGTTCCAAATAAGAATGGCCCATTGCAAGCCTAATGGCTAGGCGTTACACTCAGTGAGCTTACGAAAGTAATGAAAAGAACGGTTTTACAAAGTTTCTTGCATTTTGAAAGGAAAGTTTCTGTGGAAAGGTTATACAAGAAAATGATTTGAAAGTTTTCAATGAGAAAGCGAGATTTTTTTAATTTTATGACATGTAGGACATGTTTATGCATTCATGCATAAGGTTTACTTACTGGGCTTTATAGCTCATTTCATTTCTCTCGTTTGCATGTCAGATGATGTGTAGCCAAATGGTGCGAGGAGGTCGCTTGTGGGCAAGCCAAGATACCTTGAAGTTATTTTAAAAGAATGTAATTTATAGGATGGTTGTCGACTAGAATAGCTTTTGATTATTATTACGTATTTCTTATTTGGTTTAAATTTTCTTGAGGTTTTCGTGATTTCTGCTTTGAATAAATGTTGGGATAGTGAAGATTTGTTAAAACAAATTTTTAACTCTTTTGGATATTGTTGATTTTTGAATAGATGGTTGATTATTTGCGAGTAGAGTGATGTAATATTCTCAGCTTAGGTCAGTTCCTAAACTGGTGGTGTTGCATTAGTATGATTTGATTGTTGGTTGATTTTGGTGGTTTTTGTCCTTTAATTAATTAGATTTGAATGGTCATGGTAATTCTATGTTTAACTCATTCCTAGGTAATTTAGGTTAGACTGATGGAACCCAATTGTATTTTTATTTATCAGGTTGGGTTGATGGTATTAAGGTGGCTCAAAAAGATTTAAGTAGTAAAACAGGCCAAGGATGGATTTAGTTTGGCCCAAGATCCAAAGATAAATCCTCCACCAATACCCTAAAATTAATCTTACATTAGAACCTAACTCCATCAACCCTATATGCCATTCTATGAAACTAAGGAAGAAAGAAAAGAAGTTAGGAAGGAGAAGAATCACTTTAGCCTTGGAAGCCATTGGAAGATGTAATCCTTGCAAGTTGAGCTAAGTCTTACCCTAAACTAATGTTTATTGATGCTTTCTATAGGATTGATCAATTACCCGTAGGCTAGAAACATATTTCTATGGATGTTTGTTAACTAAGATTAGAAGGACCATGTTCTTCTAAGTATGATTGAATTTTTTATACATATACATGTGTGGGAGATGATTGTTACGGGGTGGAATAAACACAGTGTAATTAAAGGGAAGTTTAGCAATGAGTTAATTTTGTTTTGGCCCTAAAAATCACGATTTCTGGGTTTATGAGCATACATGGACGAAGGATATTGTTGGTGGCACCGTCTGCATAGAATTGAGTGCTGGGTGCTCACAGATGCATGCACGATGGTATTTAATGTTCGTGTGCACTTTCTGAGCTACAGATGTAACTATGGATGCAGTGTAGCTTTCATGTCCACCTAGATTTGAGAAATGTTAGTTTTTATTGGGATTTTAGAGCTAGAATGTTTTCTACTAGTTTCCTAAGATGGTATCTTAAAGTTTTACAATCTAGAAAACCCTTTTAAGTGTTTTTCCCTTATGTTGAACTAGGAGTGGTCACTTGGACAACAAAGACAACTAAGAACCCAATCGCTATTATAAACCAAATTTAAGTCTTTAAGTGTTTCAAGTAAGCGAACTCCCACATCCTCATCAATTGTGGTGTATATGCATGGTTGTTATGATTGAATTGATCTTATACTAGACTGAATGTGAGTTTATGGTTGATATTCAAGTATGTTAGTAAACTTTCGCTTCTTCAACCATTTTGGTGTATGAATATCGTGTATGAATGTGTAAGAGGCTATAATTGAATTGGTTGTATGTAACATACTATAAGTGTTATGTTTGATTTGAAATATGTGAATTCCTATATGTTTAATTGATGAAACACGTGCATTGTTTTATGCTATAATGTACATTCATTAACATGGATTTCATAAGTCACGACATATTGCATGTTAATGATAATTGTACGGAAAATGTTTTCAAGGTAATGTGAAAATGAGCTTGAAATATCCTGTCCCTAATTTTAAGAAAGTAAAAGGTGTGCGCCTAAGCCATGAAGGATGTGAGTGAAAAATTGGGCGTGAGGTACCGGTGCAACCCACCTAACCTTTTTTGAGGGTAGTAATGTAATGGTAATGTTGGCCTCTTCGTGAGGCGAAAGAAGAGTAATGTAATATAAACCACTTAGTGGTACTACCGATAGGAAAGTTGTAATACCCAAAATTTTTCCTTTATTAATTTTGTTTGATTTTGCGTGAAATTGTGTGCCAACTAGGGTTAAAAATTTTATATGTGATTAATATTTTGAAATCGCACGTTTAATAAGTACGAAAATATTGTCCGTGTCGAATAAGAGTCATTGGTTGGTTAAAGGCTCGACTCGTGGGCTTATTTATTTCTTAGTCGAAAGTTGGGCTTTTTATCGAAAGGAAACCCGTTAAATTTAATTTAAGGATTTTGGTTAGATTTGGATGGGAAGGCCCGAAGGGTTTGGGTTATGGCCCAAAATATAAAATAAAAAAGGAAAATATATAAGAAAATAAAAATAAAGAAAAGAAAAGAAAAAGGAAAAACTCATCTTCTTCCTCACGTAACCCTAAGCCGCAGTCGCCGTGCCGCTTTTCCCTCTGCCTGACTTGACGTCGCTCGTCGTGGCTTTTCCTTACTCCTTATTCTCTCTTCCCTTCTTCCACTGCCGATGCTTGAAGTGGCCGCCGCTCGTCGCGATTTGCAATCGGCAGGCCGCTCGTCAAACCGGACCATGCCGGTGCTCGAAGGATGCCGCTCGCAGCACGCGTCGCTGAGGCTGACCACTTGCTCGAGTTGCTGCGAGGAGCACGCCAGGAGACTGTTCGGTCATGTTGAGCCAAGCAGATCGCTCCAAGTCTCTTCTCCGGCTTCCCTCTCTTGGTCTCGGGCTCAAATCTGCAATCTGTGGTCCGCGCCATCGCCGACCAAAACGTCCGCTAGAGGCGCGTGATCCGCGCATCCAAATCTGGTATGCCATCTTCTTCTTCTTCTTCTCTGCATGACTAGTTCTACGTGACTCAGACACTCACCAAATCCGCCGTCGTCATCTTCTCTCCTTCTCTGCGCGATACCATTTGCTAGAACTGCCGCCGTCATCTTCTTCTCCCTCTCTGCTCAACAGTCTTTCTCTTCGAGTGAAGCCAGAATCTCTTGCTGCTGGCTATCACTTTGCTCTTTTTCCTTGCTGCTTGTGTTGCCGGACATTGCTGCTGCAAATCTACTGGTCGCGGCCGAGGCTTGACTCACTGTGGACCTGAATTTTGTTGCTCTAGTCGTGCAACAAGAAGCATCAGCTAATCCACTTTGCTAGCTGTTGCTGCACACAGTCATGCTGCTCAAAAGATGGACCAGGCCAGCTGCGGGTTCTCCTCAACTCGCCGATTTCAGATTTACAATCCCTTGCCGTCAACCAGTCACCAAATGTTTGATCAGAAACAAATTTGCGGAAGTAGTGTCGGAGCTTGCCAGCACTTGTGCTAGCAGGCATCGGGCTCCCAGTAGCACCAGGCATCTAACAAGCACTAGGTGCCTAGCAAGCGCCCATATGCTATTGTGTGCGTCGCTTGAGCGCACGCTCGGGAATCCAATATCGCTCCCTTGATACTTGGATACCACTCCCGCTTGAGGGTAGGTAATGATTCACCTTAGGGAGGTGAAGAGATGAAAGAATGTTAACTGCTCTGCGGTACTATCGGTAGGAATGTAATCGGGAGAATGGCCCACTACAGAGCCTAATGGCTAGGCGTTACACTCAGTGAGCTCACGAATGAAATGAAATGGAATGTTTTACAAGTAATATATTTTGAAAGGAAAGGTTTTGTAAAGAGATTTTGAAAAGGGAATGTTTAGAAAGCTTTCATTTTAAAAGGCAAAATTTTATAAATTCATGACATGTAGGACGTGTTTATACATCCATGCATAAGGTTTACTTATTGAGCTTTTTAGTTCATTCCTTTTCTTTTATTTTGCATTTCAGATGATGTGCAGCCAGATGAGGCAAGGAGGTCGCTTGGGCAAGCTATGATACCCTGGAACATGTTTTAAATAAATTTTATGTATTGAGATAATTGTTCAATTGAATGGTTTTTGCTTACTACTAAGTATTTTTTTTATTTGGTTTAGATTTTTTTGAGCTTCCGCAACTTTGTGTCAGTGAGTAAATGGTGACATTCCTAGGTTAGGATAAAGTTCTTAATCTGAGGTGTTACAAAAGTGACCTAGTCCCATACAACAACTGGCTACTCTGAAGTGGCTATACGATGCACTAAGTGAGCTCACATTAGTCTAGGAAAGCAAACTTTTGAAAAGTTAAAGAAAGAAAAATGGGATATAGTTTTCAATGTAAMATAGGCTATTCCATACCATTGGCATACATGCATAGGGTTTACTTACTAAGCTTTAGTTCACCCCTTTCCTATTTATTTCATGTTTCAAGTGATGACAGTTAGGTGATTCGAGGAGACAACTTGGGGGCTAACTGGAAACTTGAATAATACTTGTTTTAGAAGTTTTCGTTGATTAAATCATTCATGTAACACGTCAAATTAGGAACTGTCCTAACTGAGAATATTACATTACCCTACTTGTTAAAAAATCAACTACCTATTAAAACTCAACAATATCCAAAACAATAAATAATGTATTTCAACAAATCTTCACTAACCCAATATTTATTCCGACTGAAATCGCAAAAACCCCAAAAAATTTAAACCAAATAAGAAATACTTAATAATAAGCAAAAACCATTYAAGTGAACAACTATCTTAATCCATAAAATTTATTTAAAACATGCTTCAGGGTATCATGGTTTGCTCACAAGTGACCTCCTCGGACCATCTGGCTGCACATCATCTGAAATGTAAAACGAGAGAAATGGAATGAGTTACAAAGCCCAGTAAGTAACTCTCATAAACATGCCCTACATGTCATGAAATTATAAAATTTTGCCTTTTAAATGAAAACTTTCTAAACATTTCCTTTTCGAAATCTTTTTATAAAACCTTTCCTTTCAAAATGTATAACTTGCAAAACATTTCATTTTATTACATTCATGAGCTCACTGAGTGTAACGCCTACCCATTAAGCTTTGCAGTGGGCCATTATTATTTGGAACCCGATTGCTTTCCTACCGGTAGAACCGCAAAACGGTTAACATCCCATTTCTTTTCCTTCCATCGTTTCACCTCCAAAGAGGTGAACATTACATTCTTCCCTATCCTCCGAGAGGGTAGGGTAGGATGCAGCGGTCCCTCGCATCCCATTTCCCACTCATATCTTTCATGGCTAAGCTTACACTCCTTCCCAAAAACTTTAACATTTTCCTGAACATGTTAAAATTTATAAAATACATTCCCTTTCAAAATTTTATTTCCTAAACCATTCACTTCCTAAATGTATGACTGGCTCATGCCAGGAATGATGTAGAACACTAACTAGATGCCCATGAGATGAAATGCATACAACTGTATTTAACATACCATTCGACATAAAAAGGTTACAAGATATGAAACACGTAAAAAAACATTTCACACAATTAACACATCTTATAATACAATTCCATACCGCCACCACATAACACACAATAAAAGAGATAGGCGGGTATGGTGGTTTACTTGCATAAAATCCATATACAACACATTAAACTACCTAAAGGAATTCAGATACATCGATTCATATGCATTAATGAAATGTAAGAATTTACTTACTCGGAGTTCTTTGTGTTAAAGGTTTCTTGTTTGAATCGCAATGTGAAATCCTTCGATTGTTCTCAACGTTAAGGCACTCGAAACGACCTATATGTGATTATAGAAAGAAAGTCTCTTCAGTTCGACCGTCCCAACTTAAATATTCAGTGTTTAATCCAAAAATGTCATTTGTTAATTATAAATCCATACTTAGTTCTCACATTACCAATTATCACGTTTTTAAGGGTACAATTTAAACTCCTTAACTCGGGTATTAAACTTAATATATGTTCTCCCACCAATTCACTTTAGGACATAATTATATACAAGTCATAAATTCTAATATCAAGTGATAACGTTTTCACCTTTAAGTTCACAAGGTCCATGTGTCGCGAGAGTGGTATTGTATCCTCGGCGSGCAACAGCCCTGGGCATCTGGGCGTTTGGGCACCTGGGCGATGTAGCATGCTGCGACTAGCAGAAGGCGGAGAAGGTGGTGATCGGCGGTAGGGTTCTCTAGGAGTGGGCGGCAGTGGCGGCAGTATTAACGGGARGAAGAAGAAGGGTTTTTAGGTTTTTCTTTTCTTTCTTTCTTTCTTTCTTTTTATTTTTTTATATTTTCTCTTTTTTTAAATTGTATATTTTRGGCTGTAACTCAAACCCTTCGGGCCTCCTCATCCATAATTAACCCAAAATCTTTAAATTAAATATAACAGGCTTCCTTTCGATAAAAGTCCAACTTCTGACTGAGAAATAAATAGATCCCCTATTTGAGCCTTTAACCAACCAATGACTCTAATTCGACAAAGACAATATTTTAGTACTCATTAAACGTGCGAGTTCAAAATGTTAATCGTATATAAAATTTTCAACCTAGTTGGCATACAATTTCACATGATCAAACAAAAATTAATAAAGGAAAAATTTCGGGTATTACAATACCCCACCCCATAAAACAAATTTCATCCTCGAAATTTAGGACTCATCAAACAAGTGTGGGTACTTATCACGCATTTCCTCTTCTCGTTCCCAAATAGCCTCCTCAACTGCATGATTCCTCCAAAGAACTTTCACTCACGGTATCGGCTTTCTCCTCAATACTTTTTCCTCTCTTTCCAATATTTTCACAGGCATTTCTTCGTAAGATAGGTTCTCCCAAAGATCCAACGCTTCATAACTGAGAATATGGAAGGGATCCGAAATATATTTCCTTAGCATGAAAATATGAAATACATTATGTACACCTGCCACCAACCCGATAGGCTAAGTCGCCCACCCTTTTGAGGATCTCAAAAAGTCCAACAAATTGAGGGCTCAACCTCCCCTTCTTCCTAAATCTCATAATTCCCTTCATAGGCGCCACCTTTAGGAAGACTTTGCCCCCAACATTGAATTCCAATTGCTTTCTTCTCCTATCCGCATAACTCTTCTGTCTACTCTAAGCAGTTATCATCCGTTGACGAATCTTTTCAACTGCCTCTGTGGTGTGTTGCACTATCTCGGGACCCAACAACTTCCTCTCACCAACTTCATCCCAATGAACTGGCGACCTGCGCTTCCTTCCGTAAAGTGCCTTATAAGGGGCCATATTGATAGTAGCCTGATAGCTATTGTTGTACGAAAATTCTACTAATAGAAGGAATTCATCCCAAGTTCCTCAAAAGTCAATTACACAAGCTCTCAGCATATCCTTCAGGATCTGATTTGTCCTCTCCGTCTATCCGTCTGTTTGTGGGTGAAAAGCGGTACTAAAATTTAATCATGTAACCATAGCCTTATGCAAGCTCTTCCAAACTGCAGAAGTAAACCTTGGGTCACGATCAGACACAATGGATAGTGGACACCGTGCAGCCTAACGATCTCAACCACATACAACTCCGCATATTTTTCCATACTATAGGTAGTCTTAACTAGCAGAAAGTGTGCCGACTTCGTAAGACGATCCACAATTACCCAGATAGCATTATATCCCTTCTTCGTCCTAGGCAACCCAATAATGAAATCCATACCAATGCACTCCCATTTCCATTCTGGAATCATAAGAGGTTGCAGAAGACCAAAGGGTCGTTGATGTTCAGCCTTCATCTGTTGGCAGGTAAGACAATGCTGAACAAACTCCGCTACATCACGGCTCATACTAACCCACCAAAAATGCTTCCTCAAATCTCGATACATCTTTATACTTCTTGGATGAACCAAATAGGGCATATTATGAGCTTCTCTCAAGATCTCCTCCTTCAAACCCTTATCATTCGGAACCACAAGTCTGTCGCCATACCACAGGGCTCTATCAACCATGATTACAAAGTCGAACGTTTCCCATCTGCAACTTTTGTTCGCCATTTCAACACTAGGGGATCATCCATCTGCACATCCCTTATTCTCTCAAGGAGAGTGGGTGTAAGAGTCATATTCGTGAAGTAGCCTGATAAGTTTTGCGAAACCATTTCCAAGTCGAGCTTCTGAATCTCTGCCATCAATGGTTTGTGATAGACTCGTAAAGTGGTCATAACTCCATGATTCATCCTACTAAGCGCATCTGCCACCACATTAGCCTTGCNGCCACCACATTAGCCTTGCCCGGGTGGTAGTTTATCATGCAATCATAATCCTTTACGAGTTCCAACCATCGTTGTTGCCTCATATTCAACTCTTTCTGAGTGAAGAAGTATTTGAGACTTTTATGGTCAGTGAAAATCTCGCACCTTGCTCTATACAGATAATGCCTCCAGATCTTCAATGCAAAAACAATGGCAGCCAACTCTAGATCATGCATTGGATAGTTTTTCTCATACTCTTCCAATTGCCTTGAGGCATAAGCAATCACCTTACCATGTTGCATTAAAACACAATCCAATCCTTTCATCGAAGCATCACTGTAAATCACAAACCCTTCACAACCTTATAGAATTGTTAAAATTGGAACGGTAGTTGGCCGCCTCTTCAATTTCGCAAAACTGCGCTCACAATCCGCATTCCATAGAAACTTCATGTTCTTCGTAGTTAACTGGGTCATAGGAGAGGCAATTTTAGAAAATGTTTCTACAAACCTCCAGTGGTAATCAGCTAACCCAAGGACACTGCGAACCTCACCGATGTTGGTAGGTGCTGGCCATCATCAGACTGCCTCAATCTTACTCGGGTCCACCGCAATGCCTTCCTTGGACACAATATGCCCTAGAAATGGTGCGCTATCAAGCCAGAACTCATACTTCTTAAACTTTGCAAAGAGTTTCTCGACTCTAAGTACCTGAAGTACTTTTTTCAAATGCTCTTCATGCTTTTCCCTAGATCGAGAGTACACTAATATGTCGTTGATGAAGACTATGACGAATTGGTCCAAGTACTCCTTAAAGATTCGATTCATTAAATCCATAAATGCGGTAGGTGCATTGGTCAACCTAAACGGCATCACCAAAAATTTATAGTGCCCATACCGAGTTCAAAATGCGGCCTTAGGAATGTCCTCATTTCGAACCCTCAACTGATGGTAGCCAAATCTTAGGTCAATCTTAGAAAAATATCCCACTCCTTGAAGTTGATCAAACAGATCATCGATCCTTAGCAATGAGTATCTATTCCTTATCGTCACCTTGTTCAATTCTGTAATCTATGCATAACCTCATCGATCCATCCTTCTTCTTCACGAACAGCACAGGCGCACCCCATGGCAAAAAACTAGGTCGGATGAAACCCTTATCCATGAGGTCCTATAATTGCTCCTTCAACTCCGTAAGTTCTACAGGAGCCATTCGATAGGGTGCCCTAGAGATCGGTGCCATTCCAGGCGCCAAATCAATGGCAAAGTCGATTTTCCTTATCGGTGGTAAGCCTTGAAGGTTGTCGGGAACACATCTAAATATTCTTGAACAACCGGAATTTGTTCGATCAAGAGCTCTGTTTCGAGAATCTCGCCTAATGAAGCCAGGTAGCTAGTGCAACCCTTCTTCATCATTCGACAAGCCTTCATAGCGGATATTATTAGGACGGACGATTTCACCCTTGACCCGACAAAGCAGAACTGTAACTCGCTAGGTGGACCAAACATAACATTCTTCTTGCGGCAGTCAATTGTGGCATGATGCTTCAACAACCAATCCATACCTAAAATGACATCAAACTCCTGAATGTCCAACACCATGAGTTCTGCTGTCAGCTCGTTCCCATCCAGTGCTACCGTACAATTCTTCAACACGTACTCCCCCAAAAGGTGTGGACACACCAAGTGGTGTATCCATATGTGTATATAAGGTTTGAAGTTTCTCAGCAAAAGCATGGTGAACAAGGGAGTAGGTAGCTCTCGAATCAAATTTCATATTAGCAGGTGTATCACACACAGATAAAGTGCCTCCATAATAGGTAATCTTAAACTCATACAATTATTCATAATAACTAAATCAACATAATTTTAAAGCTATAGGTACCTGACACTACGGTCGGTGCTTCATCAGCTTCCTTCCTCGTCATGGTGAAGACGCATGCTTGAGCAACTGGCTTCGCTATTCTACAGTCCTTGGCCAGATGTTTGGCTTCCCACAGTTGAAACGCACTCTACCACTTCCACTAGGACATTCCCTAACAAAATGCCCTTACTTTCTACACTTGAAGCACACCCCTTGCCCAAGAGGCACTCACCCAGATGTTCCTTGCCACATTTGGGGCAAACTTTCTTCTGATGTTTGCATTGCTGATTTCCCAGTCTATTCCCTTGATCGTACCTCATCTTCTGACAACTCTTAGGATTTCCACCTCTGAATCTTTGATTTGTGGGTTGACTCCTAAACTGTAACACCCCCAAATTAAGAAACTTTATCCTAACCAGGGAATGTCACCATTTACTTACTGACACGAATTTGCGGAAATCCAAAAGAATTAAACCAAATAAGAAATACTTAATAATAAACAAAAACCATTCTGGTCAACAACCATCTTAATTCATAACATTCATTTAAAATAACTTCAGGGTATCTTGGTTTGGCCACAAGCGACCTCCTCACACCATTTAGCCACACATCACTTGAGATGCAAACAAGAGAAATGGAATGAGCTATAAAGCCCAGTAAGTAAACCTCATGTATAAATGCATGAATATGCCCTACATGTCATGAATTATAAAATTTCACCTTCTCAATGAAAACTTTCAAATCATTTTCTTGTATAACCTTTACATAAAATCTTTCCTTTCAAAATGCAAGAACTTTGTAAAACCTTTCATTCTATTACTTTCGGAGCTCACTAGAGTGTAATGCCAAGTCATTAAGCTCTGCAGTGAGCCATAGTTATTTGGAACCCAATTATATTCCTACCGGTAGTATCGCAAAGCGGTTAACATTCTTTTATTTTTCCTTTCATCTCTTCACCTCCCCAAGGTGAATTATTACCTACCCTTCTAGAGGGTCGGTTCGGCTGCGTCGGTCCCCCATGCCCCATTTCCCACTCACATCTTTCATGGCTAGTTTTTACACCCCTTTTTTAAAAAACTTTAACATTTTCCTAAACACGTTACAATTTATAAAATACATTCCTTTTCAAAATTTTATTTTCTAAACCATTCACTTTTAAATGTATGAATGGCTCATTCCAGGAATGATGTAGAACACAAATTACATGCCCATGACATGAAATGCATACAACTGTAATTAACATGCCATTCGACATAATAATGGTACAAGATATGAAACACGTAAAACATTCCACACAATCAACACATTTCATAACATAATCCCATACCGCCACCAYCACATAAGACACAACAAAAGAGATAGGTGGGTATGGTATTTTACTTGCATAGAAATCTCATATCCAACACATTAATCCATCGAAAGAAATTCAGATATGCAACACCCCCAGATTAGGAACCTTATCCTAACCCGAGAATGTGCCCATTTACTCACCGACACGAATTTGYAGAAGCTCAAAAGAATTTAAACCAAATAAGAAATACTTAATAATAAACAAAAACCATTCTAGTCGACAACCATCTTCATCTATAACATTCATTTAAATTAACTTTAGGGTATCACGGTTTGCCCACAAGTGACCTCCTCGCAACATCTGGCTAAACATCACCTGAAATGCAAAATGAGAGAAATGGAATGAGCTACTAAGCTCAGTAAGCAAATCTCATGCATGAATGCATGAATGTGCCCTACATGTCATGAATTATAAAATTTCACCTTCTCAATGAAAACTTTCCAAACATTCCCTTTTCGAAATCTCTTTACAAAACCTTTCCTTCAAAATGTATAGCTTGTAAAGCATTTCCTTTCATTACATTCGTGAGCTYACTGAGTGYAACGCCTAGCCATTAAGCTGCAATGTGGTCATTTGTTCTTTCGAACCCGATTACATTTCTACCGATAGAATCGCAAAGCGGTTAAAATTCTTTCATCTCTTCACCTCCCCGAGGTAAATCATTACCTCCCTCCCAGAGGGTCGGTTCGGGTGCGCTGGTCCCCCACGCCCCATTTCCCACTCACATCTTTCATGGCTAGGTTTACACTCCTTTCCAAAAACTTTAACATTTTCCTGAATATGCTACAATTTATAAAATACATTCCCTTTTAAAATTTTATTTCCTAAACCATTCACTTTTTAAATGTATGAATGGCTCATGCCAGGAATGATGTAGAACACTAACTACATGCCCATGACATGAAATGCATACAACCGTAATTAACATGCCATTCGACATAATAATGGTACAAGATATGAAACATGTAGAAACATTCCACCAATCAACACATTTCACAACACAATCCCATACCGCCACCACATAACACACAACAAAAGAGATAGGCGGTATGGGGGTTTACTTACATAGAATCTCATATACAACACTTTAATCCACCTAAAGGAATTCAGATACATCCATTCATATGCATTAAATGAAATGGGAGTTTTACTTATATARAACTCAGATTCAATAATAACAACACATATACGTTAATGAAAATGTGAGAATTTACTTACCCTGAGTCCTTTACGTCAAAGGTTCTATTTAAGTCGCGAAATGAAATCCGTCGATTGTTCTTAACGTCAAGGCACTTGAAATGACCTAATTTTGATTACAGAAAGATAGTCTATTTAGTATGATTGTCCCAATTTAGATATTCAGAGTTTATTCCAATAATGTCAATTGCCAATTATTAATCCATACTCAGTTCCCACATTACCAATTATCACATCTTTTAAGGGTACAATTTAAACTCCTTCACTCAAATATTAAACTTAATCTATGTTGCTTCACAATTTTACTTTAGAATATAATTTCATAAGTCATAAATTTCAATATTAATTAATAATATTTTCACCTTTTAAGTTCACAAAGTCCAAATGTTGCGGGAGTGATATTAGGTTCCCAGGCGTGAGTTCAGGCGGCGCGTGCAATAGCCCTAGGTGCCTGGGTGTCTGGGGCCTGGGCGCTTGGGCACTCAGCGTTGGGCGCCCAGGCTTTGCTGCTGTCCCTTGTTCCTGGCTGGAAACTCAGCTAATCGGCAATCACTTGACCATCGGCAGCAACCTCTCAACCGCACTCGCTGAGCACCAGCAAGGGAGATGGCCGTTGCTTTTCCAAGTCCTCGTTCCTGGCAACACAGGCAACAGAAACTCGCTGCAGCAACAACAGCGGCAGCACGTGAGGAAGATCTGGATTAGTCACTCGGCGTTTCTGGCCAGCAGATCGATCGAGCAGAGAAGAAGAAAATGAATGCAGATCTGGCAAAACAACTACCGGCAGGAGGCAAGATAGAAAGGCTGGCTGCGCAGCAGGACATCCGAGCGGCGGGCAAGAAGCACGGATCTGGGGGCTTCACTTTAGCGTCAACTTCAGACCCGATCAATCCGAGCGCTAGCTAGCAAGGATTGAGGGTAGAGGAAGATAGATCTGGGCAGACGAAAAAACTCAGGTCAAGTCAAGTCCATTTGTGTCGCGAGCGGCCTACCGATCGCGCGCAGCGACGAGCAGCAGCCGCTTCAAGTGTCGGTAGTGGGAGAAGGGGAGAGAAGAGGGAGAGAGAAGAAAGAGAAGGAAAGCCCGCGACGAGCGGCGTCATGTAGGCAGAGGAGAAACGGCAGTAGCTGCGACGAGAAAAGAAAAAGAAGAGGCGAGTAGGGTTTGGGAGTGGCAGAGGCAGCGTAAAGGGGAGGAAGATGAAGATGGTTTAGGTTTCCTCTATTTTTCTTTTTTTTTTTTTTACCAACACAATATCCAAAGAGACAACCCTTTTTCTACTTATGTAGCAAGTAGCAGCGACGACGGTCTTCTCAGAACGTAACGAAATCATCTCGATGTTCAAATTCATTCACTCTCTATATAATACATTACGGACTCTATCCTCCAATACAAAAAAAACCGACTTGATAAATATATTGATATATACTATAAAATAAATCTACTATTGAGTGGATATGGTTGAATTTCATTTAAAGAAGCCACCATCGACGTAGCTTAAAACTCATGAGTTGTGTATACTATTATCTCCCGTATTTTATGGACTCTCGCGCATTTCGCCATAATTGTAAGCTATTCACAGAGTAATAATCAAGAATATCGATATGTTATTTCAAGCTCATTAACAGTGCTCAGGTAAAATATCATACACTAACGCTATTTATTATCACCTACTTCACACAGAATTATCCAGAATTTTTCATAGATAATTTAATTAAATAATGTGAATATACTACAGAATAATAATACTTTCCGTAAGTAATCCATAATTCAAATCTTGAATCAGTTAAAGAACCTGGGCTGGCTAAATCTCTGAGTGTTGGAGGAAGAAAATGTGAAGTTTACGAATTTTGTAAGATCCCGCGTTACAACTTAATACTTCGTCTTACTCGTTCCTTTTTTTCTTTTATATATATTACTTAAATCGACCTCGAATAAAATACCACACTCCCGTGTCATTATTTTATCATCCGCTGCTGCTTCTTAAAATCAATTCCCATTATCGATGTTTTATGTATATTATTAATTATATATTATAATTTCTACTTCCTCCTGATCGTCAGCAAAGGGTTTCTTTTGGATTTGGATTTGGAGGAATTTGTCCCGGCCGGGAGGGACCCGGGAGTGGCCCTATGGCCCGGAAGGTATGGGAGAGAGAGAGAGAGCGGGGGGGAGACGCGAATACGCTCCAGCTTACGGTGGAGTAGAGGCGGCAGAGCCGTTCGCTGTCGTGGGGTCCGCCCCTGGTCCGCGGGTCGCGCCCGCTGGTCTCGTCGGGTTCCTGGTCTGCGGGGCCGCGATCCGCGGGTCTGCTCGTCCGGTCAAACCGACACGCGAACTCGATCATAGAGCGCAATCTAACCTTTGTCTGCGATACGTTTCGGACCCTCGCATACAAGAACGGGTTCGCTCTAACGGAATGTAGATTCCGAGCCTATTTTGGTCCAAGCCTAAGGTTCCCTTATCAATCAACGAAAATTAATTTTGGTTTACCGGATCACACATAATACATGTCTTATATTTCTTTTATCCTTAATGCCAATATCTTTACATTCCATCATGTCCTCATTTTCTTTCTCATAATAAGATCCTTTATCCAACTTATATTAAATTCCACTTTAAATCCTACGACCTCTTTTATTTATATATAGCCCTAATACTAATACAACACTCCCATCTGTTTAATACTCAGTACTTTAATTTACATGATATATCAAGCTCAAAATACTGTACCTTCTATTGCAGCTTTATAACAATCAGGTGATATCCTTTGACTTCCATAATATAGTGACTATACTTCATACAAACCTATACGTCTCCCTTATAATTAAAAAGCAACAAAACTATCATAAACCTACAGATACTGAATAATGTTCAGTTACGATGTAGAGTCATTCCACCAAAATTAACTAATCGACTAGATTCATTTCATTTAGATTGTAAGCGTAATTGCGTATACCATCCCACCAATATTAACTTTAACGCGAATCAACTTACTTCCACTACTCAGAACCAATATACATTCATTCTAAGAGTGGTCCAGTAATGTATAACGCAAATATCTTGCCCTACAGCACCTTCTGAACTCTCGGACACATACCTAACAACACCTAGCCGTTAGACACTCGGTCGAATCCCAGCTATTTTAAGATAGCCACCAATTATAAAACTAATTCCGGTTTTCATCGACACCCCGCCCTATCGGGACACCAATTTCCAGCTGATAACCCGACTAAGGGGTAAAAGCACGCCTTGACTAAATTAGTTTCTTTCGGGTCTAATTTAGCTCCTACCTCCTAATACCTCCTTCCGGCTTCTCACCCCAATCATGCCGTCTCACTTC
>MEJB01000008.1:1958-247440 GCA_001752375.1 Rhazya stricta | reverse complement strand
TCCGACAAAAACCACTGTCAAATTTTGCAAAAAAAAAAAAAACCCCCCCTTCCTTAATTAAAACATTAACCACATAGGATTTATATGACCCTAGCTGGGCCTTCCAGATTCGCACGTCAACAAAAATCATAAAAAGGAATCTTAAGTATTAAAGGACATCCATTCATAAGCATTAATGAAATGTAGAATTTACTTACATAGAACTCAGAATCAGAATACACATTACAATTAACTAAGAGCAATTTAATTATAACAACAATACATTGCGTTAATGAGAATGTGAGATTTACTTACTTAGGAACTAGTTCAATAAACTATTTCAATTCACCTAGAGCATTTAATTATAACAAAACACATACAATTAATGAGGATGGTGAGAATTGACTTGTATCCGTAGTAAAGTTTTCTTTAGGTATTACGCGGGGTGCATGGTTGTGCCACAACTTCATTACGCACAGTTATCCTATTTTATTATTACAAAGAATATTCATTGAGAACTTGTTTTTATCCACATATTCATTAATCATCAGTGTTTACCGTTAATACCTTATCGTTTTTCCTATAGTGACCTTAACAATATTTCTGGAAGATTAATTTCAATGTCAACTAAAAATCGAAACTACTTAATAGTACAATTTAATTTCATGGGACCATCATAATTTGTTCTTAAAATACAATAATTTTATCATAAATCCGATTTATTTTTTATATAGAATCCTAACTTTCACCTTAAAATTTATTCAAACTATTTTAGAATTATATCTTTCTTTTACTTAATCGTACTAACTTAAATTTATTAAACGTATTCCATATTTTTATTTCTTAATTTTATTACATATACAAAACCTAGGCCATTGGTTAATCTTAAATAAGAAACTAAATTATTTCACTTGAACTCCGAACCTTAAGTGTTTTATCGAGCCTTAGATTGTAATGGACTCAATCATTGCTATGAGGGGAAGATCGTCCAGGCTTGTGAATAGCAGTCCTGGTTGCGCAAGTGCTAGCTGCAGATCTAGGCTAAGCAGGCAGCACAGTGCTGATCCGTTGGGGCGCCTAGGCGCGGGGTTGGTCCCTTGGGCTAGGCTTGCTGGTCGCGGGCGTGTGGGGGCCTGGTGCCTGGGTGCTTGGTGCTTGAAGGAGACGAAGGAGATGAGTGGGCATTCGAATCGTGAGAAGAGTGCGGGGGAGAGAGAGGAGACGAGGGTATGGGAAGGCGGGTATCGGTGTGAGGGGCAAAAAGGAGGTGGCGGCATGGTATAGAAGGTTTAGGTTTAGTTTTTTTGGGAAAAAGATTGATAAGTAATTTTCCTCTTTATATATATATATTATATATATATATATTTTAGTTACTTAACCTAATAAAATTTCTTAGGTGGGCCATTTTTATTACTCAACCAACTAAGCCCAGCTAAATTATAATATATTAGTTTTCTTCTGGCTCAAAATCAAACTCCGAGTCCAGTTTTAGATTTGAATAAGAAGAGGATGGGCTCTAACGGGTCAAGTCTAAATTAATTAACTAAGGCTTCTAATTAAAATTAAGTGATAAAATTTCACCTTTAAATAAACATACTTACACATTAGCGCATAACAAATAATAAATCAAGGAAATAATTATTTATTTATAATTGGCACATCGAATGTTACAGCTTCCAAGTCCTTTTGCCTTAAATTAATCAATTTACTAGCAATCATGAATACAATCTAATTAGTGGATTATAATATAAATTGTATATATAAAGTTCGAAAAGAAAAACATAAACTAAATCTCAGGCATTACATAAACTTCTCCTTACTCAACATTTGAGCCCTCTCAGAGAGAGATTTATTAAAACCTCTCGGTATGTAGAAAGCTCAAAAGGGATCACTACCAGTTTAATCTAAGGCCTGAGCCCCTCTTCAAATTGCCTTGCTCTTCTTTCCTCCCTAGCAACCAAATCAGAAGCAAACTTGGCTAATCGCACGAACTCAACTTCATACTTACCGACAGATTGGCTCCCTTGCTCCAGCCTCACAAACTCGCACTCCTTCTGCTGTCGTACGGTCTTTGGAAAATATTTATCATTGAAGGCCTCGATAAACATTTCCCAAGTGAAAGGACTAGTATCCCTCTCATGCTGGCGCTGAACCATCAACCACCAGTTATACGCCTTCCCTTGGAGCATGTATGCGGCAAAATTGACATTCTCTTTGCCTGAGCATCACATGACAGAGAAGGTTTTCTGTATCTCTGTCAGCTAATTTTTCGCTTCTACAAGATCAGTGGTACCAGAAAATAGCGGTGGGGAGCCTTTTAAACTCTGAGATCTTCCCGTATTCCCGTGTTTAGCTACTCCTTGACTGGCTAGCCTGTCCTAAGGTAGTCATTGCCTGTATAAAGGCCTCCATGGTCATTGAAGTTCCTTGTGCGGCACGGGTACTACYTGCCCATTCATCCTGGAGTTGAACCGCCCCGTCTTGGGCTTGAGAATGCATAGTACAAACCATTACTAAACTAAAAAGTTTATTGTATAAGAACTTTATATACAGACGTAGCGCATGATTATAAAATTATACATTATTCCCAATTCAAAGCAAAATATAGACAAGACATACTACAACACTTGACATTAACATTATTCGAGAATTTAATAAAAACACAAACTTACCAGATGGTCCAGCAATGGAAGCTTGTGGCATAACTTGATACCCATATATTTTACAAGAATTCATAAATCTTTTTTTTTTTTGAAGTCTACAGAATCGTTTTTAAAACTCTAAGCTCTGATATCAAACTGTAACACCCCCAGCTTGGGAACTGTCCTAAGCTGAGAATATTACATTACCCTACTCATAAAACAATCAACTACCCATTAAAACTCAACAATATCCAAAACAATAAATAATGTGTTTTAACAAATCTTCACCAATCTAACATTTTTTCAAACTGAAATCACGAAAACCCCAAAAAATTTAAACCAAATAAGAAATACTTAATAATAAGCAAAAACCTTTCAAGTGAACAACTATCTTAATCCATAAAATTTATTTAAAACATGCTTCAGGGTATCATGGTTTGCCCACAAGTGACCTCCTCGCACAATCTGGCTACACATCATTTGAAATATAAAACGAGAGAAATGGAATGGGCTATAAAGTCCAATTTTGCCTTTTAAATGAAAACTTTGTAAACATTTCCTCTTCGGAATCTTTTTAGAAAACCTTTCCTTTCAAAATGTATAACATGTAAAACATTTCATTTCATTACATTTGTGAGCTACTGAGTGTAACGCCTAGCCATTATGCTCTACAGTGGGTCATTATTATTTCGAACCGGRTTATATTCCTACTAGTAGAACCGCAAAGCGGTTAATATCCATTTCTTTTCCTTTCATCGTTTCACCTCCAAAGAGGTGAACATTACATTCTTCCCTATCCTCCAAGAGGGTACGGTCGAGTGCGGGGTCCATCACGCCCCATTTGCCACTCATATCTTTCATGGCTAGGTTTACACTCCTTTCCAAATTCTTTAACATTTTCCTGAACATGTTAAAATTTATAAAATACATTCCTTTTCAAATTTTCATTTCCTAAACCATTCACTTCCTAAATGCATGACTTGCTCATGCCAGGAATGATGTAGAACACTAACTACATGCCCATGACATGAAATGCCTACAACTGTATTTAACATACCATTCGACACAAAAATGGTACAAGATGTGAAACACGTTAAAAAACATTCCACACAATTAACACATCTCATAATACAATCCCATACCGCCACTACATAACACACAATAAAAGAGATAGGCAGGTGTAGGGGTTTACTTGCATAAAATCCATATATAACACATTAAACTACCTAAAAGAATTCAGATACGTCGATTCATATGCATTAATGAAATGTGAGAATTTACTTACCCGGAGTCCTTTACRTTAAAGGTTTCTTATTTGAATCATGAAGTGAAATTCCTCGACTGTTTTCAACGTTAAGGCACTCGAAACGACCTATTTGTGATTACAGAAAGAAAGTCTTTTCAGTTCGACCGTCCCAACTTAGATACTTAGTGTTTAATCCAAGAATGTCATTTTTCAATTATAAATCCATACTTAGTTCTCATATTATCAATTATCACGTTCTTAAGGGTACAATTTAAACTCCTTAGCTCGGATATAAACCTAGTCTATTTTCTCCCACCAATTCACTTTAGGACATAATTATATACAAGTCATAAATTCCAATATCAAGTGATAATGTTTTCACCTTTAAGTTCACAAGGTCCAAGTGTTGCGGGAGTGGTATTGGATTCTCGGGCATGCGCTCAAGTGGCGCGYGCAACAGCCCTGGGCTTTGGGCCCTGGGTGCCTGGCACTAGGTCCTAGCGTTGGCTGAGCACTTGTACCTGTTGTTGCCCCTTCTTGCACGACCATGCAGCAACAGAATTTTGGACCACCAGTGAGTCGTGACCTCGGCCGCAGACGGTGGATTCAYAGTGGTACCGTCCAGCAACTCGAGCAGCAAAGACAGATAGCGAAGATGACGGTTAGCGGCAAGTGGTTCTAGATCCAATCAAGGAGGAAACACATCTGGATGGGCTCCGCTACATCGAGCGGTTGAGCATGGTCCTTCCTCTATCCCAGCGAAATCGTTGAGCAGAGAAGAAGAAGAAGAAGAAGATGAATGCAAATCTGGCGAACTTCTAGCGTGGTGTCGCGCAGATCTAGTTGAGCAGTGAAGGCAGATCTAGCGAACTTCTGGCATGGTGTTGTGCAAATCTGGTTGAGGAGAGACGAAGAAGAAGATGGCAAAGACCAGATCTGGTAGGCGAGGATCGTACGCCTCTGGCGGATGGCTTGGTCGGCAATGGCGCAGACCACAGACCGCCAATCTGAGCCCAAGAGTGAGAGAGGGAAAGCCGGGGAAGAGACTTGGAGTGGTTTGCTCGGCTCAACAGAACCGGGCGGCCTCCTGCATGCGGCAACTCGCAGCGACACGAACAAAGTGATCAGCTTCGATGAACAGCGATAGCAATAGCACGAGCTGCAGCAGTCCAACTCAAGACACGAGCAGCTCGTCGATCGCAAACCTAGGCAATTAGCGATCTCGACGAGCGGAAGGTGGGCGATCTCGAATACGGCGAGCAACCGAGCAAGCGGCCTGGCCAAGTCGAGGGTAAAATCCTCCAAGCAGCTGAATGGCTCGTCGTCGACTGGGCGGTGTAGCATGCAGTAACTAGCAGAAGGCAGAGAAGGTGGTGATCGGTGGTAGGGTTTTCTAGGAGTGGGCGGCGGCGGTGGCAGTATTAACGGGAGGAAGAAGAARGGTTTTTAGGTTTTTCTTTTCTTTCTTTCTTTTTATGTTTTTATATATTTTCTCTTTTTTTCAAATTTTATATTTTGGGCCGTAACCGAAACCCTTCAGGCCTYCCCATCCATAATTAACCCAAAATTCTTAAATTAAATATAGCAGGCTTCCTTTCGCTAAAAGTCCAACTTCCAACTGAGAAATAAGCAGGCCCCCAAGTCGAGCCTTTAACCAACCAATGACTCTAATTCGACAAAGACAATATTTTCGTATTCATTAAACGTGTAATTTCAAAATATTAATCACATATAAAATTTCCAACCCTAGTTGGCATACAATTACAGACGATCAAACAAAAATTAATAAAGAAAAAATTACGGGTATTACAATTCATGTTGAACGTTTTGGATTTGTGATTTGAATAATTTGCAAACTTAGCTTATAAACGATAAATTATTTTTCAGATTTTTGTGCCAAGCTTTGTTGGTGTCTTTCAATTGTGAAAATCTTCTTTCATACCTAACGATTTAATATTTCTCTTTTATTTTGGCATGTAACTAAGGTAAATGTTAACATCCTTAGGTTAGAAGTCCTAATTTGGGAGTGTTACAAATGTCATCATAGTTTCATTCTCAAATCATTTATCCCATTCTTAACAAAATCATTAAACTTCACAAATAATGTATTTATTACTATCCATTAGCAATAGTATTGTCATCACATTATCGACACAAAACCTAAAAAATCAATTTGACAATCACTAAGTTAATTGCTTTTTCCTCAATCAAAGAGAAATTGAATTCTTTAGAAAACAAAATAGAACTCTTCAAATCTTCCCAAACATTAGTTTTCAACCTATTCTAAATCAACTTGACAAAAGTCAATTTTATACTTCTTAATATATTTTTCATCCTCAATCTAGGAGCAATTTATCAGTTTCAATTTTAGGATTTAAATTTTAGAATTTTTCAACATCAATATTTTTTTCACATAGAAAGGTTTTACTTTTATTTTTTTTCAAGAACTTCATTTCCGTCATAATTTTCCAAACAAATATTACCTCAAGATAGTACAATTTTGTTGTGTTGTTGTACATAAATTTGTCATATACATGCAATTCATAAACTTTTTCACCCAAAAAAATTGCCTAGTAAGATCTTGATTTCTCTTGTTTTCTAGCGTCTCTTTCTCTTCCTTTTGTCAATTGAACATTCTTTGCCATCGATAGAAAACATGTTTAAACAACAGCCAAAGCATTAAGAATTTGCAACAAAATCTTAATTTGAAAACCACATTCTTTAGATTTATTTTTGCTATCATAATAGGACAACAATCCATCTTTTGATACTAATGCCTCCACAAAGTCAGTTACACTTTAAAGAATTAAACAAATAATAGAAAGATTCGTGGGGACTATAGAGTAAATTGGAAGATGTAATAAAATCACATGCAAAAGGGAAATGGTGGAAGTCTACATGTAATAAGAAGAATAGGCCATATGAATTCATCCTTCATGATCAGTTGCAATGTATTGGAGATGATGAACGAGAATAGAGATTTTTCATGGAAGAAAGAAAGTTTCTAGTAATGGAAGAAAATAAGGTTGAAAAAGGATGAAATTTTGTAAGATTATGTTGTATGTTGATGGCATTGTTCTCTAAGTTGTCAACTATTGTAACAAAAGATGCTGCGGTAGATAAACATATTTGTAAATTTCTTTGTATATACACTCCGCTCATCTTTACATTAAATATTGGAAGATCAATAGATTTCTTGTAATCAAACTATATTTCTACTAAAAAAATAATGCAGCTAATTTATTCTAATCCACTCTAAAAATGGGTCTTGTGACTCTCTTGTCTTTTGTCCCATAAGAAGTTGGGCAAAAAATGGAAATACGTATTTCATGTAAAAGAATTGGCTGAAAATGGAAATCACCTATCAAAGCGGGAGTTCTCAAATCAAAATGTGATTATCAAGAAAACAAAAGGAGTGATAATATATAGGGTAAAGTACAACATGACCTCCAAGACTACAAAAATTTTGGGTTTCGACTCTCAATTTTAAAACCCCAAGTCCATACCTTTGACCGTATGTTAAAAGAGGTCATTAAGCTCTAGTAGAGAAAGGACATTTTAGCCAATTTCTTAAAAAATGTTCCTAGCCCAAACCCTAATCCTAATCATCTTCTATCTCCTTCTCCCCAACTCACGCGTCACTGTCGGACCCTCCTCTTCTCCTTCTCATTGGCTTTCGCCCTTTTCTTCTCTTTCTTGCTTCATTTTCTTATTTTGCATAACCTTAGAATTGCTGCCGCTACTGCTTTTGGTTCTATGAATGTTCCCCAAACCCTCCAAACCTGTGAAAACAAGACATCATTTTGACCTTCGAAATCGAAACATTCGACTTTCTCTACCGCCTTAATGAGAAAAAGAAAAAGAGTGGAAGAGAAGCACAAAAGGAGGTGACTGAAATGGAAGAAAAATAGAGAACGGAGAAAAAGTGTTAATGATGGAGAAGATGGAGCTACGATGGGGACGACCAAAGTGATGCGAACTTCACTGCGRCCAAAGTGATGTCACCGTCTGCCAAAAGGGTTTTGCGGGAGGGAAGGAGGAAGAAAGAGAAAAAGAAAGTAAAAAAAATAATAAATGAAAATTTTGTTTCARAAAATATTTAAGTAACATAAATGAATTAATTAACTAAACTTTCCCTTAAAAATGGGCTACCATTAGGATTTTAATGAAATCTTTAACAAAAGGTTAAGCATTGATAATTTTCAAAACATTGAGGTCACTATTTAGGACTTTAAATTTAAGGGTCAAAATTCAAAACTTTAGTAATCTTGAGGAATCAAATGATATAATTTACTATAATATATGAGTTGGTTCCAAGAAAGATTGTTGATCTAAAATTTGTTATGAAGATAGACTAAAAACAAAATTTAAAATATGCTTATATTCTTTCTTTACCAATTGTGATCTATTTGAGTTCATGAAAGAATATAGATATTGCTTGTGAAACTAGTAATTTCCCAGTTGTGGATAATGTGCTAAAAAAAAAAAAAAAAGAAGAAGATTTCTAAATTATGTTGTTCATTTACAACATTGTTGTTTATGTAACTTATAGAGATTCGTTGACAGGAAGAGGTACCAAAAGGAAAGAAGATAAAAAATAACTTCAATATTTAAAGGAACCAAAAAAAAAAATAAATCCTTTTATCAGTAGGAAGCCATGAGATGAGGTATAAGGGAAAGAAAACAGCAGGAAAAAGAATAAAGTCAAAGAAAGGAATAGGAAAGAGGAGAAAAAGAAAGCTCAAGAAAATAAACAAGTGCATAAGTTCAATGTCATACTGGATAGAAGGAACCAAAAAAACAAGATAGAAAATTCAACGTAATCCTTCAAAATCAATAAAGGCCATCAAAAATCGACTTAGCCATAAACAACAAGCCTCGGAGAGGTATTAACAAAAATGATAGAGAGAAATTTAATTTGAAAGGGATAACAAAAGGAAAGAAAAATTACATAACAAAATCACCATCAACACAAGTATCTTTTTATACGTAACTAATAAAAAATTAATATAAGCATATTACAAGATCGAATTAAGCAATTTTGATCAGATCTTGAATTCAGACATAGTTGTTTATCCCATTAGGTAGGCCAAAACAATCACATTCTAGCTTTTTGTTCATGTTAGATGGATCAAACAAATAGGTGGAACATGTTTCTCCAAGAGCTAGATCAAGCATTGACCCAAAAGACTTTATATTTAACTTACTCAAATCAAAAGACTTTATAATTAAAATAGATTAACAAAAATCTTCAATCATTCAATACTCCCATGTTAAATCGAAATTTTTACCGTTAAAATAAATATTTACACAGAAAATTATTCAGGCAAAAAGGGTTGTTCCACTTTCATTAGAGCGATGCAATCGTAGATATATCTCAGAAACTCACCCATGATTCCCCTCATTTGTTTCCTAGGATTGGCGCGTTTGTAGAGACATGTGGTAGTCTCTCGAAATAAAGGGCAAATGAATAAAATATCCTTGTATATCTAACCCTAATTGTCCTCTTTTTTTGGTGTGTTATTAGTCCCACTGCAATTTGGATACTACAAAATGGCCAAATGGGCTCAGTTATTACATTCTTCTCTCCTTATAAGAAGGTTTGGCCTTGAAACATTGTGATTCTAGTTCTTCATATAGGTGTGCATATYGAATCCTCAATTTCTCTCCCAATTCATCCCCAAAATAAGAACACAATCACACAACTTAAGAACTCATATGTCATGCATGCTTAAACTATAATTATACATAATCCATTCCAAACTAGTGCATCTTTTCTTCATAAAATGAATAAACAAAAGAGGTGGTTCTGGAGGAGAGTGCTTGATTATGAAGAGAATCCCTAAACCTTCCATTATTTTCACTCTTTTAACATTTTCCYCCATTCAATTTAGGGAATAACTAACCTAGTAGATATACATTCCTTCTCTTACACGTTCTTAATTTCCTAGCATCCGCATATTATTTCTTGTGCTGTTTTATAAAAGTTCGATTTTGTTGCACTTTTTGGGAGGTAATGCACATACCTAGAATAAAACCTAATTTGGTTGGGTGTCTACTGCATCTGCTTTGTTAGCAATACCATATTATGCTATTCGAGATGATGATGAGAATAGAAATTGTTCGTGGAAGACAAAAAGGTTCTTGGTATGGAAGAAAATATGGTTGAAAGAAGATGAAATTTTCTCAAGCTCTGTTATATATTGATGACATTGTTCTTTAAAGCATTACCATTGTGATATATTTGCGATCACGAAAGAGTATATGAATTGTTTATGGAAGAAAGACATTCCCCAAACTATGGAAGATGATATGCTGAAAAGATGAAAAATATTTTTAAACTTATGCTGTCCATTTACAACATTGTAGTTTTGGTTGTCAATTTTTGTAACAAAATATGTGATTACGAATAAACGTATTTATAAATTTCTTAGAGACTATGAGCTACAATAGTTTTACGTTGATTGGTAGATCAATGGTCTTCATGGAACTATCTCCCTTCTAAAACTTTACACGTACTTTAAGTTGGTTGGTAAATCTATGGTCTTCTTGACACTATCTCCCTTCTAAAGAATTGCATGGCAGGTGTTTTCCTTCCTGTACCACCTTAAAAGAATAACGTATCAACCAATAAAGTCTTGCTAGCATTGATAGCTTATTGGTTGAATAAGTTATTACTGAATAATAATGTATTTACACGATGTGTTACGAGTTAAGTAAATCTCATATTTGAGCCATCTGAAAACCAAAACCAGTTATTCTTTGAAATCTAGAAAAAGGGAAATCAAGATATCTAGCAGATGCTTTCGACTTTCACTCTTCTTACTATCTCTAATGGAGGCATGGAGACTTTCAGTCTTTTTATTATAGCCTCATTATCTCTTATAGACAAACCCAGACTTTCACCCCTTCTTATTGCAGCCTCATGACCTAATAGAACCCTTTTGAGGTCTCTGAGATATTTTTTCTGTCCGATGTAGAGACCTTCTTACCAATATTAAAAGTTAAAACTGGTGAAAGAATATACTCAAATCGTAAACCACCTGAAGTAAGGGGTTTCATGGATTACCTGTGAATACTGTGATTTCTTCATTCATTGTAAACACATATTTTCAAAAAGTTCATAACTACAATGAATTAATCTGGCTTTTGGACTTATTTTGATCAGCCATATGAAATTCGAAGAAGTGGTTTATGAATAATCGATTATTCTTATGTTCACTGCATTAATTCCAAAGCACAAATTGAATTCAATTGCAGAAAGCATTAGATAACTAATGTCATAATCATTATTTGGTAGAGCATAATCGATTATTTGAAAGAGAAAAGTGTTCTTTTGGTTTATTGTTCATCTTTGTCCTTTTATGTTTGCCGTGAAGAAAATTCTTAATCATGTAAGACAAATAAGTTCTCAACATAAGCCAAAAACTTTCTTCTGAAAAGTTGTAAAACAAATGAATTCTTAATTGAGGCAAAAAAATGTTTTCACCCGTATTCTGAGTCAAATAGAGCCGAAACAACGCTTGAGTAGTTCTCCATCTTCAAAATTGTCTTCATAGAAATCTCTTGATTTGTCTTTTATTAAGTTCACTTGGAAGACATTTTTTTTTTCCCTCTGATCTCATCATCTAAAAATCCCATCAATTAATATATTAGTCCTCATCAATGTTTGCTTATATCAAATCAAAAGTGATTCAAACCTTTAGGGCTTTCATGGATATTTAGATGAAACATTGTCATTTCTTTTCTCAAAATCCATTAATTGTATCTGTAATACCCAAGATTTCTTTTTTGTGGATTTTCGTTTGATCGTGCAAATCTGTGAGCCAACTAGGGTTCGATAAAAATTTTCTATGCGGTTAATGTTTTATTTATATGTTAATAAGTGCGGAATTATCGTATTTGTCGGATTAGGGTCCTTGGTTAGTTAGAGGCTCGACTCATCGGGCTTATTCGTTTTCATTCGAAAAACTAGATTTTATCGAAAGAAAAGCCCATAAAATTTAATTTAATGGATTGGGGTTAATTATGGATGGGAAGGCCCGAAAGATTTAGGTTACGGCCCAAGTTAAAAAAAAAAAAAAAGAAACACTAAACCATCTTCATCTTTCTCCCCACTGCCGCCGCCGCCCCCTCACTCCCAGAAAAACCCTAGCCGCTGCCCACTCCCAAACCTTACTCGCCTCTCCTTCTTCTTTTCTCGCCATCACCACTGCCGTTTCTCCTCTGCCTACCCGACGCCGCTCGTCGTAGCTTTTCCTTCTCTTTCTCCTCTCGTCCTCTTCTCTTCCCTTCTCCTTGGCCGACACTTGAAGTGGCTGCCGCTTRTCGCTGCGTGCGATCGACAGGCCGCAGGTCACTCATTGCACAGAAGATCTCTACCAGTACCGTTGCTTCCACACCAGTGGTCGACGGATGCCGCTCGCAGCATGAATCACCAGTGCTAGATTCTCGGAGCCGCGACCAGATCTGCTATCAGATCTGTAGTTGCTCGGAGAAGTGCGACGATGCGACCTGCACAGCCAAGCTTCTCGTTGTTGCATGTCCCCCATCTTCGGCTGCTGCTCGTGGCCACTTCTGGTCACGTCGCGATGAGTTGCTGCACTCCAGAGGTGAGCGATCTGCATCSACTGAAACCCCATGGCCGTTCGAGATGAAGCGCTCCGCCGATCTGCATCTATCTTCTTCTTCTTCTTCTTCTTCTTCCCTGATCTATGGTTTCACCAGGATGGAGGAAGGACCGTGCTCGGCTGCTAGACACAGTGGAGCTTGTCCAGATCTGTTCTTCCTTGACCAGATATATGCGCGTCATGCCGCCGCTCTGATGCTCTGCCGCACGGCCAGTTAGCTCCTTGTCGGTCGTCCCTCTGCCCAAATTCGATCACCATCGTCAATAGATGTCAATCACTCACCGAAGCTCACCTAAAAAATAAGTCCTTGCTAGCTGCTTGCCAGGGCCAGACCAGCGGGCGCCTAGAGCCCAGTGCCAGGTGACCGTGCCCAACRCCCAGGGGCCYGACTCCCAGGGGCCCAGACACACAGATGACCAGACGCCCGAGAACCCAAAATCATTTCCCACGACACTTGGACTTTGTGGACATAAAAGGTGAAAACATTGTTAATTAATATTGAAATTTATGACTTATGAAATTATATTCTAAAATAAAATTATGGGAGAACATAAATTAAGTTTAATACCCGAACGAAAGAATTTAAATTGTAACCTTAAAAAGATATGATAATTGGTAATTTGCTACTAGGTATGGATTAATAATTGGCAATTGACATTATTGGAATAAACCCTGAATATCTAAAYTGGGACAATCATACTAAATAAACTATTTTTCTGTAATCAAAATTAGGTCGTTTCGAGTGCCTTGACGTTGAAAACAATTGAGGGATTTCATTTCGCGACTTAAATAAGAACCTTTAACATAAAGGACTCCGGGTAACTAAATGCTCCCATTTCATTAACGCATATGATTGGATGTGTCTAAATTCCTTTAAATAGATTAATGTTGGATATGAGATTTCTGTGTAAGTAAACTCTCACATTCTCATTAATGTATATGTGTGATTGTTATTAAATCTGAGTTCTATGTAAGCAAATTCTCACATTCTTATTAATGTATAATTAAATTGCTCTTAGGTGAATTGAATGTGTATTGAATCTGAGTTCTATGTAAGTAAACTCTCACATTCCCATTGACGTATATGTGTTGTTGTTATTGGATTTGAGTTCTATTAAGTAAATTCCGACATTCTCATTTAGTGATGATGCAAGTGTGTTGTTATCATGATTGAATCTTCTTATGTAAATTGCATGTGAATTGATAATTGCTCTTATGTGTTATAATGTGATATTACTTCCAGTTTGTGAATTTTATTACTCATTGACTTTTTAGAAATTTTAAGTTAAGGGTTCATGTGGTCCATGAGCATATAGATTGTAGTAGTTGCATATTCTCTTGTATGGATATAATCATACATTCAAGAAAGGAAATGTTTTTAAAAAATGAAATTTGGAAAAGTAAATGTTTTGAGGAATGAAGTTTTTTTAAAGATTTTTTTTTTTTATGATGAATGATTTTCAAATGTTAAGGATTTTGAAAAAGGGGTGTAAAACCTAGCCACGAAAAATATGAGTGGGAAATGGAAATGGGGCGTGGGGGACCGCCACACCYKACCCTACCATCTTGGAGGGTAGGGAAGAATGTAATGTTCACCTCTTTGGAGGTGAAAAGATAAAAGGAAAAGTAAAGGAATGTTAACCGCTTTGCGATACTACCGGTAGGAATGTAAGCGGGTTCCAAATAACTATGGCCCACTGCAGAGCTTAGTGGCTAGGCGTTACACTTTAGTGAGCTCACGAATGAAAGGAAATGAAATGTTTTACTGTAAATAAATTTTGAAGAAAAGGTTTTGTAAAGAGTTTCGAAAAGAGAATGTTTGGAAAGCTTTTCATTTAAAAGGTAAAATTCTATAATCACATGACATGTAGGACATGTGTATGCATTCACGCATGAGGTTTACTTACTAGGCTTTTTAACTCATTCCTTTCTCTCATTTGCATTTCAGATGATGTGTAGTCAGATGGTGCGAGGTGGTCGCTTGTGGGCAAACGAAGATACCCTGAAGTCAATATAAATGAATGTTATGGTTTAAAATGGTTGTATTAAGTATTTATTTTTTTTGGTTTAAATTCTTTTAAGCTTTCGCAAATTCGTGTCAGTGAGTAAATCGTGACATTYTCGGATTAGAATAAAGATTCCTAATTTGGGGGTGTGGCAATAACTAATTTGTAATAACGAGATTTATTTTTCATTTTTGCAAACCTTATATAATTATATAATTTATATTCCAATCAATTATATTCATAATTTTTAATTATTTGATTATTTTACAGTAGGAGGACTTGGAGACCATGACGTTCAATGTGCCAATTAGAAAAAATTATTATTTCTGTGACTGGTTATTTATTTATATAGCATTGTGTGAGTATATCTATTTAAATGAGAGATTTTATTATTTTAATTTAATTAGAAATATTTAGTTAACTAATTTAGGCTTGACCCGTAAGAGTTCGTTCTCTTCTTATCCAAATTTAAAATCAGATTTAAAGTTCGATTTTGAGCCAAAAGAAAACTAATAGWACTTAATTTAGTTGGGCTTAGTTGGTATGACCTGAAGAAGATGACTATTCATCTTCTTTCTTAAACATAAACCCTAACCCCCTCCCCACCGCCGCCTCCTCCCTCTACCCTSACTGATGTCGACCTTCCCTCCCTCCCTTCCTCTATCTCTCTCTCTCTCTCCCTCCTTCTCTGCCGATGCCAGATGTCGCTCCATCTTTTCTATTCTCGTCAGGTGACCAGGCGCCACGGCTACCAAGCGACCAAGCACCGTAAGTCATCCGCTTGAATCAGTAGTACGCGTGTCGCATATTCATGCCCAGAGCGCATCCTGTGCCTGAGCACGATTGACACCATTACATCTTAGACTCGATATCACGCCTAGGGTTTTCAGGATTCAAGGTGAATCATTAGTTTCTTCTTTTAAATTAACCGAATAACCTAASTTTTGTATTATGTATTGATAATTATGGAAAAATATGGAATATGTTTAATGTGGAATTTAAGTTAGTAGGATTAAGTAAAAGAGACATATATTTCTAGAAGTATGATGGAATACAATATAATATAGAATTTAGGGTTCATACGATAAAGCAATGTATATTGTGATTGTATTATCATTATTATTACTGTTGTTTCAAGAACGATTAAGAGACATGAAATTAACTTATACTCTTAATAGTTCAATTATTATCGACACATAATTTAAATTCGAAAGTTATTAGTTAATGTTACCCATAGGATAAACAATGATGAATGTATTAATGATGAACACCTATATTAAATGAATATAGTTGGTTAAACAAGTTTCAGATGAATATTCTTTGTGTAATAATATTAGGATACTGTGACACATTGATGTTATGGGCAGCCAAAGCATTCTGCTAGCGATTTAAAGTATCCAAATTTACTAAGGACTTCAAGTAAGTAAATCCATACATTCTCATTGATTGAGATGCATATGTATTGTTGTTATAATTAAATTGTTCTTAGGTGAATTGAATGTGAATCGAATGTGAGTTCTATATAAGTAAATCTCTTTATTTCATATAAGTAAATTCCGACATTCTCATTAGTTATAATGCAAGTGTATTGTTATTATGATTGAATCTCTCTATGTGAATTGAATGTGAGTTTATGGTTTATATTGAAGTAAGATTCCACATCCTCATTTATTGTGATGCATGTATATTGTTGTTTGATTGAATTGTCTTTATGTGATGTGATTATGGTATTATTTCAAGTGTGTGAATTTACTATTCATTGACATGTCGGAAATTTTTAATTCAGAGTTCATGGGGTCCATATTCATGTGCATATAGTCTGAAGTATCTTGCACCATTCTCTAGCATGGGCGTAATCATGCAACTAAGAAAACAAATGTTTTAAAGAATGAAGTTTGGTAAAGCAAATGTTTGGAGGAATGAAGTTTGGAAAAAATGAGATTTTTGATTGATGATTTCCAAAGGTTAAGGATTTTGAAAAGGGTGTAAACCCTAGACCATGAAATGTGCAAGTGGAAATGGGGCATGGGGATCGGCACACCCAATCTAACCTTCTTGTAGGGTGGGAAGATATGTAATGTTTACCTCTTGCGAGGTGAAAGTGAAAGGAAAAGATTAAAGTAATGCTCATCACTTTGCAGTTCTATTTGTAGAATGTGATCGGGTTTCAATTAATAATTGCTCATCGTAGAGCTTAATGACTAGGCGTTATACCAAGTGAGCTCAYGATTTTGAAAAGGAAATTTTTGGAAAGTTTTGACAAAGTGAATTTTTGAACTTCATGACATATAGTGCATGATACATGCATTCATGCACGGGATTTACTTACTGAGCTTAGTAGCTCACCCCATATTCCCTTATTTCACGTTTCAGGTGATGACTAGTCAGATGGTGTGTGAAGATCGTTTAGGAGCAGACTTTGATACCCAAGAGTCATTTATGCTAATTATATTTTCTATTGATGTATGAACTTATTAAATGCTTAAATTTTTATTCGTTTTATTTCAAAAGCTTCCGTCGGATTTTAAATTTATAAATATTTTTATTGTTAAATTATATTATTTGGGTTTGAAGGGATTTCATTATATATGGAGTATTAGGAATATTGGGTGTGAAATTTTCTGATTATATACAGGGGGAATATGTTGATATTACAGAGGAAATTCTGCCAAAATTTTTATAAAATCCTTTTTAAAATTTAAGATTTTTATTTTTCTAATTTTTGTAATACATGTGAAGGTAATTTGGGACATTCCCGGGTTAGGATAGTTCCTAATCTGAGGGTGTTACATAATTTGTTACTTGCGGTGTAAGATTGGAACTTTTGTAATTGTTTTAGGTAAAATTGAACCTCTTGATATGTCWACTATTATGTGATTATTGTAACCTCAAACCTTTTATGGAATGACTTCAATGAGAGAGGTGATTAGCAATCTTTTACTACACTAGAACTAATTTTTCCGGAGGATAGTGAGTAGATTATAGTAATACTTTGGGCCACTTGGTTTGCTCAAAATAAGTGGATATTTGAGAAGTGATATATTTCTCCAATTGGACCATTTGTAAGATATTATTTAGTTTATTATTTAATTTTCTCCCATAAGATAAGCAAGATAAATATTAGGGAATCATTGGTTGATTATGATTAGATCCTAATAGATATTTGGTAGTTTCCATGATGTTGAAAAATCCTAATTATAACCATTTTATGAGATCCTTAGCCTACTTATACTTGTGATGACCATTGGTGCAGTGTTGTTCCTGCTACAGGAATAGACTAGAAATTCTCTCATCAGGAAAAGTCATACTACTATTATTTACACTAGCAATATTACTATTATTATTGTTTTCCATTGTTGATCAATTGGGTAATAATATTACTATTATTACTATTCTCCATTGTTAATCAATTGAGAGATCGATTCCATAGGAGATTCGTTGGATTAGTCTAAGATCCTTACTCATTAAAGTTAAACGATTATGGTTGAAGGTATATATTCAGTTTAATTTAGTATTCCGTTGCCATGGCTCTTATTTGTGTGCATTTGACAACGTGTGGTATCTGTAAGACCCCTATATCAGAAAGTACTCTAATCCGGAAATGTTACCAACTTAATTCTCATATATTTAAAATTTCAGCGGAAGTTTTTGACAGTAAAGGAATAAAATTTAAAGGTTCAACAAGTTCATAAATCAATAAAAAAATTTAATTAACAGAACGACTCTTGGGTATCAAAGCCTACTTCCAAATGATCTCCACGCACCATCTGGTTAATCATCTCCTGAAACGTAAAATAAGAAAATATGGGRTGAACTACTAAGCTCAGTAAGCAAATCCCATGCATGAATGCATGAACAATGCCCTATATGTCATGAGTTATAAAACTTCACTTTCTCAATAAAAACTTTTTAAACATTTCCATTTCGTAAACTTTCTCATAAAAACTTTCCTTTCAAAATTTAAAAACTTTTCAGACATTTCCATTCCTTTAAAATCGTGAGCTCACTTGGTGTAATACAGCCATTAAGCTTGCAATGGGCTATTATTCTTTGGAACCCGATCACATTTTCTACCGGTAGAATCACAAAGCAGTTAACACTACTTTAACTTTTCCTGAACATCACCTCATAAGAGGTGAATAATACATAAATTTTCCACCTTACAAGAGGGTAGGTCAGGTGCGCCGGTCCCCCACGCCCCATTTCCCACTCACATCTTTCATGGCTTTGGCTTTACACCCCTTTTTAAATCCTTAACGTTTGAAAATCGTTTATCATAAAAATAACATCTTTAAAAACTTCATTCCTCAAAACATTTACTTATCCAAATTTCATTCTTTAAAAACATTTCCTTTCTTGAATGTATGATTATATCCATACAAGAGAATATGCAACTACTACAATCTATATGCTCATGAACCGTTAACTTAAAATTTCTAACATGTCAATGAGTAATAAAATTCATATACTGGAAGTAATATCACATTATAATACATAAGAGCAATTATCAATTCACATTCAATTCATTTAAGAAGATTTAATCATAATAACAATATACTCGTATCATAATTAATGAGATTGTGGTGATTTTCAAAAATTCACTTCAATATCCATTATGAGTTCACATTCAATTCACATAGAGATTTAATCATGATAACAACACACTTGCATCATCACTAAATGAGAATGCCGGAATTTACATACATAGAACTCAGATTTAATACACATTCAATTCACCTAAGAGCAATTTAATTATAACAACACATATACATTAATGAGAATGTGAGAATTTACTTACTTGTAGTCCTTAGTAAATTTGTTTATTTTCGCTAGCGGTGTGCCTTGATTGCCCACAACGTTTATGTGCCACAGTATCCTAATATTATTAYACAAAGAATATTCATCTAAACTTGTTTAACCAAACATATTTATTTAACACAGATGTTTACCATTAATACCTTCTTCGTTTTTCCTATGGTGACTTAACTAATAATTTCTCAAGATAAATTTCTATGTCAATAAAAATCGAACTAATAATAGTACAACTTAATTTCATGACTCCTAATTTGTTCTTAAAATAACAATAATAATCATAATCACAATATATATTATTTTATCATACAATCCTAAATTTCACCCTAAATTATATTCCAACATATTTCTAGAATTATATCCTCCTTTTACTTAATCGTACTGATTTAAATTTCAATTAAACATATTCCATAATTTTCCTTAATTATTATTACATAATACAAAATCTAGGCCATTCGGTTAATTTAAATAAAGAAATTAAGGATTAACCTCGAATCCCGAACTTAGGTGTGGTATCGAGTCTAAGATATAATGGCATCAATCATGCTCGAGAAGGAAATACGCTTCGRGCGTGCGAACGGCAGTCCTGGTCTCCGAGGAGCCTAGTTGCTGGGCATCTGGGTGCCTGGTCACTTGACGAGAACGGAGGAGATGGAGTGGCATTCAGCACCGATAGAGAAAGGGGGGAGAGAGAGAGAGAGTGGGAAGGTCGACATCAGTGAGGACAGAGGGAGGAGGCGTCGGTGGTGAGGGGGTTAGGTTTTATGTTTAAGGAAGAAGATGAATAGTCATTCGTGTATACATATATACATATATACATATATATATATATTAAAAAGCTAACTTAACCCTAACTAAAATTTTGTTCGTCGGCCATTTTTAATAATTAACTATCTAAGCCCAACTAAATTAAAATCTATTAGCTTTCTTCTGGCCCAAAATCGAACTCCAAATCTAGTTTTAGATTTGAATAAGAAGAAAGACGGGCTCTGACGGGTCAAGTCTAAATTAATTATCTAAAACTTCTAATTAAAGTAAAGTGATGAAATTTCACCTTTAAATAAACATACTCGCACATTAGCACATAACAAATAATAAATCAAGGAAATAATTATTTATTTCTAATTGACACATCGAACGTTACAGCATTCAAGTCCTTCCRCTGTAAATTAATCAATTTACTAACGATCATGAATATAATCTAATTAGTGGCTTAGAATATAAATTGTCTATTTATACACATATGAAGTTTGAAAAGAAAAACTGAAACTAAATCTTAGGTATTACATTATCAGAGCCACCCTTTGGCGATATTGTTCAATTTTAGTTGCACGTGATGATATGTTTCATAGCATAAATTATTATATCTTGATATTTTATGAGTATCCAAGATCTAATGTATTTTTTCCAAGGTTTAAAATTTGGTAGTCGTTTCACCTAAAGATACAAACTTGACCTATCTTTTGGATGTTTTTTATGTCGCCAAAAATTTTGACATATATCGCTTTGAAACACCTCTYTAGTTCACGTGAATATGTATCAACCTTGTTGTTTTGATTTCCATACTGTAATTCATGTGAAAAGAGTATCAAATTTATTCTATTGATTTCCATGTAAAATTCTAATCCGACTCCATTTTGGTTAAGTTTTACTTATTAACCTTTTAAAATTTAGGCATTATGTTTACAACTTTAGGTGCCCATATTTTTTATTTAGTAAAGATGTTGTTTAAGTTGATTAATTTGGATTAAATTTTTCTTGATGTCATTTTAGAACTTCTTTTTATATCATGTATCTAGAAGTAGCCAAAGCATCTTTAAGTATTTCGTATGAAGATTAAGTTTTRGTCACATAAGATTGAGTGATTCAAGTTGAAGTGACATTTATTAATTCAAGTTATCTCATTTAAATAGTAACCCAACCTCAAAGAGAGGTAATCATTTTGGTGAGTTTAATCGAAATAAGATAGTAGACCTTTTATTTAGAGAATTATCCTATGCCCAAAGGTGTATGGACTATTTTTGTGTTATTTGGCTTACTAGTTGATGTTTGTAGAATATTAATATATACTYTAGTGATTATTTGATTATTCATCCTCCTTAGGACTTGTACATGTGTGACTTAAAAGATTTTTACCTTAAATAATGGCATATATGACTTGTGACTCTATCTTTAAAAGATTGTTAATTTGAGAATTAGTTGAGCAAATACTTAGTCAAATGGTTTGGCTAATAGGTAATTTCAGCCCTATCATGGAATTAGAGAAGGATCAACCAACAGTTGTATAAGATAAACAAGGTTGAGAAGCTAAGAAGGATTGCTACAGAGATGTCATAGCATTGTTATAGCATTGATAATCCACTTGGCAAGCACCTCCAATGAGATGAAGACATGTGGAAAGCAATATGAAAAGGAACCATTTGGAGACTCACTCGTGGCAAAGCAAAAAGAATTAGAGAAAGACAAGTGGCCCTTAAGTGAACTTCGTGAGCAAATGAAAAGAGGACAAGTGATAGACGAAATCGCAATTAAGTAATTGACTATAACACACAAGCATATGTGGTCCTCAAGTAACATAAAATAATTAAAGTATTGATCCCATAAAGACTGTTTGTTCAAAAGTGATCGATTAAATTTCTAATTAAAATAAGTGTTTGGTAGATAGATGTCACAAAAATAAAATAAAATGATCTAAAATTATCTAGTCACAAAGGTTCGAAAACAAATCACAGCAATTAGACACATGAGACGATTAAGAGGTTAAAAGTGAGTTAGAGCTAAGAATTCCCAATGTACTGATATCCAAAAAGTTAAAACATCAATGATGTAGAATCAACCCTTCAACAATGACGCATCAAAGGCTTAGCTGCAGTAAAAATGTAAATCTAGATAAATAATGACCTCACCCTCTCAATTTGTTGGTCCTTGTTTCTATTTCACTWAGTTGTTCTACTTGTCGAGTTACTTAGCTTAAGGAACATGAATAAATGCACAAGTCTCATGTGATTTTATAGGTTGAACATAGATGTCCCTAGTGTTAAATGCTAATTCCTAAGATATTAACCTTATCCCAAGATATCCAAACCCACATCTACTCAAGCTTTCCACTTCTTTTACTRCCTTTCGGAGTTCAAGAAGCTCACATAAACACCATTAATGGCCACAAAATAGTGAATCTAGACAAATAACATCCTTGAGTAAAGCATTCATAAAGAGCAAACCTTACTCAATCATTCAATAAAATATTTAGTACATTAGTCCATCAAAGTTCTAACTTCTAAGAAGTTAGTTCATGCTCTTAGATGTAAGAAAATACATAATATTAAAGTTTAACTCTCAAAATAATTACTAAAAGAAGGCGAAATAAAGCCTAAAGAGGTGGTGATGAAGCCCAATGGTGACGTACTCCTTGAGTTCTTCTTCTTCTTCTTCTTCCAAGCTTCTCCTCTTTTTGTTCACTTTCTCTAACTTATTTCAGTTTTTTTTCCTATCTATGTGTGTGTCTTCTATGTTGGCCGAATAGCTTCTGTAATCTTCCTCGTTTCTTTTTGTCATAAGCTTCCTTAGGAAGCTTAGCAAAAAGTAACTTGCCACTTGTCAATCTTTAAATGGACAAAAGGCCCACTAGTACTTCATGACCTTTTGTCTTCTACTTTATGCCTTTTTGCCCAATGAAATTCTCCTCAATTTAAGGCTCCTAGGACTTTTGGTTTTCTCACAAAGTCAACTATCCGCCTTTCTTCTCAATTTCCGTGCTACTCTTGCTCATTTCTGTTGTTGCAGCATCACATTTCTATAGCATTACACGAATCTTTACTTATTCATCAAGAAATCTTTCATTTCACTTATGAAATCATTTTTCTACAAAATAGGGCATTTTACCTTAATAATAGCACATGAATTCTATGATTTCATAATATCACAAAGATAAAGTCACTTGATTGAATTTAAGCAATGCTCAAGACAAAATAGCACAAAGTAGTACTTCATCATATTAAAAAGGATGAAAATATGCACATTAAGTACTAGTTAAATCAATGGATTTTCACCCATTTCAACACCTCCAAACCTAAACATTGCTAGTCTTCAAGCAATAATCAAAGAAAAAGGGAACACAAAATCATCTACCTCAATTAATAATGTAATGACAAATCAACAAAAGATCCATCAAAGTACAGTTGTCAAAAATATTGAATAAGTGTTTCACCTTAACAAGTATGGTAATGAACCATGACCAACTATATGTCAAGTATACAAAGTATTCCAACTCAATACAAAAGACTAATGTGATTTCAAGATATGCTCAACAGACCTCTTTCCACAAAATATAGAATTCCCCAAATTAGAAATAAAAAGGAATAAATAGAAATTAGGCTGGTAACAGGGGTTAAAAGCATTGTTGCAGCCTCAATACTGCAAGCATTGTAAGTTCTCTTTTCTTTTTCTAAATTTATTTTTTTTATATATGCATAAATGTGCACAAATTTTAGTCTATAATGTCAAAAAAATTATTTCATGCGAAAATCGATATTTTGTTATTGTTATGAAGGTTCCCAGTAACTAGGTCCAAGTCACAAAAATGAGAGTTGCTATGCATACTCTTACCCATTATCGCTTTTTGATGCAAAATTACCCATGAGTAACATGTATAACTCTGGTTACTAGGAAATTCAAGGCATTGGAGTAGTTATTATAGTGCAAAAGTAAATCAGTAAATCAAACCAAAGGACACCTCCCAAACCTATTCGAAATTTTATTTTCAAAACAATTTCATTCCACTTCAGGATTAATAAGGGGTTTCACTATCTAGTTTTAAAAGCATTTGTAAACTCAATCAAAATCTCATTTATGTACTTAAAAGAGTGAGATATACAAGTATTGATCAATAATAATTAAGCTATAATCATACAAGGCACTTGAAATCCTAAGGGATTACTCATACATAGCAACATTTGAACTAAGGAGAGGAATCCGTCAACTAATAGCAGTTATATCCGCAGAGGGTAGCAACACATAAAAAGTAAGTCAATTTTTTAGCATGGCTATGAAAATGTAGTTACATCAACCGGTTGCAGCAATGAACAAAAGTAGTATAACTACGTTGTCATAGCCTGCCTCCAACATTGAACAAAATAGTGAAATATAGAGCAAAATAAGTCAATGTTGCAGCCAGACTACAAAAATGTAGTTACATTAACCAGCCGTTACGTTGAACAAAATACAAACATACCATAAACAATCTACTACCAAAAACTGTAATGAAGCATAACTAAATAATAAAACTAATGATCAAAACACAATAGCCAAATAAAATAACATGCAGACCATAAAATTAAACCTAAGGCATTTCAATCCAAGACAAACCTAATACAAAATAAAGCAATTGGCTCTAGCCAACCGGAATTGTCTACCAAAAGTAACAAAAAGCAAAGTTCCACAAAAATAGCAATTATTGCGACCAACAACTAATTTCCAAAAACAGTAAGTAATTGAATTCAAACTCCCCTTAGTTTGAGTCCACTTCCATAACATCCGATGCATTGTCATCAACGGGATCATTGACAGCCTCTGTAATAACCGAAATTTTTCCTTTATTAATTTCGTTTGATTTTGCGTGAAATTATGTGCCAACTAGGGTTGAAAATTTTATATATGATTAATATTTTGAAATCGCACATTTAATAAGTATGAAAATATTGTCCGTGTCGAATAAGAGCCATTGGTTGGTTAAAGGCTCGACTCATGAGCCGATTTATTTCTTAGTCAGAAGTTGGGCTTTTTATCGAAAGAAAGCCCGTTAAATTTAATTTAAGGATTTTGGGTTAGATTTGGATGGGAAGGTCTGAAGGGCTTGGGTTACGGCCCAAAATATAAAATTAAAAAAAGAAAATATAAAAGAAAAGAAAAAGAAAGAAAAGAAAAGAAAAGAAAAAGGAAAAACCCATATTCTTCCTCGCATAACCCTAAGCAGCCGCCGCTGTGCCGCTTCTCTGTCTGCCTGACCAGACGCTGCTCGTCGCAGCTTTTCCTTGCTCCTTCTTCTCTCTTCCCTTCTTCCATTGCCAATGCTTGAAGTGGCCGCTGCTTGTCGCGGTTTGCAATCGGCAGGCCGCTGGCCCTACCAGGCTACGTCGATGCTTGAAGGATACCGGTCGCAGCACGCGTCATCGAGGTTGACCACTTGCTCGAGTCGCTACCAGGAGCACGCCAGGAGACCGTCCGGTTATGTTAAGCCAAGCAGACCGCTCCAGGTCTCTTCTCGAGCTTCCCTCTCTCGCTCTTGAGCTCAGATTTGCGATCTCTGGTCAGTGCCATCGCCGACCAAAACGTCTGCCAAAGGCGTGCGATCCATGCCTCCAGATCTGGTATGCCATCTTCTTCTTCTTCTTCTTCTCTGCGCGACTGGATCTGCACAACTTAGACACTCGCCAAATCTACCATCGTCATCTTCTTCTCCTTCTCTGCTCAAAAGTCCTTCTCTTCGACTGAAGCTAGAATCTCTTGCTGCTGGCCGTCACTTTGCTCTCCATCATTGCTGCTCACGTCGCCAAACATTACCGCTGTTAATCCACTAGTTGCGGCCGAGGCATGACTCACTGTGGACTAGAATTTTGTTGCTCGGTCGTGCGACAAGGAGTATCAGCCAGATCCACTCTACTAGCTGTTGCTGCACACAGTCATGCTGCTCGAAAGATTGACCAGACCAGTTGCAGGTTCTCCTTAACTAGCCGGTTTCAGATTTGCAGTCCCTTGCCGTCGACCAGTYGCCAAAAGTTTGATTAGAAATAGATTTTCCAGAGCAGTGTCGGAGCTTGCTCAGTGCCAGCAGCATCGGGCGCCCAACAGCACCAGGCACCCAGCAAGCGCCCAGGCGCCCAGAAGCTATTGTGCATGCCACTTGAGCGCACGCCCAGAAATCCAATACCGCTCCCGCAACACTTGGATATCGTGAACTTAAAGGTGAAAAAGTTAACACTTGATATTCGAATTTATGACTTGTACATAATTTTGCCCTGAAGTGAATTGATGGGAGAACATAGATTAGGTTTATACTAGAGCTAATGAGTTGAATTGTGCCCTTAAAAATGTGATATTCGATAATATGAGAACTAAATAAGGATTTATAAATTAATAAAGGACATTCTTGGATTAAACACATAATATCTAAGTTDGGACGATCGAACTAAGTAGACTTTCTTTCTGTAATCACAACTAGGTCATTTTGAGGCCTTACGTTGAGAACGGTTAAAGGAATTCACTTCACAATTTAAGTAAGAACCCAATAATGTAAAGGACTCCGGGTAAGTAAATCCTCACATCTCATTAATGTTATGAATGAATGTAATTGAACTCTTTTAGTTGGTCTAATATGTTGTGTATGGGATTGTATATTGAGGTGTGTAAATTGTGTGGAATGTTACATGTGTTTATATCCTGTATTACTTTTATGTCGAATGATATGTTATATACTGTTTAATATCTTGTACTGTTTGTCGAATGATATATTATATACGGTTATATGCATTTCATGTAATGGGCATATAGTTAGGGTTCTACATCACTTCTGACATAAGTCATTCACAGATTTAGGAAAGTGAATGGTTTAGGAAATGAGATTTTGAAGGAAAATGTTAAAGTTTTTGGAAAGGAGTGTAAACCTAGCCATGAAAGATGTGAGTCGGAAATGGGGCGTGGGGGACCCATGCACCCGACCCTACCCTCAGGGAGGATAGGTAATAAGTCACCCTCGGGGAGGTGAAAAGATGAAAGAATGTTAACYGCTCTACGATACTAYCGGTAGGAATGTAATTGGGTTCCAAATAAGAATGGCCCACTGCAGAGCCTATTGGTTAGGCGTTACACTYAGTGAGCTCGCGAATGAAATGAAATGGAATGTTTTACAAGTAATATATTTTGAAAGGAAACGTTTTCTAAAGAGATTTCAAAAAGAGAATGTTTAGTAAGTTTTCATTTTAAAAGGCRAAATTTTATAAATTGATGACATGTAGGACATGTTTATGCATTCATGCATGAGGTTTACTTACTAGGCTTTTTAGCTTATTYCTTTTCTTTTATTTTGTATTTCAAATGATGCGTAGCCAAATGGGGCAAGGAGGTCGCTTGTGGGCAAACAATGATACCCTGGAACACGTTTTAAATAAATTTTATGTATTGAGATAATTGTTCATTTGAATGGTTTTCACTTACTACTGAGTATTTCTTATTTGGTTTAAATTCTTTTGAACTTTCACAACTTCGTGTCAGTGAGTAAATGGTGACATTCCCAGGTTAGGTTAAGGTTCCTAATCTGGGGGTGTTACAACCTCCTTGCCCATGGTCTTCATAGAGTTAGGATATGGTTAGAAATCTGGGATAGGCCTTGTGGATATTTTCCATAGGGAAGTTTTCAAGTCTTTGTAAAATAGCCGCTTGTATTCGCAGTAGTCAAAGTTTATCTCCATGAGCTGTTGTTGGAATGGCCTTTGTTCTTGTTGTTATAGTATCATCATGGAAGTCTGGAACTACTGTGCTACAGTGAGCTCAGGTACCTGCTTTTGCAGTGCTTGCAGCTCATCAGTCACGAAATCTTTTGGAGTATTGCTAGCTTAGCCCTTATCAGTTTCTTGCCCTAGCTTCCAGTACTTTTCTTTCTCAGCCTCATTGTTCACAGCAGAAAACAGGCTAGGCTCTTTGTCCCTACACAACTGGTTAATAGTGATACCGATGATTAACCCTTTATTTACCATTTTTGGCTCCCCTAGATTCCTTGGTGCATTTTCCTCCTCACGTATTTCGATAATCAAACATGGAAAGAAAAGGTTTCATGTACTCTTATTTCTGCACTCTCAGATCTCATGCACAATCAACTGACCAATGTTGATAAGAACACTGGTAATGATGCAAAACAAAAGCACCATCCCTTCTTGTGATACAGTGGGAATCAATCTCGATATTTAATGAAGTGAAACCACACCTTCATCGAAGACAAAAAGCTTGCATGGGTCACTGACCTTGCCTCTTCCTTGGACAATAGACCATTGAGTACCCTCCACAGTGACGATTTTTAACACAATTTTCAAACTCTCCTTATTTATAGTATCTCTAAAAGTACTATACCATAATTAAATTTCGCCAACCCTTAAATCTGATTTACTATAGAATTGGTCAGAACACCGAAATGCCCTTAACCATTACAAGCTAAATGTCTGGCTTAGTTAGATTGGAATAGAACTTTTTTACCCACTCCAATCGAGCTTCTTCTGATTGGCCACAAAATTTCTGCCATTTATGAGTAATTATTTGCTCTTGCACATATTTAGGTAAGCCCTTGGTTCTGTTGTTGAGAATTACAAAGGCTTTCTACATTAGAAAGTCTTGATTTGTCATGATAGTTTCAAATCTTGTTCGAGCTTCTTCACTGATAAATTTGTCAAAGGGCTTAGGCTTCTTCTTGGCTGATACGTGCTTAATTTTAGGCATTCTGGAAATTRGTGCTGATAATGGAGAAAGGTAGGGCTGCAGAGGAGTGGGTGGTTAGAATTGAGGGTTTGCTGGGAAGGAGGAGCTTAATAAGGTTGAAAGGCTAACCATAGCTAAGGGAAAAGGAATTACAAGTGATCGTTCGATGAGAGGATAGGGTAGCAGTGAGAAGCTTGAAGGTGCTTTAAGAGGTTAATAATGGTAGAAGGAGAGAGAGGATGACAAGGTGACTGTTCGATAGTAGCGAGAGGATAGGAATAATGAATATCTGAGATTGAAAAGACAAAAAGGCTAAAGTGTAAGAGTGGAGAACAAAAAGGCATGTTGCCTTGGGAAAAGGAAAAGTTGGAAGACTTTTCAAATTTTCTCATGAGTTTAGGCTGTATGTCCTTCCACCTTCAATCCAAAGAATTAATCCCTCTTGACACGTGTCTGGTTCAACTATGAGCCGAAGTATGGCCACAATGCAAAGCACTGCATGTCGTTCTGCATTCTGCTCTAATGGTCTAAATTAGAAAAATTTCCCCTCAACAACTAAATTACTAGAATTTCAAAAAATCACCCCTGCATCACCTGTAGTTAGTAACATGGTAGTTGCAACAAATGTAAAAATTGACAGAATTAGACAATTAACAAACAACAATTACAACTAATAGAAACTTAATGAACAAGGATTAAAAAAAAAAAAGAAAATCCTAATCTAATAAGCTAATAATATTAACTTGGATTTAAAGGGATGGAAATCCTCTCATTGGAACAATTACTACCCCAATAATGCCTCAACCTGACTATTAACCTTAAACCTACTATTCAATTTGTCATCAAATAGTTCAATAGCACCATAGGGATAGACTTCTGTAATTCGAAAGGGCCCTAACCATTTGGATTTCAATTTCTTTGGAAATAATCTTAAACTAAAATTGACCTTCCTTAAATTCTCTATGTTGTATTCATTGATCATTCCATTTTCTTTTTTGCTTTTTCTTGTTAAGCTGGGCATTTCATACGAACTTAGTCTCAATTCCTCTAATTTATTAAGTTGAAGCATCCTCTTCTTTCCAGCTTCATCAATATCAGCATTCAACTCCTTAGTTGTCCAAAATACTTTATTTTCTAACTCCAAAGGAAGAAGACATGCTTTGCCAAAAATTAGCCTATAAAGGAACATTCCTAAAGGCGTTCTAAAAGCAGTTCTATAGGTCCACAAAGCATCATCCAACTTAATGGACCAATCCTTCCTATTAGGGTTCACTACCTTTTCCAAAATGCTTCTAATCTCAAGATTAGGAATCTCTACTTGGCCACTAGATTAAGGATGACAGGCAGTAGTGATTTTATGCTTAACTTCATACCTGGACAACAAATTCTCAGATGATGCATTATAGAAGTGACCCCCGTCACTAATAGTAGGCTTAGGAGTGTCGAATCTAGTAAAAGTGTTCTTTTTCCAGAACTTTGTGACTACCTTGGAATCATTTGTGGGTAAAGCAGAAGCTTCCACCGATTTTGACATATAATCTACTGCAACCAAGATATAATAATTTTCGAAAGAAGGAATGAAAGACCCCATGAAATCAATGCCCCATAAGTCAAATAGTTCAATCTCCAAAATGTTATTCATGGGCATTTCATGACATTGGGAAATGTTTCCCACATGTTGGCATTTGTCACAAGTTTTCACAAATTCAAAAGCTTTCTGAAAAAGAGTGGGCCAGAAGTGACTTGATTGAAGTACCTTCTCAAATGTTCTTGAACCTACAAAATGATCTCCGTATGGTGCTGTATGGTAATGCTAGAACAATGAAGACAGCTCCTCCTCTGCTAGGCATTTTCTCAATATCTGATCCACACACTTCTTGTATAAGAAACTCATCCAGTAGTACAGTTTAATATCATAGAAGGATTTATGCGACTTTTGTTTACTCAAATTGGGTGGGGTAACACTACTAGCCAATAAATTGGCGAAGTCTGCATACCAGGGCACTTGATGAAGTGCTAAAATCTGCTCATTCGACAAGATTTCCACAAGGAACAAAATCATTGCAACTAGTTTCTAGATCCAATCTTGAATGGTGATTCGTTACTTGATTCTCTACACCCTTCTTGTCCTTGATCTCTAAATTAAATTCTTGTAGTAACAAGACCCAATGAATTAGCCTCGGCTTAGCTTTCTTCTTAGAAATCAAGTACCTAATAGTAGAATGATCAGTAAAGATAATAACCTTTGGCTCCTACCACACAAGCTATAAACTTATCGAATGCAAAAAYTACAACAAATAGTTCTTTCTCAATGGTGGTATAGTTCTTCTGAGCCTTATTTAATTGTCTTACTCACAGAATAGATAGAGTGGAACTATCCCAAGACAGCACCAATAGCATAATCACTAGCGTCACATATAAGCTCAAACGAGAGAGCAATCAGGTGCATGATGATAGGTGCAGTGATGAGGGCCTTTTTCAATTATTCAAACGCTTCCGCAAAATACTCATCAAATTCAAATTTCTTACTTAATTGCAACAACTCCCAAAATGGTTTGGAGATTTCAGAGAAATCTCTAATAAACCTCCTATAAAACCCTACATGCCTCAAAAAGCTTTGAATTCCCTTGACATTTGATAGATGAGGTGTAGTACCAGGGATTTTACTTTTTATAAATTTTATAAATTTTGTTTGGTCGTACAATTATGTGTGCCAACTAGGGTTGGATAATTTTTTCTATGTGGTTATTATTTTATCGTACGTTTAATAAATATGAGATTATCGTGTTAATCGAATAAGGGTCATTGGCTGGTTAGAGGCTCGACTTGTTGGCCTTATTCTTTTTTATTCAAAAACTAGATTTTTACAGAAAGGAAAGTCCGTAGAATTAATTTAATGGACTAGATTAGTTATGGCATGGGAAGGCCTAAAGGGTTGGGTTAAGGCCTAAGTGTAAAGTTTAAAAAAAAAAAAAAAAGCCCTAAATCAGCCGTCTACCCTTCCCCCCAAACCCTACCCGCTGCCTCCCCCACTTCTAGAAATTCTTTCCGCTCACACCACCTCCTCCCTTTCCCTCTGCTGATCACCGTCGCCTCCTCTCTCTCTTTCTTCTCTCTCTCTCTTTCTCCACCTCTCTCCTCGATTGGAGGCTACCATAGCTGCACCAAGATTAGATCTGCCACTGCTCGGAGAGGTGCGCCACGCGACGCTGCTCATTGCTGTTCTGCTTTCTTGCTTGCGAGCAGTGTGTTTCTAGTCGTCATCGTCTGCAGATCTCCACCTGCTGCTCGGATCAAAGCCCATTGCCAGCCAGCCATTGCCTACTTGTGCGCTTATCATCGTGGCTGCTTGCTACCGTGCAGCTTGATGCCCAGACGCCCAGCTACCAGGCGCCCAGACGCCCAGCTACCAGGCGCCCAGACTCCCAGTGACCAGGCGCCCAGACGCCCAAGCGACCAGGCAACCAGGCATCGTGTGTGACCAGGGTTGTTAAGCGCGCACGCTACCTGAGTGCACCCCTGAGGATGAAATGCCACTTCCGTGACACTTTGAATTTGTTGATTTAAAGGTGAAAATATTACTATTCGATATTAAAAATTTATGACTTATGTAATTATGTCCTAAAGTGAAATTGTGGGAGAACATAGATTAGGTTTAATACTCGATCTAAAAAGTTTAAGTTGTACCTTTAAGAATGTGATGATTTGGTGATGTGGGTATTAAGTATGAATTAAGAATTTATAAATGACATTCATGGAATAAACGTTGAATATTTAAGCTTTGATATTCGTATTAAATGGACTTTCTTTTATAATCACAATCAGATCCTTTTTGAGCATATTGACATTGAAAATGGTTGAGGGATTTCGCTTTGCAATTTAAATAATAATTTTAACGTAAAGAACTCCAAGTAAGTAAATTCTGACATTCTGATRTTTTTAAATTTATCTTAGGTAAATTGAATGTGTATTGAATATAAGCTCTATGTAAGTGAATCTCCATACCCGTCTACCTTTTTCGTTGTGTGTTATGTGATGATTATATGAGACTGTGTTATGAAATGTGTTATGATTGTACTGAATGATTTCACGTAATATATATTTCGTGCTGTTATTATATTGAATGGTGTTTATATACAATTTTATGTAGTTCATGTCATAGGCATGTAGTTATAGTATTCTACGTCATTACCAACATGAGCCATTCGTAAATTTAGAAAAAGAAGTGTTTAGGAAATAAAATTTTAAAGGAAATGAAATTTTATACATGAATTATTATCAGGAAAATGATAAGATTTTGGAAAGGAGTGTAAACCTAGCCATGAAAGATGTGAGTGGGAAATGGGGCGTGGAGGACCGACACACCCAACCCAACCCTCTTGTAGGGTAGGAAGATAAGTAACGTTCACCTCTTGGGAGGTGAAAAGATGAAAGGAAAAGTTAAGTGATGTTAACCGTATCGCGGTTCTACCAATAGGAAATGTGATCGGGTTCCAAAGAATAATGGCCCACTGCAAGCTTAATGGCTAGGTGTTACACTAAGTGAGCTCACGACTTTAATGAAATAGAAAGGTTTTTACAAGTTCTTACATTTTGAAATGGAAATGTTATGAAAGTATTCATAAAGTTTTATTGAGGAAGTGAACTATGAATTTGTAACATATAGTGCATTTCACGTACATTCATGCATGAGATTTGCTTATTGAGCTTTATAGCTCATTTCATTTCCTTCATTCTGCATTTCAGGTGATGTGTAGCCAGATCATGTGTGGAGGTCGCTTGTGGGCAAGCTTTGATACCCCAAAGTGCTATTTAAATAAATTTTAATGAATAAGATAAAGGGTTGACTAGAGAGGTTTAGGTGCTATTCAACATATTTCCTTATTTGTTTAACTAATCATGTTTTAAATTCTTTCAAGTTTTGCAAATTTCAGTTTGGGTAAATGTTAGGTGGTAAAGGATTGTTGGAATACATTATTTATCATATTTGGGTTGGAATGCATGTTGTTTACGGGTATTGAAAATGTTTGAGGTCCTTGAATGTATACAAGGGGTAGTTTATGAAATTATCGAGGAAAATCTGTTGAAATTTTTATAAACCTTTTTAGTCAAGTGTTTCAGATCTCTTTGGCTTCCTATAGTGTTTAATATGATTAGGAGTAAGGTCAATAATACTCTCGGCTTAGAACAGTTCCTAATCTAGGAGTGTTACATGAGAAAACTTCTTAATCATTTCTATCTTTGCCTTGTCATGTTCAAGTCCTTTTTCTGAGACTTTATGACCTAGGACTATACATTCTTCCACCATAAAGTGGCACTTCCCCCAATTGAGAACTAAGTTCGTCTCCTCACAACAAATCAGAACTTCCTCTAGATTCAACAAACAATCATCGAAAGAATCTCCAAAGACAAAAAAGTCGTCCGCAAAGACCTCAAGAGTCTTTCCCACTAGGTCAGAAAAGATCGACATCATATACCATTGGGATGTTTTAGGAGCATTATGATTGGAAGCTACACCAGTTAGATGCTAAAAATGCATTTTTACATGGTTTCTTACAATAGGAAGTCTACATATCGCAATCGAGRGATTTGGGGACCCTCACCATCCGAACTATGTGTATAAACTTGATGAGTCCTTCTATGCCTTAAATTAAGCTCCTAGAGCTTGAAATGAAAATTTTACCAAATTTCTTCTAACTCTGGGCTCTAATGCTTCCTATGCAGATCCTAGTCTATTTGTGAAGTCAGATGCAGGTAAAATGTTGTACTTGTTGCTATATGTTCATGATATCATTATCACAGGCGACAACTCTATTGAYATTCAGTTGGTCAAGAAGCTTTACAAACGAAATTTAAAATGTTTTATCTTGGTGATTTGCATTATTTCTTGGGTATGAAGATTAAGTACTTGAAGCCTGGAGAGTTATTTATGTCTCAAACCGAAGATGCATCTAACGTTCTAGACAAGGCTAGCATGAAAGGCTGAATACACACATTGCACTAAGTTAGGTTGGTATAAAACTTTCTCAAAGGCACTAGACAATATCTAAGTGATGCAGAAACCTCCTATTTCAAAAGCTTAGTAGGTTGTCTTCAATAACATTTACTAGGCCAAATATCGCCTATAGTATCAATATTGTTAATTTCTACAAAGACCAACTCATCATCATTTAGTTGCTGCCAAACGAATAATAAGGTGTATTCAAGGAACTTGTGATTATGAAATTGTGTTGAAACGTAAAGCAAATATCACAGCAAGTGTTACTCTCGTAGCATATTGTGATGCCGATTGGGGTGGGGATCCCAATTTTCGCATATCCACTTTAGGTTTTGTTATCTTGCTAAATCAGTCTCCAATTTCATGGTGTAGTAAGAAACAATTATATTTCTTGATATTCAGCCGAGGCAAAGTATAGGGCTATACTACTTCARAACTTCAATGGTGAAGGCATCTACAAGATTTATAGGTTCAGCTGTGATAATATAACTGCATTGATATTTGTTACTAATCCAGCACATAATTCAAAGTTGAAGCACATAGAGGTTGATATGCACACAAGGGAAAAATTAAATGATGGTTTAATCAAGTTAAGTTTTGTTGCTTCAAAATTTCAACTTGCAAATTTGTTTACCAATGGATTGTGTTCACAATAATACACATTCTTTTGCAACAACTTCATGTTGTGTTCTTCCCATCAAACTTAGGGCGAGTATTGAGATATTAGTATAGGATATGACGAGGAATTAGTATTGCACATGACAAGTGTCCTTTTTAAGTGTCTTTTGTATAGTGCCAGGTGTCAATGAGATGAGTTTTCATTATATTTGTTCAGTTACCACTATAAAGTAGCAGGGAAAAACTACTATTTTATGCACCTTCCTTTATGAAATAAAAATTCAATTTTTCCTCTTCTATTTCACTTAGACTTTTGTATATTTTAGAGAATTTTCATCCTTATGCTTCACTTTTTGGAAGCATTATGTATGCTCAAGTTTGTACTAGAATTGATATAGCATTTGCAGCAGGAATGCTTGGCCGATATCAAAGCAACCCTAGTCTTTATTATTGGAAAGCTAGCAAAAGGATTTTGAGGTACTTATGAGGAACAAAGGATTTAAAGCTTTTATACAAACACTCTAACGCTATAGAGTATTGGATATTCAAATTCTGATTTAGGTAAATGTAAAGACATTGGTAAATCTACTTCATGATACATTTTCCTTCTTGCTAGATGAATAGTGTCCTGGAGAAGTATCAAGCAAACTATTGTTGTAAAATCCCCAATCAAAGTTGAATTTATAACATACTATAAAGCTACATCACAGGTGTTATGGTTAAAAAATTTCATTTTTGGCCTTAAAATTGTTGATCCTTTGCAGTGCCACTGAAAGTCTTTTGTGACAATTCGATTATTGTATATTTCTCAAAGAAAAATAAAAGTGATACTAAAAGTAAACACGTTGACATAAAGTATATGATGGTTGGAGATTACATTAAGAAGCAAGATATGTCTTGAACATATTAACACCACTTTGATGATTGTTGATCCTATGACTAAAGGGCTACTAACAAATGTTTTCATGGATTATGTAATCTACGTGGAGCTCTGGCTCATTTTACATTTGCTTCTATATTCTCTAATTTTATTTGGACAATAATGTTTCTTTTATTTTACATGACTATGCACATTTGGTTTATGCATTAAGTTGTGATCATTGGATTTATAAAGTTAGATCTTGAATTACTTATATTAAGTATATTAATAAAATTCTAACGTTTGATTAGAATGTATTGTACATAGTAATATAGTAAAACCTTTATAAATTAATTTATCGATTAATTTATACCTCTTTAAATTAATAAAATTAGTATGGTCCCAACGGTATTAACTTATAGAGGGTTTCTTTTATTTTACATGACTATGCACATTTGGTTTATGTATTAAGTTGTGATCATTGGATTTATAAAGTTAGATCCTGAATTACTTATATTAAGTATATTAATAAAATTCTAATGTTTGATTAGAATGTATTATACATAGTAATATAGTAAAACCTTTGTAAATTAATTTATTGATTAATTTATACCTCTTTAAATTAGTAAAATTAGTATGGTCCCAACGGTATTAACTTATAGAGGTTTTACTATACATGAAACCAATTGTTTGGTAAAAGAAAATACCGCCATGATTCTTGTATTAGTATATTCTAATTAAATGAGTACTACGTAATCAATCTTTTTGATTAAGTATAAAGTTTATGGCCATAATATAATATTTGTCACTCGTTAAGATTATGTGACTATGATATGTGGGCCAAGTGAGAGATTGTGATATATTATTTTTAATAAAAACCTATGTGAGGCCAACATATTATATAATCAACTACTTAATTTTTTTTCATAAGATAAATCAAATAAATATTAGGAAATCATTGACTAACTATGTTTAGACTCTAAAAGATAATTGGTAGTTTACTTAATGGTAAGAAACCCGAATTATAACCATCTTATGAGAATTCCTAGCCTACCCATATATACGCCTGTGATGGTCATCAGTCCGTTGATGTTCTTGCAATAGCAATAGGCTAGAAGTTTTATCATTGATAAATGRATAATGATACTTTGCCAACCATAATTTGACAACCTAAATGCCCGTGATATTTCATTATTTTTCATGATTTCTCGTGAGATTTTGATTACAATTTATCATGATAACTTGTAATTAAAATTTTAAATCTTATTTTTTTGCATATCTAACCCAAMTCTAAATTTTGAACATTAGTTTTAGGGTTTAGGATCTTAGGATAGGATTTATAAATTACGGTTTAGGATTTTATATCAATTTATTAGGGTTTAGAACCTTAGGAGTTTAGAGTTTAGGGTTTAGGATTTATAAATTAGAGTTTAGGGTTTACGGTTTAGGGTTTAGGATTTTAGGACTTAGATATTTTTATTATTTTAATTGATTATTATATAAGTTATCAAATTAAAGTTGTCAAAATAGCATTGCCCTTGATAAAATCATACTATTAGTACTTACAATAATAATTATTACTTTTCTCCATTGTTGATCTATTGAGAGATCAATTTGCTGTGAGATTCATTRTGCRTCTCTGATCAAGAAAGGGTAGATTGCAAGAGGATTAGCCTAAAATCCTTATCCACCGAGCTTGAAAAATTATAATTGAAGGTATGTCCTTGTTTAATATAGTATTCCGCTGTCATGACTCTTATTTGTGTCTATTTGACAATAAAATTCGCATCTGCTAATGCTTTTCTGCAAGAATTCATAAAGCATAATTTATCTTAATCTCCTGGGTCCATGGTTATTGCACTTGCGAATTATAAGTGGTAGCCTCCAACGAAAACTAAATGTGGATGGAGCTTGGTGGATTTATGTTGCTGGAATTGGGGTGAGAGTACGTGATGCTAATGGTGAACCACAAGCTATGGGAGCATTTTCGGTAGAACACTGTAYAAGGCTAAAACACAGAAATATTGGTTGTTTTCCGTGGCTTTTCCCTTGCTGAGCCACTGCACATCATTGATTTTGAAATAGAAACAAACTTCCAAGCTCTAATAAGGAACCTACAGAGAAAACAAGGCTTGGATGAGGCATTGGGTCATCTCGTCCTATCTATAAGAACCAAGGCATATTCTCAGGATGTAACACAATCAAATATACACCTAGACAAAACAATATTCTTATGTACTCTGAGTGCAGTAAGGGACGACCAGTCCAATCTTTAATCTTAATATATTTCTGTTTATCCTTAAAAAGGTATCATTTTATTGTATCCTACTTTTATCCCCCTTTTGTGCTTTGTTGCATTAATTCTTTTTAGAGTTCCAATGTGATCTTAGAGCCTACCCTTTAGATATTTTGTAATGAAAAAATCATTTCAGTCATTCTCTCCAAATCAAAAATAGATAATTTAGATTGAGAGAATTGTTGATTAAAATAATGTCATTATGCGTATCTTTGTAATTATATAAAGAAAGTTAAGTATCTTATTTTACAAATATGTTAAATGCAGTCTATTTCTACGAATATAGTCAAATGAAATGATAAAGTATGATATATATATATATATATATATATATATATATCCGAACTAAGTGGGAGATGGTCCTATATATAGGCATCAAGAGGGTATTTCTACAATGATCAAGTTAGCGCTACAGTAAAAAATCAAGAGTGCTACAGTATACAGTGATTTTGAACAGTATTTACAATAATTTTTGATGTAAAGTACTACATCACTCTATGGTATTTCTGCGAAGTCTACTACTACTTCACTAAAGTAGATCTGCTCGTCTAATGCTGGTGATGTAGCCGAATCTTCGGATGACACCGCCTGAGATTGGATGAGGATGGGACATACTGCAATAGGAGTTGYTGCATCTCCTCTGGGGATTTTGCTAGTGCTAACTTTGCCACCGGCTGGGATTTTTGAGTGAGAAATTCTTGATGGCCCTCAGAGATAGTTGGAGCCGTGATTTTGTGTGTAGTCTATCTATGCTGACAGAACTCGATAATAGACTGCACTTGAAAAGAGGGTGAAATTTTGAAGGATGCCCACCATTTAATCTGGAATTTTCACTGAATGATGGGGATTTTGACTGGGGCATTATATTCTAAATACCAGGAAAGAACCTACGGTAAATAGAATTTTATATGAAATAAAGGTAACATCCTGAAATTGGATTCTTCTGGAACTGGATTGTAATGGGATTTGAAGATATTAAAAGCTATTTTTACATAGGATTTTTGGTTGAGCCATTTTTCGGTTGTGCCGAAGATTTTCCACCATTGGATAAACTAGAATGGAAAAGACGAAACTTCACATACACGGGTATCAAAATAGATTAACCATGTATGTTGGGATTTTGAGTTCTATATATAGAAGTCATTGTACCAAGCTTGCTAATAATCTCAATAAGTAAATGGTTATTGGTAAAAATGTTCACTTTTATGGGTATTTGGAAATTCAAATTCCTGATTAAGTTCACCCTAGCATTTCACCCAAGATTCCGATGATAAAATATTTACAATTTTAAATGTGAAATATGCCGAATGCTGGTGGGTTTTTTCAAGGAAAAAGTGTTTGATCTCCACCGATCCACATATTTCTAAAGTAGTTTGATAATAAATTGAAGTTTTTAAGGGATGAACTGGCTTATAAAATCAATTCTGTCCAAATGTTTTTGGGTAGTTTTAAAGGGGGAAGGATCATAAAATGATTTTTCAATAGAAACAATATTTTGGAAAAGAGATTTTGTAATAAAAGGATATGATGCATTAGTATATTTCTCGACTAAGTTATTAYCTTTMGCCTGAGAGGTACATTGTGAGGTACCCTGGGATTGAATTTGCTAACTCTGTTGACTTTTAGCAAGAACTATCTCCTTGCCCTTGTCAGAAGAGCTCGTCTGGAATTTGGAGAGAATTTCTTGAAATTCTCTGAAATTTGCAAGTGTTTCCATGATCGCTTGTGATGGAATACTGAGAATTGTGTCTGATTGTTGCCCAGAATTTTGAGGTCTTTTCTCGTCTTCTTGACAGATTTCATACCAGGATTTCTTCGATGGAGTCGGCATTTTGGAGGCTTTTTCTAAGGTTTTTGTGGTCACTCCCTCACATGGAGGTTGTTCTCTCAATTTTCTAGATGGCATTCTGTAGAAATTCTCGTGTGAGGAAATCAGGAATAGATTTTGTATCACCTTTGATAAATTCTATATCAAAATCAAATATACTTAATATAGCTTGCCATCGGGCAAAAATTTATTTTGATGTAAAATTTTGAACATCTTTTTGTAAAACTTCTTTTGCAGATTTACAATCTATACGTAATAAAAATTTTTGATTTAATAAATCATTTTGAAATTTTTGTATGCACATGACAATGCTGAGAATTTCCTTTTTAATAGTGGAATAAGATTTCTGGGTTTCATTCCAATGTTCAGTTGTGAATCGAACAATGGCTTCTTTCCCATTTAACAATTGTTTTAGTATGCCACCATAACCAATGTCARAAATATCAGTTTGAATAATTTTAAATAAAGGGGGATCAGCAATACTCAAACAAGGAATTTCAGTAACAAGAGATTTAATTTTCTTAATTAATGCAGCGTGTTTATGTCTAGGGGACAGGATTTTTCTTTAAGYGATCATGCAAAAGTTTAGCAATTCGAATAATATTGGGTATAAAATCTACCACATAATTCAAACTGCCTAGAAATCTTTGCAACTAATTTCTGTCAGTGATTTTATCAGGAAATTTAGAGGCAAATAACAACGATCTTTCGATTGGCGTTATTGTACCTTTATAAATATAATGTCCTAGAAATCAGATCTTTATCTGAAAAATGGACATTTTAGTTTTAGAAACAAATAAACCATTTTTCTTTTCAATATAAAAAAAAGTTTTTAGATGTTTGAAATGTTCATCTATCGTTTTGGAATATACAAGAACATTATCAATATAAACAATATAGAATTTTGAACAATCATTAAAGATATTATTCATAATTCTTTGGAATTCGGAAGGGACATTTTTAAGACCAAAAGGCATTACATTCCATTCATACTAACCAAATGGAACTATAAAAGCCATTTTATAACGATATTTTCAGAAATTTGTATTTGCCAGAAACCAAATTTCATGTCAAATTTAGAGAATACATAAGCAGAATTTAAACGAGAGAGAAGATCTTTCTTATTTGGAATGGGATACCTAATCCATTTCAAAGTAGAATTAAGGGGTTTATAATTGATAACTAACCTAGGAGTGCCTCTTTCTATTTCTGCATTTTTGTTGACATAGAATGCAGCACACCTCCAGGGAGATCGGGATTTCCTAATAAGGTTTTTGGATTCGAGATCCAGAATTTCTTTTCTGTAATGCTATTCTAATTCAGCATTCATTTGTACTGGTCTAGCTTTTGTAGGTATCATATTTTCATTAAAATCTGGGGAATAAGGAAGATCATCTATATGTTGTTCCTATCCCAAAAGGCATTCAGAAGATCAGAACAAAGCTCTGTTTCGAAAGAAAATCAGAGTTTTGAAATCTTCGACTGGATATTAGGTGTCTGAAGTGTTTTTAAAGTCTTTTAGCTCAAAGGATTTGCAAAGTGATAAAGCATTAATCTAATATTTATGAACAGAGTATGCTTTGATAAGATTTAAATTTTTAGTCTGAGGTTTTTTTAAAAAAGGAAAAACTAGTCTGGTATTTCCAGTCTTAAAGAAAATTAACTCGAAATTTACCTTATAAGGTGTAATCAATGTTAGGAAGGGAGTTCCTAAGATCATCGGATGACAGATGACATTAACTACCACAAAGGGAGTTTTTATAGAGATATCTRAAYGAACTATAGAAGCTTCAGTTTTGTATTTCACTTGGAGCTTGAAATTGTTAGCAGCTGATAATCTACTATTTGTAGATTGTCAGAATTTGCTAGGTATTAAACCTTCTTTGATACAGTTCAAATCTGCACAAGTATCAAATAATGCAATGGTATCTATAATATAGTCAGAAGAGAATTTTAAAGTAATTCTAATAAGGTATTTCTGAGATGTAATCTCTCTAAGAACAAATAAGAAACCAGAAGGAATTTGATTAATATTTTTTATTTGGCTAGGAAGCCCTAATGGTTCTTCTTTCTCAAAATCAGAAGAGGAATTTTCGTTATGTTTTGAAAGAAGAATTTGAATAACTGCAGAATCTTGTTTTTATTTTTCTTTTAAATCTTTTATTTCTTGTTTAATATTTTAATTTCCTGTTGGAGGCTAAAAATTGAAACAGAAGATTCTTTTTCAGATTTTTTAAGAATATTTGTTAAATCATAAGTATTTGTAGAAGTAGATGGTAAAATAKAAGGTTTTTGAAAAGGTTTTTCATCTGAAATTGAATTTGAAATTTTTTCTAAATATTGTTTTTGCAAAAGGGGATCAAAAATATATTTAACATTTTCTAAAAGAGTTTGTTGTTCTSTGGTAAGAACATTTAAAAAATATTTAGAAGAATCAGAAGTCTCAGAAGATGATGAAGTGTGAATTTCGTCAATTTGGAGAGCTTCTTCAGAAGACGAATTTCTAGAAGAGGAATTAGAATCAGAATCAACAAGAATATTTGCAATTTTTTCATAAATTTCTAGATCTAAATGAAGTTCATTTAATTTTTTAGAAAATTTACAGTACTTTTGATAATATCCTTTTCTGTGATATTTATAACACGTAACATCTTTTAAATTAGGAATTTTATTCTGTTTACGTTTTTTATCATAAGAAGGCGTTTTAGAATATTTCCTAGAAAGTTTTTTATAAAATTCATCTACTGGTTTTGAATATTTTTTATATTTTTTATGATAGGGTTTCTTATGGGATTTAGACGAAGACGGTTTATTGCAACTGCTATTGCAGTGGAAGGATTTTTTAGGGAGATTTTTAAACTGTCTAGAGAAGTCACATAACTCCTTTTTAGACTGTTTGAGTTCCCGTTTAAGGGTTTGCTGAAGCCTAATATCTTGACATAATTTTAGATCTTCTTTATTAATTTGACTAATCAATTCTCCAAAGTGAACTGGTGATAAAGAATGATTTTACTATTGGTTTCTTCACGGAGTTTGTTTCTAACTTGTTCTCCTAAGAGATGAGGTAGACCTGCAAGGAATTTTTCTATTCAAAAGGGTTGATTACTATCTTCTCTAAGCATAAGCCTAGTTAAGAAAGTATTTTTATAGTATTGGAATTCACAAAGTTTTCTACATCTAAAATTTGATAATAATTTAGCATTTTTATCTTTTAGATGTGATGGATCTCCAATGAAGTGGAGCAAGATAGAAAGSATCAGTGTTGACACGGCATTTGAAATAGATTGGCCATTGGCTTCTATGAAGTTACCAGGTTCATCTGTCTTAACAGTATTAAAAATATCTTGCCACTGTTGAGAAGTGAGATAATAATCCCACCAGCCTTTTAACTGACCAGAGAATACTGCAACGAGGATCTCTGCTATAGCTCTTTCTTCGATTCCTATATGGGTTTTATAGGCATTTGCTGCCATTGTCATATGCTGTAAGAAGCTAATGATTTGATAATTAGATAAATTGTCTATGTTCCAATCATAGACAAATGAGGCATTGAAACTGTATTGGGAAATGAGTTTTGCTACAGTAATATCCGAAGCAGTAGGGGAATTGGGAACAGGAATTATCGATGACTGCCAAGTCATCGGATTGATACAAGGAATTGATGCAGATTTTGGCTGGAATTGTTCCAATGTTTGATCAGTGTCTGTAGAAGAAGAATTTTCTTCTAAGACATTAATCTTATTGGATTTAGAAGCGGAATCGGGAACAATCTTACTAGAGGCAGAGGATAAGTCTAGGCAACTTAATTGATTTCTCTAGAAAATTCTAATTTATTCTCTCTAATGGTTTTTACACTAGAATCAGAAAATAGAGAAAGGTTTAAAAACAGGAATTTAAAGAGATTTCTTTTCTTCTTTCGAAGAAGGATTTTTAGAAATAATAGATTTTTCAGAAATCATTGGTAGAGATTTTTCAATCCTATTGAGTCGTTTTCTTATGGTGTTTAAATATGTATTTGTAAAATTATTTTGAGTAATAGTATATTTAGTATTTTGAAGAATATCATCTGCTGGAGTTTTATAAGAAAAAGCATCAACGGATTTTCCTAAGTAATCTATTTTTATACCAAGAAGGGGTGGATGATTTGCTTGGACTTTGTGAGAGGCAAAAAGAGACTGCCACTYTGGAATTTTCTTAGACGGAGTTGTAATTGGCTGAATGGATAAAAAAGGATATTTAATTTTATTAGGAATAATATAGTAAATTTCAAACCAATCAAAAAATAGAATATGTAATTTGTTAGAAATTACAAAATCATAGTATTTTTCTTGGATTTSTTTTCTTTCAGAAAGGAAGTTTTGAAAAAACTAATTTCCTTTTTCAGAATTTTTGTATGAATAAAAATCATTATGTAACATAATTTTATCTAATTGAAAATCTTTTGAAATCACATTTAATTCATGTTGGGCATTTTCAATAATAGCAGAAAATGATGGACTGGTAGGCTCATTACCAGAGCGGGATTTAAAGTAAATCGGTATAGGAATATTAAAAGAATAATCAGCCTTGTGAAAGAAATTTCTAGAAGTTGTAGGCATATTCAATGTAGAATACCTGGGAAGATCTGCTAAGGATGCAGCTTGCCTAGGGTGATCTATGACAGATTGGATCTGGGAAATYCTTTGTAGATCTATGGTCTGGGTTTCAAATCGATGATCTGAGAACCTTTTACTTGGAGTTTTCCTATGGAAACTCAGTTTTACTGAACCATCTAAAAACTGGGTTATATTTCTAATTTCAGTGYTTGGAAGAGATTGAACTGAATTTGTAGGAGTTGCTCCTTCTAAAATCCATTCATCCGGAAGTTGTATATCCTTCCATTGGATGGATTTTGGAATCACTAAATTTGATCTAGAGAGGTCAGTTTGGAGCAGAAGGGTTTCACCTTTCTTGCTCTGACCTTTGTTGCAAAGGCAGATTGCATGGCTTTATAATGTACCCGATACATCAACGCTATAGGAATAGATCTTTCTAACATTTGATGGTTATGGGTTTTGATCTGAAGGACTAGGGACTTCAAAATATTGAGATCATCTAAAGAGACAGTAAAATTTGGATAACAATCAAAAGTAATCGGACCAATGCAAAGACTAGACTCGATGAACTTAATAGGGAATCATCAAAATTTAGAAATCTAGTGTCCCTAAGAACAGCTAGAATCGAGGTATTTAAACCTTCTTTTGTAAGGGATTTAATACCGATCTGGACAAGTCCTATGTGAAGGTACTTGTAATTCCTAGATCTATGTTTTTCTAGAGATTTAGAGGAGACAAGATGAAGGGATTCAAAAGGTTTAGACAACTAAATGTCTTTTTCCTCAGTTTTTATAATATAATCTGATTTAAATAAATTGAAAGTAGATTTATAAACATGATCTTTAGAAATTTTCAGAATAGTCCAATTATCAATTRATTTTTTAAAATTTTCAATAATTAATTCTTCGGAATTTATCATCATCTTGGAATCTTCAGTAGTAGATCTGGACATAGAACTACTTGATTAAGTAGATCTCTTAAAGAGATTGTCCATCTCAAGGCATTTCTAGATAGATCAAAATTAGATCTGGCTACCAACTTGCTGACACACCAACGGGTCTCGTGCCTTCCTTGGCTTACCCTATAGCGGTCTTATGCAAAAAACACTCACCAGATAAGACTAGATCTACCAGATCTACCAAGATGTGAATAGCCTCAGAAAGAAAACCGTATGACATCTCATGGCTCTGATACCAATTTACAGCCAAGGATCGGAAGATGGGCGATAAATTCACAGAAGAATATTATGATTGAAGATAGAGAAGGAATCAGGTGATAAAAAGAGTATTCTAAAATTCTAAGAATCAATGTTTATAATAACACACAAAAACAAACAAATAAGAYGGAATTTAAACAACAAACAGAATAAATTCAAGAGTAGGTACTTAGGATTACGTCCTTACAATTGAATGATCAAATGATCTGATAAAAGGGACAATGGGTAAACCCGCAATAGAGGTTCCTTAGGAACTTGAGGCCAATATATCGTACTTTGGAATATTTAGGCGGTTAAACCAGCCATTCATGAATTTATATACAGAAAAGAATTCAAATAAATAGGAATTTACAAATGCATATGCATGAAACAGGAGGCAATGCCTTCCATATGCATGAAGAAACACAAATGWTAGAAAATGGAATTTATATATATATATTCAAAAATATAAGTAAGAAAACTTACTTATGAAATCTTGATACAAATGTCTTCTGATCTTCAGAAGATATCTACCAAAATGGGAAGGGGATTTATGATATTAGAAGAGACTCCTAATTTGTTGTTCCTAAATTTTTTCTACAGTGGTTTAGGTAAGCGCTACAGTAAAAAATCGAGAGCGCTACAGTGTACAGTGTTACGCTATAGTATACAGTGAATTTTGAATAGTGTTTACAATAATTTTTGGTGTAGAGACCTACAGTACTCTACGGTATTTTTACTGATATTTCTACGAAGTCTTCTACTGCTTTACTGCAGTAGGTCGGCTTCGTCTAATGCTGGTGATGTAGCTGAATCTTCGGATGACAACTACCTGGGATTTTGATGAGGATGGGACATACTGCAACAGGAGGTGTTGCATCTCCTCTGGGGATTTTACCGCCACTAATTTTGCAGCTAGCTGAGATTTTTGTAATACTCGAGATTTATTTTTATGGATTTTTGATTTGATCTTGTGAATTTGTATGCCAACTAGGGTTGGATAATTTTTTATGTGGTTAATGTTTTAATTGTACGTTAAATAAGTCCGAAATTATCGTGTTCATCAGATTAGGGCCCTTAGATGGTTAGAGGCTCGACTTGTTGGGCTTATTCATTTTTCATTCGAAAAACTAGATTTTTATCGAAAGAAAGGTCCGTTGAATTTAATTTAAGGAATTGGATTAGTTACAGATAGGAAGGCTCGAAAAAATTTAGGTTAGGGCCCAAGTTTTAAAAAAACAAAAAAACTAAAAGCCCTAAGTCTTCTTCTTCCTCCCCATTGCTGCTGCCGCCCAAACCCTAACCCACCCTACCCGTTGCTATCGCTTCTCCCTTGCCTGCATGACACTGCTCGTTTTGGCCTTTCCTTTCTCCTTCTCTTCTCTCCCTCTTCTCTTCCCTTCTCCCACAGCTGGCACTTGAAGTGGCCACTGCTCGTCGTCGGTGCTCAAGAGACGTCGCTCGCAGCATCCCCAGTGCTCGATTCTCGGAGTCGCAACCAGATCTACTATCAGATCTGTAGCTGCTCGGAGAAGATTGGCAACAGACCCGCACAGCCATTCCTCGCTGTTGCGTGTTGTCCATCTTCGGTTGCTGCTCGCCGCCACTTCTGATTACACCGCGGTGGGTTGCTACAGGCCAAAGACACACGATCACGATAGGAGAAATCCATAATAACTCGGGACGAAGCGCTCTGCCTAGATCTACCATCTTCGTCTTCTCTGCTCACTGTTGTCTTGCTCGCCGATCGCCATCGGTGTTGCTCTACAATCGAACCGAGTGTCTTATAGGGTGGAGTTGCTACGGTTGGTAGCTGATCTTCTCGGGAAGCTACTCGCTGACCGAATCTTCCCAGATCCACCTTCACCTTCTTCTTCTTTTCCTCTGCTTGCCGCTCGAAAAGAGACGTCGAATCTTTGGTTGTCACGTTGAAACTGAGAGAGTCGTTGCCGTCCTCTTTGCTTGTGGTGTTCCGGCAGGCCACCACTACCGGTTGCACTCTGCCAGACCCGCCAAGTCCTAACAGATGCCATTGTTGTTCTACTTGTCATCGGAGTTCGCCGGAATCTGGCCTGTTGTAGGCTATTTGTTGCTAGGTTTTTCTTTGGGCTTGCTGTTTGCCAGTTTCCAGAGCTGGGAGTGCCCAGCAACAGGCGCCCAGTAAGCGCCCAGCGCCTAGGCGCCCCGACGCCTAGACGGGCAGGACTGTTACAAGCTCGCCGCTTGAGCGCATGCCCGAGAACCCATTGCCATTCCCGAGACACTTGGACTTTGTGAATGTAAAAGGTGAAAACATTATTAATTAATAGTGAAATTTATGACCTATGAAATTATATCCTAAAGTAAAATTGTAAGAGAACATAAATTAAGTTTAGTACCCGAATGAAGGAGTTTAAACTGTACCCTTAAAAGACGTGATAATTGGTAATGTGAGAACTAAGTGTAGATTAATAATTGGCAAATGACATTGTTAGAATAAACCAGAATATCTATGTTGGGACAATCATACTAAATAGAGCATCTTTCTGTAATCAAAATTAGGTTGTTTCGAGTGCCTTGACATTGAGAACAGTCGAGGGATTTCACTTCGCGATTTAAATAAGAATCCTGTAACGTAAAGGACTCCAGGTAAGTAAACTCTCACATTCTCATTAATGTATATGTGTGATTGTTATTGAATTGAGTTCTATGTAAGTGAATTCTCGCATTCCATCAATGCATATATGCTTCTAAATTCCTTGTGGTGAAGTGGATGTATTGTCTATGAACTTTACGTAAGTAAATTCTCACATTCTCATTAACGTATATGTGTTGTGGTTATAATTAAATTGCTCTTAGGTGAATTGAATGTGTATTGAATTTGAGTTCTATGTAAGTAAATTTTCACATTTCACTAATACGTATGAATGGATGTATCTGAATTCCTTTAGGTGGTTTAATATGTTGCATATGAGATTCTATACAAGTAAACCCCCATACTCGCCTATCTCTTTTGTTGTGTGTTATGTGGTGGCAGTATGGGATTATGTTATGAGATGTGTTGATTGCGTGGAATGTTTTTACGTGTTTCATATCTTGTACCATTATTATGTTGAATGGCATGTTAATTATGGTTGTACGCATTTCATGTCATGGGCATATAGCTAGTATTCTACATCATTCCTAGCACAAGCCATTCATATATTCAAAAAGTGAATGTTTTAGGAAATAAAATTTTGAAAGGGAATGTATTTTATAAATTGTAGCGTATTCAGGAAAATGTTAAAGTTTTTGAAAAGGAGTGTAAACCTAGCCATAAAAGATGTGAGTGGRAAATGGGGCGTGGGGGACCGGCGTACCCAAACCGACCCTCTTGGAAGGTAGGGAAGAATGTAATGTTCACCTCTTTGGAGGTGAAAAGATGAAAGGAAAGGTAAAGGAATGTTAATCGCTTTGCGGTACTACCGATAAGAATGTAATTGGGTTCCAAATAACTATGGCCCACTACAGAGCTTGATGGCTAGGCGTTATACTCTACTGAGCTCACAAAAGTAATGGAATGAAAGGTTTTTACAAGTTATGAATTTTGAAAGGAAAGATTTTGTGGAAAGGTTATACAAGAAAATGATTTGAAAGTTTTCAATGAGAAATGTGAAGTTCTATAACTCATGACATATAGGGCATGTCCATGCATTCATGCATGAGATTTACTTACTAGGCTATATAACTCACTCTATTTCCCTCATTTTGCATTTCAGGTGACGTGTAGCTAGATGGTGCGAGGAAGTCGCTTGTGGGCAAACCAAGATACCCTGAAGTTAATTTAAATGAATGTTATGGATTAAGATGGTTGTTGATTAGAATGGTTTTTGTTTAGCATTAAGTATTTCTTATTTGGTTTAAATTCTTTTGGGTTTTCGCAAATTCATGTAAGTAGGTAAATGATGACATTCCCAAGTTAGGATAAAGGTTCCTAATCTGGGGGTATTACAATTTTTTTGTGAGAAATTCTTGTTGGCCTAGAAAGATGGCTGGAGCCATGATTTTCTGTGCAGTCTGCCTGTGCTGGCAGAACTCGATAATAGATTGCACCTGGAAAGATGGTGGAATTTTGAAGGATACATATATAAAATAAAAAATTTTAAGCGCTCATGTCATTTTTTTTCTCATTTTCTCCCAAACTTTTTCAAATTCTCTCAAACCACAAATATCTTTCATCAATTTCGAAGTTGATTTTTTAACATTTTTTTAAATCTCTCTGATTAAAGATTTAGTCCCGATCTATTTAAATATATAATTTTTTTCACATAAATATTAATTTATACCCAAATAAATCGATTTTTAAAAAAAAGTCATTTTTGCCGGATGAATCGGGTCATGCGGACAACTTGCATGAACCTGACCAACTCATGCTAGTCACCCAGCGTCCTTCCAAGACACATTGGACTACCTRTCGGTCAAGTAGGGGTTTGATCCGTTTATTATTTATTTTTATTTGTAATTTTAATTTTTTAAATTTTATTTTATTTTTAATTTATTTTCTAAAAATTGAGAAGGTGCTCAACTTGTTTAACCAACTCATTAATTAAACGCAAGTTTGAAAACAGATATACATAGCAAAATAATGACCATAATTAAGATACCATAAAAGATTATAATTGTAAGTTAATAATAGTTAGAGTTGATAGACAACGATAATTAGCAACTTAACAATAGTTAACATACAGTAAATCAACTAACAACTTAATAAGATTTTTAAAAATACATAACAAGAATTAATAATAAAGAAAAAAATTTAAAAGAACTTAAAAATTAAAATTTAAAAAAACAATTTGACCCGATTAAGTCACGCAGATGAGGTCGAGTTACTCGACGGGAGTCAAATGTAGTGTTGAATGAAAAATTCAAAAAAATAATTTAATTATAATTTACTTCAAAATGTATAAAATTTATGTCAAACAGAAAGTTCATAGCTGATTTTGGAACATAAAATATAAAAAACTTTGAGAAATATTGTAACAYCCCCAGATTAGTAACTGTCCTAAGTTGAAAATACTACATCACTCTATTTGCAAATAATCAACTATCCATTTAAAACTCAACATTTATTCAAAATAAAAATCGTGAAAACATCAAGAATTTAAACCATTCAAAAAAATATAATTATCGTATTACATAAATTTGATTTGAAACATGTTCCCGGCTATCGTAGCTCACCCACAAGCGACCTTCTCGCCCCATCTGGTTACACATCATCTGAAATAAAAATAAGAGAAAGGAATGAGCTAAAAAGCCCAATAAGTAAACTTCATGCATGAATACATAAATATGTCTTACATGTCATGAAATTATAAAATTTCGCCCTTAAAATGAAAACTTTCCAAACATTCCCTTTTCGAAAACTTTTTACAAAACCTTTCCTTCAAAATTTATTTATAGTAAAACATTCCATTTCCTTTTATTCGTGAGCTCACTAGAGTGTAACGCCTAGCCACTAAGCTCTACAGTGGGCCATCTTATTTGGAACCCGATTTCATTCATACCGGTAGAACTGCAAAACAGTTAACATTCCTTTTTTAAAAAAAAAAAAAATTCCTTTCATCTTTTCACTTCCAAGAGGTGAACATTACATTCTTCCCTACCCTCCAAGAGGATAGGATCGGGTGCACCGATCCCCCACACCCCATTTCCCACTCACATCTTTCATGGCTAGGTTTACACTCCTTTCTGAAAACTTTAACAATTTCCTTTAAAATTCCATTTCCTAAGCCATTCACTTTCTAAATGTATGAATGGCTCATGCCAGAAGTGATGTAGAATTCTAACTATATGCTCATGACATGAAATGTATACAACCGTATATAACATATCATTCGACATATAGTACAAAATATGAAACATGATAACATATCATTCAACATAAAAGTAATATAGGGTATGAACACATGTAACATTCCACACAATTTATACATATCAACATATAATCCCATACATAACATATTAGAGCAACTAAAAGAGCTCAATTACATTCATTCATAACGTTAATAAGATGTGAGGATTACTTACCCGGAGTCCTTTACATTAAAGGTTCTTATTTAAGTCGCAAAATGAAATCCCTCGACTGTTCTCAACATCAAGGCACTCAAAACAACCTAATTTTGATTACAGAAATATAGTTTATTTAGTATGATTATCCCAATTTAGATATTCCGGGTTTATTCCAATAATGTTAGTTGCCAATTATTAATCTATACTTAGTTCCCATATTACAAATTATCATGTCTTTTTAAGGTTACAATTTAAACTCCTTCGTTCGGGTATTAAACTTAATTTATAATTAAGTTCTCCCACAAATTTACTTTAGAATATAATTTCATAAGTCATAAATTTCAATATCAAATATTAATATTTTCACCTTTTAAGTTCACAAAGTCCAAGTGTCTCGGGAATGGTAATGGATTCTCGAGCGTGCGCCCAAGAGTCCTGGGTGTCGGGGCATTGGGTGCCTGGGCATCGGGCACTTGGGCATCGGGCATCTGGCGCCCAAGCACAGAGCGCCTGGGCACTGGGACTCATTGGTGCCTGCTGCTGGGCACTCCCTGAACTGGCGAACAGCCAGCCTAAACCTAGCAACAGCCTACTCCTCTAGCAAGGCTTTCGGCGAGTGATTGAAATATACTGACGATGGTGATCGAATCTAGGCAGAGCGACGGCTGGCAAAGAGCTGGTTGGCCGTGCGGCAGAGCACCTGAGCGGCGGCAAGACGCGCACAGATCTGGTGGAAGAACAAATTCGGACGGGCCCCGTTGCATCGAGCTGCCGAGCACGGTCCTTCCTCCGTCCTGGCGAAACCACAGAGCAAGAAAGAAGAAGAAGATGATGAAGATGAATGCAGATCGGCGGAGCGCTTCGTCCCAAGCAGCCATGGGGTTTCGATGGACGCGATCGCTCACCTCTAGTGTGCAGTAACTCACCGCAGTGTGACCAGAAGTGGCGGCGAGCAGCAGCCGAAGATGGGCGATGCACAACAGCGAGGAGCTTGGCTGTGCGAGTCGAGTCGCCGCTCTTCTCCTAGCAACTATAGATCTGATAGCAAATCTGGTCGCGGCTTCGAGAATCGAGGGCTGGCGATGCGTGCAGCGAGCGGCGTCCCTCAAGCACCGGTATGGAAGGGATAGAACTAGTAGAGATCTTCTGTGCGATGAGCGGCCTACCAATCGCACGCAGTGACGAGCGACGGCCACTTCAAGTGTCGGCCAAGGAGAAGGGGAGAGAAGAGGATGAGAGTAGAAAGAGCAAGGAAAGGCCATGACGAGGGCGTCTGGTAGGCAGAGGAGGAACGGCAGTGGCAGTGGTGAGAAGAGGAAAAGAAAGAGGCCGGTAGGTTTTGGGGCGCGGTTAGGGTAGGGTTTGAGCGGCGGCGGCATAATGAGGAATAAGAAGAAGAAGAAGATCCTAGGTTTTTTTTTTATTTTAAACTTGGGCCGTAACTCAAATCCTTCGGGTCTTCCTATCCATAATTAACACCAATCCATTAAATTAAATTAAATTCTACAGGTATTTCTTTTGATAAAAATCTAGTTTTCCGAATAAAAACGAATAAGCCCAATGAGTCGAGCCTCAAACCAACCAAGGGCCCTAATTGGACAAACACGATAATTTCGCACTTATTAATGTGCGATTAAAATATTAACCACATATAAAATCATTCAACCCTAGTTGGCACGCAAATTTCACACGATCAAATAAAAATCCATAAAAAAGAAATCTCGGGTATTACAAATATTATAGGACTATAGAGAGAAATTATGGAGAAAAAATAGAGATATTGTAGAATTTTACGAATGGACGATATGATAATCACTGCACGTTTAATAACCTCTTAATTTATCTTTGAATTTATTTAAAATAATTATGAATAACTTTCATATTTAGAAATCCTAAAGTGTAATGCCTATTAGTAGAAGGATAAAAAGTTCAAATCTTTGTGTGCATAGTGCAGCCTCATGTTTCGGGCTTTTAAATTTACTAGCAAGACAGCAGTCAGTTTGCGTGATTTCTTTTATGACTTGCACAGACATCACCACCAAAAGATGTTTCTCTATATTGAATCAAGTTTTTTCTTCTAACTAAGATAATATATATCAATTTTCATAATTTCTTTAATTGCTATCCAATTCTCTAAATCAATGTAACATGCTCTGAGTTTGAAGAATAAAACAACTTAGATTTTTCCATGCGCTCAGGTAATCCAAGACCTCTAGATTCATTTTACCTGATGCCATTAGTCTTTCATGCCATCTTTTACAAATTCATGTTTCTTTATTAACCTTTCTAAATTTCTTCATGGCATCATCATCGTCAACCTTTATGCCATTTGTACCTATTATATTAATATTCATATGGTTTTATCCTTTTTAGTTGTGATTAAATGTTCTTTATGACTGTTTCTTGATTATGATTACAAAAGATGTTTATTTTATGTGAATAATATGCTTTTTTTTTATTATACTTCTGATATTCAGTTTTTATTATAAATAATTTTTTTTATTATTAAATATTTATATTATTAATATTCTTGAAGAATATTGATTAGTACTCTTAAAGTAATAATAATGTAAAGTATTCACATCATATGCTCTTGAAGGACATAATATTATATTCATGTAACATATTTAATTATTACTCTAGATAAAAGTTATCTACTCTAGAAGAATATAATACAATATAAATATTCTTGAAAAATATTAAATCATTATTTCTGAAGTAACAACTGCTTAAATAAATTATTATAATAAAAAAATATATTTTTTATTATGCTCCCACAGAAGTAGCATTTGTCTTGAAAAGAATACAAAATAATTAGGTGATACATATATATATAATTTCTGAAGGAATGTGCATAATGTATGTCCTATTGACACTGTTTACTTTGTTATGACTCTACATAATTCGAAGATATATTATCCATTGTTTTCATTGTAGGATTACAAGCAAGTATAACCAAGTTTGGATTTGATATGCTAGACATATCTAAGAAAAATTATTTGGCATAGATCTTTAATATTGAAATCCACCTCGAAGGGTATATGGGGGAGACAATAAAAGAAGGACACAATGAATATCAGCAAGACGATAAAGCACACTAATTTTCCTTCATCATCATCTCCATATGACTTGAAAGTAATGTTAACAAAGTATCAGTTGCATCAAAGTTAATGCAGCTACGAAAGAGCTTGTATTATTTTACCAAATGATAGAACATATATTATAAATGATGCACCTTATTCTAGCAAATCTATGAGAAATTTACTTAGCTTTAAAGATATCCGTCGCAATWRATACCACATTGAGACAATGCAAGAAAATGGTAAATAATATCTTTTGTTTAAACTCATTTTTCTTTGGGAAGAAGCAAATAAGAGAAAAAACTATTAGCACTAGCATCTGGAATGTATTCTAGCAGATCGACTTGAAATCCTGGAATAATAATAATTAATAACACCACAGGCATACTCTAGAGAAATAGAAGATTCTTTTGCTAAATAATCTTTCATGTGTATTGAATCTTCAATTTTTTTAGAAATGATTAATGCAGATATATGTCGACCAATACACTAACCATGTGTACCATTTCATTGTATATAGTTTTAATTGATGCTTCTACTAGATGGTCATATGTTTGCTTACTTTCAAGTAGAAATATAAATTGCCAAACTACTTGTCCAAACCATAAAATTAAGATTTCAAACCCCTGATTACTTAGTCAAGGAAACACATCTTGATAATTGAGTGTAGATCTTAAGCATTTGATGAGTGTTGTATAGCAATTGGTATTGACGCTGAACACATTTAGTTGCTYATGTTCATACACAACACGGTTAAGCAAAATCTTTTATTAAACATATATAGTTGATTGTGAGACCATCGCTAATGAGAACAAAGGACATGCTATTTTACAGTATAAGCACTAGCACGTGCAAGGTCAATTGGTTATTGTAAATTACATTGTTTGTAATTGGTTTTGGTTATGAATTAGTGAGCTAGAAGTTCAAAGATTATTTATTTATATAAAATAGTAAATTATGGCATCTGATAATTTTATTGATTTAAGAAGAATTACTAAATCACATTTATCACCAATAATTGTTCATATCCGAATGGAAGTCCCAACAGAACAAAGTATTGATATACTAGCTAGTAATTATAAAACACGATAGAAGTGTGGGAATGATCCAAGGACATGCAAGAAGCATTGTAATAATTGTAAAGCACATTAGATGCATTACCTATCTCTTGATTTTAAAGCATGCTAAAAGATGGGCAACCTCTTGATTCTAAAGATAAAAATCTTCGAAACAAGAAGGAGATTATATGATCAAGATGAACATATTTAGATATTAAATAAAGATACCACGATAAAATTGATAAAGACATTTAAGTTACTCAAAATCATACAGAGAACTTTGTATGTCATAATATATTATAGATGATAATGAGGATTTTGTACCAAAATAAATTGAAATATCAGCATAGACATGATTGGTCAAAATGGAGAGATGTAATTCAATCATAATTAAGACTCACTTTTTAAGAGGTGAGGTTCTTGGAGCTGCTGTGAGAACATCATAAAGAGTAAAATTAGTTGATTATAAATGAATATTTATGCCCAAAGGAGATGCAAATAATGAACTCTTGAGGTATAAAGAGTAGCTCAAAGTTTTTCATAAACACTTGATGTTGAGTAAGAAGAAACATATTCACTTATGGTGAATGCAATTATATTCAAATATTAATCTTGTAAACASATGAAAATTTGAATATACATTTGATGGATATAGTTACAACTTATTTATATGGATTACTCTATAGTGATATTTAAATTAAAACTCATCAATGATATAATTTTTTCTTAAACATTTTCTCAAGAAAATCATTCCATCAAATTGCAAAAATTCTTGTATGTAATAAAATAATTTGGGYATCATAACGAATATGATTGGTTGAATGAGGGATATAAAATTACGATGTTTACCCTTGTGTTTTCATAAAGAAAACATATATTAGATTTTCAATTCTTGCAGCTTATGTTTATCAACAAATTTGCAAATTACATGGAAAATGAATTTGACATGAAAATCTAGGAAAAACAACACTTTTCTTGATTTGCAAGTTGAACATTTCATAAGGATTATTTATTTATCAATTTAAATATACAAAAAAAGTAATGCAAACACTTTGTACATACATGCTCAAATGATTTAAAAATYATCACGATTGTTCTATTGCACAATTCAAAGAAGGCTACACAAAAGAGATATGACAAAGTATATCTTCTCAGTTCTAGACATAAGTTTCATAAAAGTTGTGATATCGATATTCATCGATACGTTCAAGTAATAAAGTGACAAACTTATTTACTAAAACTTTGCCAACATCAATATTCAGAAAATTGATCCATTAGATTGTGATGCTTCGACTCCGAGACTTCCAGTGATTCATATTTGGGGAGTAGTTGTAATATTTTTCCTTTGTTCAGGTTTTTGTCGCATTCAATTTTCCTGACACGGTTTTTAGGATGGAGTCATTAATACTCTAAAATTAAATGTATCTTTTTTTAGTTTAGTATATCTTTTTTCCTCTAGATTTTTTCCAAACAAGTTTTTGATCAAATAATTGTTGTATAGAATAGTCATTCAAGGAAAGTTTTGTAAATAATTATGAATAATTTTCCTACCCTAAAAACCCTAAAAAACCTCTTTTTGTTCATATGATATTAATGATAATATATCTACATTTCTTTCTCTAAACTTTTTCTCCTCTTACTTCCCCACTCTTAATGGAATCCTAATTTTATTTTTAAATCTTTTACATTGCTTTACTTCCATTGATATTGAACTTCAAATATATGTATATTTGAAGTTCAAAGTAATCTTGAGGACCATTTCTTTTCCTTCTAAATCTTGCAAGTATAAGATCATTTATAGTCATTCTCCCCAAAACCCAAGGAGCAAGATGATAAGAAATTCAAAGGGTAGTTTGTAAAGATAATTTTATCTAAAAAAATAGCTTTATTTATTGCTTTGAGCCTCCCGAAATTTTACGGATAAAAGCATATAAAAAGAAAGTTTGAAAATGTAATAATACTTTATGAGAAGTTTAGTTAATAATTAGAAGTGAAATTTAAAGGTAAAAAAAGAAAATAATAGTCGAGTATGATTACTATTRCATGCGCTTTGGATGCTTCTCATGCTATCTTGGGTTTCGAGTTCCTTTTCAATGTTTCAATCCAGAACCAAAACCCCCCTTCTCGCTCTCTGTTTCCATGTTTTCTCTTTCTAGAGCATGAACAGTGAACCCAATGAATCTTTTCTTCAAAGACTTTTTTCACGATTCTTCTCTCTATGCTTTCCCCAGGTTTTGCTTTCTCCTTTTCGTTTCTGTCGTTTTTTAATGTCAGAGCTGAGAAGTCATTCTACTAGCATTTTGCAGCTGCTCTGTAACTCTGACACCTTCTCTATCAGTACCATTGTTTTCTTGTTTTCTCTTATACCTGCAAAATACCAACAACTATTTTTAATGGATTTCTTGTCCTATGTTCGAGGAAATTTGGGATTTTGATTTCCTTGTTTTCTTTTCTTGGTTAATTATTTGCCAAGAAAATCCTCAGTTAATTGTTACCCTGGTGGCCATGAAGGTTTTGGTTTTCTCATTTTGTTCTTTTAAGTCAGAAAGAATGGCAATGCAAGTAAATGTTTAATGTGGATCTGTGGTCTACATTCCTTTCAGCCATTATCATGATTTTGATTTTGTAATCTGTAGCAAAAGACCCTCAGTTGGGAGCTGCTTCTTGGATTTGAAAACCACGCATCCTTCAAACGGGTAAATAACAAATAGTCTATGGGTAATTTCTGTGTCGTCTTGAACTATCATGCAAGGGTAGTATGGAAGGAGTAAATAAGGGGTTTGATTCATTTTTTTGGTTTTAACTTCTTGATATTTGATTGAAAAGATAACTCTTTTGGTGCACGAAATACTGGAGAACCAAGAAAGGAGTACACTTTTTGAAGCGCGTTACTGCAACTTTATTTAGTTTGTAAATTATAATTTCGTGAGCATTTTATTCTTCAACTGAAAGTGCCAACTTTGAAGCGACTAACTCTTTGCCTGCTCTATTTGAAGGGAGTGACATGATTCCATTTCTAATTTAAGCATCATTTTCTCTGCTTCATATTGCAATTTATTTCTAAATCTTGGAAAATTTGACTTGCTTCTGAAATTTCGTGGATTCTGTTCTGTTTTGCATTTAAAGCACTCAGCTATAAACTTTCCTGCGCAATCTGTTTGGTGAAGAAATGGGCTGTGTCGCATCAAGCATTAGCAAAGAAGAGAGGGTGAGAGTTTGCAAGGAGAGGAAGAAGTTAATGAAACAGTTATTGGTATTCAGAAAAGAATTTGCTGATTCCCAGCTAGCATACTTGAGAGCACTAAAAAATACTGGAGTTACTCTTCGCCAGTTCACTGAATCCGAGTCATTGGAACTTGATGATCCTGCATTTGGACATATATTACCTCTCTCCTCTCCTCTGCCTTTGCCACCGGCCCCTCCCCCTCCACCAACTTTCAGCCCTGATTTCAGAGGTTCTAAGAACAAACGTCACCTAAAGACTTCTGAATTAGAAATTATAAATATCAATGAGGATGATAGCCTCACCCCACCACCACCWCCGGTTTTGAGTAATTCTTGGGAGTATTGGGACCCTTTTGGTTCTTCTTTGCCTGAATGTGAACAAAAGGTTGAAACTGGAGAGCAAGTTGAGGAGGAGAACTGGGCAGAGACGAAATCTGAATTCGAGGAAGAAGATCAAGAGGAGGAGATGGTAGCTAACGTCAGTTCAGTCAATGTGATTCCAGTAAAGCAGCAGACTGTTGACTTGGTTGATGATAATTCATCCACGATGAGCTGGAACACTAAAGATGCTGCTGATATGGCCATGGTAGTCTGGAGAAGTAAGAAAACTCTGGCTGGTATTGTTAGGGAACTAGATGAGTATTTTGTGAAAGTATCAGCCGGTGGCAAGGATATAGCTGTTTTCTTGGATGTCAATGTCAGTGACACTTTCCTGTACCACAGTACCAAAGAGAGCAAGAGTAATTTCTGCACCTCTAGTAACCCAAATATGGACTATTCAATATTGTGTGATGGAGTTTCATCTTCCTTTGCTGCATTCATTCTTAGCACTTAAACTGTGGTCATTTACTTTCTGGAAATCTCGGCAACTTTCTGGTCTTTACTTGTGGTGCCATTCCTTGATCTTGCGCTCTTTGGCATGCTACTGTTCTTAACTATGTAAGCATATTGGTTTCACTTACGAGTCTTTAAACCAGTTATAGGTCTAATTTATTTGCTGAAGTCCTCAAGAATTTACCTGCTAAAGTGAAAAAAGAAAATGTAATATCAGTAAATTGCCGCCTTTAACCTAGTCAACCTGCTTCTTTTCTTGCATCATTTCATCTTGTGCACTATCTCCTTTATACTTTACTGCTGCTCTAAACTATTTGGTTTCTTATATAAAGGTTGTGTCTTGTATCATATTTTATCGCATAATCCCTTGGAGGACTGGAGAAAGGAAGGCTTGTAATGCATGTTTCTTGAAGCATAGGTGGACTTAATATGGATGAAATGGGGACAATTGCTCCCGCTGAGCCTGGGTAAATTATTAAGACCTAGTTATTTGTCATTTTCCATGAGATGGGGGCAATTGCTCCCGCTGAAACCTGGGTAAACTATTAAGACCTATTATTTGTCATTTTTCCCTTACTGTTTTAAAGATAATGAATAATATGAATATTTAGGTAATCAAAGTAAGTAACTCAAACCAAACAACTCAAACCAAATTCTTTTTGCAATTCATTGATGTCTAAAATTTAGTATCCCATTCGTCTTTCTATATTTTACTTATATATTTATCTTTTCACTTCTAAAATCTCAAAACTTAGAAACTATGGCTGTAAATTGATTCGCTAAAGTAATAAATGTGAACATAGTGTTTTTAAAAAAAATGAAAGATTTTGAGAGTATAGAGTATTAAAAAGAATAGTCATACCTTTCTTGCATGTTCATGCTATAAAACTAGGAAACTTATGTGGTAGAGTTTTGTGCCTGCAAAAACAATATTCTTCAAGGAAACCTAGGTTGACAGAACTGAGATATGACTGATGGGTACTAAAAGATGTACTACCCATTCTTGTAAATTTCTCATTTGCTGACTAGCAAAGGGTCATGTGATCTAGACTAGGGGTCACGATTGAGTTGAACTCTTGGAATTTGAGCATGGTTTGAATATTTTTGTGTATGCTTGAATTTGAGTTTGAGTTTTAATTTGAGCCTTAATCTTAAGCTCGAGTTTGATTCAACATAAAACCTTCAAGCTTGAGCTCAGTTCAAAGTTCAATTAGTACATAGAGTTCACAAGCTCAAAATCAAATATTCAAAAAAAGAACTTAAAATGCATATTATATATCTATAAATACAAAAGATATATATTATTTATCTATTTAAATATATATAATCAAACATGTTCGCGAGCTTTCAAGCTGAATAGTTGGGTATTGGAGCTCACTGTTTTTTATTGCTAATTTAGCCCTTATCCAGCAAAACTTGAATAGGTTGATAAAGGTTTAATTTGTGTACACCCTCCCATATTCTTTTTCCTTCCCTTGCCTTCTGGTGTAGGACRTTGCTATGTATGATCTGAATTCTCTCTCCCTCATGCAAGGCACTCTCAGTTTCTTGCATCATGTTCCATACATATCCTCAATCATTTTCATCTAGCTGTAGTTGTTTAAACTTATGATCTTTTGAGCTTGTTTCCATAAACTTGTCTTCTTTTGGCCTTATAGTAGTAGCTTCATCATGAATAGGTAGGAAATCCAATTCAGCGAAGGTCTTTAGTGCACTTACATGGAATTGGTCTTCAAAATCTCTTCATTCTTCAAAGGACACTGGAGGATTTTATAGCCCCAGCGAGCCCTGCAAGCCTGGAGCGCATTGTGTTACTCTCGAGAAACTTTATGCTGCTGAGCAGAAGCTCTACAAGGAAGTAAAGGTAATCACACTAGTTAAATTAGTATGACAAGTACATAGTGCATTGATTACTAAGATCAATGCACATTTTTGCAGCTTTATTTTGTGAGTTCTAGTATTAAGAAGCAAGTTTGTTTTATTTTCTTTTGTCGTCTTTCCAATTTTAGTTTGGACTCTGATCCACCATCAATCAATGGCTAAAAGGTCAMAATCTAATTACTTCAGAATAATGATTGATGCTACTTGGTACAGTGTAGATTCCATAGTTGTAGCAGCTCATTCAGTGGCATCAAAACAAATTTCTCATGATCTTCCCCCTCTGATACATAGGACATGGTTATATTAGCATGAAAGTTACTTGGATGGAGAAAAAGAAAAAGAAAATGTTCAAACTTCGGTCTTCTCTATTTTGGTTATAGGTGGAGGGTACCTTCTCCTTTTTCATTTTACCATTTAATCTTTTTTTCCTGTAAATTAGTTTTAAGATTACGGTGCCTGTATCTAGTGAACTTACACGTTTGATATAGATGTCTACTCCATAATGCAGGAGCCCAAGAGTTGAAACTGTGACTCCCACTCCCAAGGATGAAAAGTGGGAAAAGAAAAAAGAATAATATACCGATATGATGATTGTTATTTAAATAAATAGGTTTTGCACTACTATGGATGAAATCTCATTTTTCCAATGCAACTCTACCCTGGAGTAATCCAGAAAACTTATGAAATAGACTCTTGACCTAGCAAATTTTTTATCTCCTTACCTTTCGTTCTGTCTTATTTGTGCAAATAATATTTTTGATGTGAATATAGTGATATTCCCCTTACCTGATATTATGGAAAAAGATTTATAAGCTCTTTTACAAAGTGGTGAAATTTTATAAGATCGAGAGGTACATCTTGTTCTGTTTGTGTGCAGTCATCTTTATTCATTTTACATTCCAGGAGGAAGAGATTACCAAGTCAGAGTATGAGAGAAGATCACTAATGCTGCGAAAGCTAGAAGAGGAAGATCATGACTGGGTAAAGACTGAGAAAACTCGCTCTGTTGTCGAAGCGCTACAGTCTGATATTTTATCTCTGCAAGAATCAATTGGTTTGACTTGCTCCACCATATCAAAGCTAATAGATGAGGAGCTGCGCCCTCAGCTAGTTGCACTAACTTCAGGGTAATGTGAGAGGAGTCAACTTCTTTTCTAGTTTATGTTATTGTTTTACATGTTTTGTTTAGCCTCTTGTAGAAACTTTATACTACACTCAACTTGAGGTTAATATGCAATAGTGGTCATTTGTCTGATTATTAATTTGCAAGTGACCAACAGATAATCTGACTATACAGCTTTGGCACTTGTGGGAGGAAAGAGGTAATTGGAATCATTTGGTCTGATTCCTGTGTTTGATTTTATGTATGTGAAAATATTGGATGGGTGGATATCAGCTGTGTAACTAATTCCGTGTGATCGGTAATTCTTGTGGTTTGTGATGCAATTTTCTTCAATCATCATTTCAGTAAGAGAAGCAGAGCGCCAAATTCTCCAAAACAATACTTATTGAGGTCGCTTAGTTTTTCCCCTTGCATGAAGAAGAGAAAAGAAATTTGTGGGAACCACTTTTAGCTTGATAAACAATGCCTTACCTTCAAATACTTCAAAAATAATGCCCCCTCCTCTTTCCTTTTTTATTTATTTATTTTTCCAATGGTATGGAAATTATTTAATCTTGATGACAAGAACAATAATGGAGTATAATGGTAATACCGAATTTCCTTTTTGTGTGAGTATCAAGTTAGTCGAGAAAAAGATGATCAGTCCTGATTCTATGTAGATTTTAATTTGAAAACCCCCTCTCTCTCTCTCTCTCTCTCTCTCTCTCTCTCAGGCTGAGGTGTATGTGGCGAAGAATATATGAAAGCCATCAATTTCAGAACCATATAGCTCAGCAGCTGAATCATCTTGCTAATCAACAAAATAGGGAACCTACAACTGAATACCATCAGCAAGCTGCAGCACAGCTGGAAAATGAGGTTACCTCCTGGTGTAACAGTTTTGACAAACTTGTAAAATCTCAGAGAGAATATGCGAGTATCCTCAACAGGTGGATCCAACTCACCAACTGCCTTGTAGATGCTGGTCAGCAAAGCATAAGTTCATCTGCAGTTCATAGGCTTTCTGATGGGTGGCTCTGTGAACTTGACAAACTCCCTAACAAGGTCCATATTCTTGACTTATGGTTTTGTTATTTTTCCTTTTCTTTCATCTTGTGTATTGCTATTCTCTTGAGAAAAGATCTTCAGAGTTCCTTTTTACGTATACAGGGCATCATCATTCTCCCTTGCTGAGTTTCTATTGAAAATTATTTGTATTAAATCATCATGCTTGTTATAACAGTAGAGGCCTAATGCTCGAAACTTCTAATCTTAAACAAATGTCCTTAGTTTCTTTCTTGTGTTACTGTGTCTAGAATGGGGAGAGATAAGTTACCTTCGGTGGTGTCAATTTTGAATCTGATTTTATCATTTCTGTAGCATTTTATGGATGGTTTAATATATTAGCTTACCGCATAACTTTTAGGATCAAATTTTTTTTCTTTTTTTTTTTTCCCTCTGAATAGTATCCGCAACTGAAGTTTGACTATGATTTCTTGTTGGTAGTGTACCGGAAATGACTTCCAAGTATACTACCAAAAATGTGGTGTATTATCACATGGAAAGCTAATCCCAGAAAATTTAGAGAAATGCTAGTGATCAGACATCATTTGATGTTGGCTTGCATGTCTTGAAGAGAGGAGAAGAAATAGCAAGTACGAATCTCAAACTGTGAGCTCTGGGGATTGTTGAACCAAGGGTATTTTGAATTGGAGAAACTTTAATTTCTATCCGCATGATTGTTTTTTAATATATTTGCTCATAACAAATGCAAAAGATTTTTCAATAGTGGGAAACGTGTAAATTAAATTCTCGTGATGAAATTTCACTTGCACCTTTTAATTCCCAGCTATCAGTTTCTTTCTCATGGAATTGATGATTGTTTGACATTTCCATTTTACCTTTTTGTCTTAGTGGTTCTTGTGATTTCTCCTCAGCAATAACCTGTTTGCTAAAAGCATATAWTACTCGATCGCTTAAAAAYGGAAGGAAGATCTAATAGTGGATAATACATGACTATAGGTAACTCGTTCATATTTGCTGTACTGAAAGGTTTAGTGGGTATGTTTCTGTCTGTCTATGACACTTTCAACTGATATAATTAGAATCAAGTTATTCACTCTACACATATGTTCTTTTGAGCTACATAATAGTACTGTTATTATTTCTTTTGAGTTATTTCTACATATTGATTTTCCATTTTTGCCATTTGTCATTTCTGTCAATGATCAATTCGAATTGACATGTAAGGGAAAGAGAAAACCAAGCTCTGAAGTATTCCAGTCATCCTATGGATATCAATAACTTCTTCCATAAATGCATTTCGCTATAGGGAAAGAGAAAACCAAGCTCTGAAGTATTCCAGTCATCCTATGGATATCAATAACTTCTTCCATAAATGCATTTCGCTATAATTTGCTGCCTATGCTTTAAATCTTWAACTGATATGCTGGACATTTAATATGGAGTGTATTCTGACTACCTGTTTTCTGTCTATAAGATGTCTTTGAAGGCCATTAAGAGCCTTTTATCCGCCGTCCACTCGATAATTCTTCAGCAAGATGAAGAAGTGAACCTGCATAAGAGATCTGATAAGCTCGAGAAGAAGTTACACAGAGAGTTGAACTCACTCACTGAAATGGAGATGAAGTTCGCAGGGAGCTTCACTAATGAAGAAACACAGGCTGTTTTGAACCCTAAGCATCCGCTGTCGATAAAACGTGCTAAAATTGAGGTCTTGAAGAAAGAGGTTGAAGATGAGAAGGCAAAGTACCGGAACTCAGTTCTGGTCACCCAAGCAATGATTCTCAACAACCTACAAACAAGCCTTCCCAATGTATTTCGTGCATTAATGACATTTTCAAGTGCATACTCAGAGAGCCTTGAYGCTGTACTTATCTCTGGCTCAGAAGTTGAGCAAGATCATGATGCCCTACTAAGCTCCACCCACTGAAGTGTGAGTTCAGGTGTAAAATTGTTGGACAAGTGACTCAGATAGAGAATTATAGAGAATGGAAAGAATTACTTTTTTATTTTCCTTTTGAAGTAAACTATGAGCATATATTATTACTTTAAAGAAAAAGATATAACATATTGAAAAGAGATCTTCCCGTCAAAATTAGAAAAACCTACTAATGTGAATCTGATCCCATAAATAAGAATGAAAATAAAATATTTTTAAGACGCAAGTATGTTTGATCTATTATCTAGAAAGACAAGAAACAAGAATTACTATAKAAATAAAAATTGAACCTAACAATGAAAAATCAATCTGAGAATTTTTAGTGAAGATAATATGAGATTACAAGCAATAGCTTTATAAAGTGAAACAATAACTTTCTAAATATTATTAATCTAAAGTTTGTTGTCAGATAATATTGTATCATTTAATAGTCAAGTAACCCTTTTAGGAGAAAAATTAAGAAACAAGCCTCTAGATGGTGGCACGAGATGTTGGCTAAAGAAAAACGAAAATTATCCCCCCCTAAAGTGGCGTCACTTAGGGTTAGGGAACCTAGAGGCGTCACATAGGGTGTTGAAGAAAAGTTAATGACTATTATAAAGTAATGACCCTTATTAATCATAATAAGACTAGGAAACATAAAACAATAAGGACACTAACCAATTACAATATGAWGCAACTTTCATAATGCATATGTACTCCGCATATCACCTCCAATGTTGTGTTCATTTTGGTTGACGTTTTGCTAATGTTCTTAGATTTTTACCATCTTATCTAATCAAAATGAAATAGTGATATATGAACGGTTTTCTGTCTTACATTCATAAACTTATATTCATATTTCATCTGATTTTTGATAAAATATTTTAGTTAGTAAAAAACTCTTATAGGTGTGGCACAAGATAATGAGAAACCCCTTAAYTAGAATTTGACTGAAAACGATTTAAATTGTCGGTCCATGAGTTTTTGCTTGTTTTGGACTCCTTTTTGAGAAAAGATCCATCCATGGACGAGTTTCTAAAAAATAGGCATATATGTTGCATATTCTAAAGCGATAGGAAAATAATATTGCAAAACCCATTTGCGACATACGAATCCTTTAATTTTACCAATATTTTCCTTATTTCAAACAAAATAATATACGTCACATTTCACTTTTGCAACATATAAGTCCCTTAAAATTTTGAAGGTTAGAATTTTAGTGATAGTGTTTTATTCTTTAAAAAATATTTATGCGGCCCATATGTGGCAAATGAGATATGCAACATAATCCAAAAAGGACGTTAAAAAGAATCAAGGGAAGTCTATATTGCAAACATGATGTACGATATATACATGCAAAGTTTCCTAAATTCCAGCCATACTTTTACAATTTACTACTCAAAATGAACATCGTATCTATAATCTAATAAGTACTTAAATAAAATATATTAATAACACCAAATCTCACAAAATACTCATGTATTACAAAATACAAGTACTAAGAAATGATAAGTTTCCAAGCAAGAACTTAACAAGTAAAACATAGTCTTAGATATAAATTTAAGTGCAAAGATAAAYATAAAAACTATTCTAAAGTTGTCTTTTTTCCAATCAATCCATGATTCACACAATTTCTTCTATTATGATTGGATCGATGATAATTTTCACATCTAGGGGACAGTTGGGACTTCAAAAATCCATTTCTCCATGAATCCTTATTGTACGCCTACAATCCTGTCAAATTTCGAATATTAGCATCACACTTAATAGATCCAAACCACAAATAGAGCAAAACTTGTCAGTAAATTCGAAAAATGAAATTCACTGACACATAAGCCATRTCTTGAAAACTTCTCTTTCAATGTATTTACAAACATGTGCATCAACTTTGATTGCACCATCCCAATATAAAACCAATCTAACCAGATTGTTCACTGACATTGATATCACCTAAGTCAATTAGGGAAAAAAAAATTAATTAGAATCAAATTGGTCATGTGAAATAATATAAACAAATGGATAAACAAATCTAATCGTGGAGCCCTAAATACAAATGTAAATGGATGATTTGAAAAATGATAAATACCCAAAATCCTACGGATAATTTATCCTAAATACAACAAAATATATAGAAAATACCATAAAATCCTAAATAAAACCTAAGGATAAATTGCCATTCAATCTTGAATAATTTACCCTAAATAAAACAACAAAATGATGAATACCCTATACCCTTAGGATAATTTACATAGAAAATTTTAAAGCAATTGAATGGCAATATCCAATCTAATTAGGTGAAAATCTTACCTTTTGCTAATATTCAAAGGAGTAATTGATTGTCGATCTGCAATACCAAAAGAATGCCAGTTACAACGTTGTTGTAGAGTTTTTTCAAGTGTGTTGTAAATGAGTCAATCTGACGCAGAATTTGTATTTACATTCCCTTCTGAACTATGTTGCATTTCCCATTTGTGACATATGGGTTGTATAATGTTTTGCAATAAAGAATAAAACCCTGGCGTTGGAAATTTCAAGGGACTTATATGCTGCAAATGGAAAATGCGACATACATTATTTTGTTCGAAATTAGGAAAATATCGATGAAATTGAAGGGTCTACATGTCACAAAAGGATTTTGCGACATTATTTTCCTATGTCACATGTCCATTTCTGCCTATGTTTTAGAAACCTGTCCATGAGCGGGTCTTTTCTCAAAAGAGGCCCAAAATAGGCAAAATCCCATTGGTCCATAGTTGGCTTTGATTTGATTTATAAATGTTGAGACAACAAGTACAAGCGGGGAGCATAAGGTAAAGAGAGGGAAAGAAAACAAAAGGGACAATGTTGACTCATTTGCCACGCGAATAGGAAGAGGAGGGAACCACATGCCAAATCAGATTTTTGCCTTTTATAAGAAGAAATCTAGCAATTGGAAGAGCAGGAAATACTTAGAGATAGAAGAAGTATTTTCTTTGATAGAAGAACCCGATAGAACAGTAGAGTTTTAGCCATAGAAATGGTCCAGAGAAGATTCTTAAATTATCCAAGGAAGAAGGAAATGACAGTCTATTCTCGTCTCAATTTCGATTGCATTCAGCAATTTTAATCAAATCATTTCAGTTTATTTGCGTTCTCTTGAGTTATTTCTATTAGCACTAGCATAACTTTCATGGGAGATGAGTTTAGACAAGTCAATCAAAGAGTTTTCATACAAAAGGTGCTGAGTTACTTCAAATCTATTTTTGTTGATCTGGTTCTAAGACTTCTTAAAGTAATGTTGCAGTTTGAGAAAACTGCACTCTGAAACATTAAGGAAACTTATTTAGAGTTTACTGAGTGAACCCTTGAGAAATCAAATGCAAGAATTTGTAAGTAAGGAAGTTAAGCGCTAATTCTTGCTTACACTTGTTTAACTCACGGCAGCTAAGAGAAAGTAACTAAATGCACTATCATAGAAATATGGTCAGTGGACTTGTGAAATCTACATCTGAACACCCTAAGGAATTAAGATTCATAATATCTCAAAACCCTAGCAAAGTCAAGATACAACATTTGAGACCTTATACAAGATAAGAAAATTTATCTTTGTAGGTTGAGAGTTCATATTTGAAGTGGAGCTATGAAGATAATTGTCATAGATTATGAATATGTTTCTTTGCAAAATCTTAAACATGTACAAGGCTCAGGTTTGAGTATTCATTTATCTAACCATATACCTCTATGCTACATCACCAGTGACTAATTTTGACTTTTACTTTCTTGTATAAAACCTTACATTGCTTTCAATTTTTACTTTTATTATCATTGCTTTTTAGAGTTAATTGATTGAACCATATTATGAAACTTTATGTGAGCCTCATATTGATTATTTTATAGTTTACTATGGATTTTGATAATGACTTATACTCACATTGTGTATGAATGTTTATAGGAACATAATTTAAGCCTATTGGATTTCAAGATCTCTATGAACTCAAATTAAGTTGCTCAACTTACTCAAGAAGAGATCTAGTTGTTCTATAGGTTTTTCCCTAAGTACATACGCTTATTTTATTTATCTTCCTTTGTACTTAGACTTAGATTTGATTTCTTTGAAAAAGCTTTTTGATCCTTGCAGAAAAAATATTTTTCAAATGTTTTTAAATGTATTCTTTAAAGAAAAACATAGATATTTAACTTACAATAATATTTAGCACTTTAGAAGCTTCAATGGAAGTGAATCCAAAGTGTTCACACACTTCAGACTCATAACCTTACTACTTCGGACTTCCTAAGTACTGAAATTGTAAGTCCGAAATCATTCAGTAAAGGTTCATATGAGACATGACTTGAATTCGATCGTTTGAACGTCTCAAACATTGTGCCCGAACTTAGTTTGGACTTAGGACTTGTGCTTGTCTTGGTCAGCCAAAGATGGTTATTGGCAAATCCAAATGCCTTCCAGCAAGGCCTCGGACAATGTCTTGTTTTACATCGGACGTCTGAATGCCTCCTCATTATTCATTTGAAGGATAGTTCAAATGCACTGTTTGAACGTCCAAATAGTCCTAAGACTGAGTCCAGTATCCCTCTAGTGAGGATTCTAATGTTGGTTCGAACGTACCCCTGTTCTAGTTCGTCCATTCGATCTAGATGGACTTTTTAGGAAAATGAATTCATTTTTTACCATTACAAAGAGGGGTATTTAAAGTACTTTGGGCTCTTTTTTATGGATTTTGAAAATTCAAAAGGTGTGACGTAGGTAGTGGATATATATTTCAAAGGAAATTGAACCACTATAAATCTTGTGTCTCTTGTGTATGTTTTTCTTTTTGATTTACTTATTTTTATCTTCATAGGTTGTTACTTTCATTTTCATAAATACACTTAACATTTATTACGCCTTCCGATCTTTGATACTCAAAGGTGAAAACTTTGTATTTGTAAAAAGCTTTAAAAGCCTAATTCACTAGCCTGTTGGGGGTACATTTCACTTTATTATGGAAGTCTTTATACAAAACATGTATTACCCCTATCCTCATGGGAACGATACTTAAACTCTCATTTGATGTTACAAGTTAACAGTGTATACTTGCATGTGTATCGTTTGATCTTAACTGGAAATCAACCAACACAATTTTACTAAGAATCTTTAAAGACAATATCTCTTCAAGATGTGACATCATTAATCATGCTTATAGAAGTTTATTCATTTATAATCTTGTGGATTATTCATTTCCCATTTGAAATCTTTCAAAACTTCTAGAACATTAACAGTGCAGCAACTTCATATCTAGTTTTGACTTGATGTTGTTTATTTCTCATAGCGATGGAAAACGAGCCGAGCTGGCTCGAGCTCATCTTGGTTTGGCTCGAGCTCAGCTTGGGTTTGGCTTGGCTCGTTACTATAGTAGAAACGAGTTAAGTTGAGCCAAGTTTCAAAAATTTAACGTCAAATCATTTAACTCGACTCGAATCAACTCGCCAACTCGCGAGTTAGCTCATGAGTTATATAAAATCTTTAATTGTTCTTAATTTTAATGAAAATGTTAATTTCAAAAATGAAAATCAAGAAAAAATATTAAATTTTATTTTCTTTATTCCTTACATAATTACATAAAATTTACAATTTCCTTACTTAATAAATAAGAATAACTTAAGATGAGGCTTAAATTAAGAAGTAAAAAAATAAATATTCAAAACAAATAATACTCATTAATACCGGCCTTCAAATAATTACAAATGAAAGCACATTTACAAGTAGAAGAATCAAAACAAGCAATGAGAAATCCTTTCACTTCTCTATACTTCCTCGATATATATCTTATTATCTTTATTTTTTCTTATATAAAATTTGTATTCCTTTTCTTCTTTAGGTAATTTCCTTATTTAATAATCACTTCCTTACATGAAATAGTTTTAAACAATAAACATAAGTATACAACTTAAAATAAGGCTTACATTGATAAGTATATACATATATATATATATATATATATACATATATATATATATATATATATATATATATATATATAAAAGCACAGTAAGGCCCGTGTAGAGACAGTAAGACATAAGTCCAGCAGGGTAAGAGGGGAGTAGGTAATCCAGATGCACTTGGTCTAGTGCGCCTTGCGGAACCAGGTTGGGACTTAGGTGATCCTAAGGTTTATAAGTAATGGAGTGTTGTATCCTAACAGCTTAAGCTTTTAGATAGCTGGTTCCATTGCCTTATGGTATTAGAGCCAACCCAGATTCGAATCCTTATAAATGTTAATCCGTGGAAGTCACAGGTTCGAGACCCCACTGGCGTTGGTAAGCGCAGTAAGGCCCGTGTAGAGGCAATAAGATGTAAGTCCAGCCGGGTAAGAGGAGARTAGGTAATCCAGACTTACTTGGTCCAATGCGCCTTGAGGAACTGGGGTTGGGACTTTAGGGATCTTGAGTCTTATAAGTAATAGAGTGTCGTATCCTAATAGCTTAAGCTTTTGGGATAGCTGGTTCTATTGTCTTATGGTATTCGAGCTAACCCAGGTTCGAATCCTTATAAATGCTAATCCGTGAAGGTCACAGGTTCGAAACCCAACTGGGGTTGGTAAGCGCAGTAAGGCTCGTGTAGAGGCAATAAGAGGTAAGTCCAGTCGGGTAAGAGGGGAGTAAGGATTATTCTTAAATTTCTAAGAATCAGAGTTTATAAAGCAAACAATTTAATCACACAATAAAGAATAAGGAATTTAAACAAAAAAGGCGGTAGAACCGGCCAAGCAGGAATTTAATCTAATGAATAAACAGGTATTTAAAGATGCACGAAGTAGGAGGCAAAGCCTTCCATATGCATGTAAGAAAATAGATTTTAAAGATTTGGAATTTATATATATATATTCATAATAGAAAATATAAGTAAGAAAAACTTACTTATAAAAACTGGTGATACAAATCTGTGATCTGATCTTCAGAAGAGATCTACAGAATAGAGAAAGAGGGGAATGTGAGAGGAAATTCTCTCTAAGGTATTTTCTTCCTCTATTTGCCTCCCCTAACAATGAGGGAAGAGCCTTCTTATATAGAGTTCAGGAGGGGGTACTTCTATGGCGTTTTTGTGAGCGCTACAATAAAAATTAAGAGCATTACAGTGTACAGTGCATTTGAACAGTGTTTAGAATAATTTTCTATGTAGAGTGCTACAGTACTCTACGATATTTGTAATGGAATTTCCACGAAGTCTTTTACGAGTACATCATGGTAGGTCAGCTTCGTCTGGAGCAGGAGATGTTGTTGAATCTTCAAATGACATCGCCTGGGATTTAGATGAAGATGGGACGTACTGCAACAGAAGCTGCTGCATTTCTTCTGGGGATTTGGCTGCTGCAAGCTTTGCTGTGAGCTGGAATTTCTCGTTCAGGAATTCTTTCTGATCCAGTGTGATAGTCGGAGCCATGATCTTCTGTGTAGTCTACCGGTGCTAGCAAAACTTTATAAAAGATGCCACTTAGGATGACRGTGGAATTTTGAAGGATGTCCACTATTTGATTTGAAATTTTCTCTAGATGATAGGATTTTTACGGAGGTATTGTATTCTAAATACCATAAAAGAATCCATGGCAAATAGAATTTGGTATGGAACAAGGGTAATGTTCCAAAATGAGATTCTTCAGGGGTTGGTTTGTAGTGGGATTTGAAGGTATTGAAGGCTATTTTTACAAAGGATTTTTGGTTCATCCATTCTTCGATAGTACCAAAGATATCCCACCACTGGATAAACCAGAAAAGAAAGGATGAGGCATCACATATACGAGTATCAAAATAGATAAGCCATATATGTTGGGATTTGTGGTTCTGTATATAGAAAGCATTGTACCATGCCTACTGGTAATCTCAGTAAGTGAAGGATTCATGGTAAAAGGGTTCATTCTTACAGGTATCTGGAAAACCAAATTCCTAATTGAGTTCTCCCTGGCATTTCACCTAAGATTCAGGTGAATTTTAAATGTGGAATAAGCATGATGTTGGTGGGTTTTTTTCGAGGAAAAAGTATTTTATCTCCACCGATCCGCATATTTCCAAAATTGTTCGATAATAAACAGGTGTTTTTAAAGGATGAACTGGTTTATAAAACCAATTCTAACCAAAACGTTTTTGAAGAGTTTTGAACGCTGATGGTTCATAAAATGATTTTTCAATTGAAACAATATTTTGAAAAAGGAATTTTTTGATAAAAGGGGACGATACTTTAGTTGGTTTCTCAACTAGAGTACCTTCCTTGATCTGAGAAGTACTTTGGGAAGTACTCCTTCGTTGGATTTCTTGGCCTTAAGCAGGAACAATATCCTTGCCTTTGTCTTCAGAAGAAGTGGCCTGGAATTTGGAGAGGAGGTCTCTAAACTCCTTGGAATTTGCAAGTGTTTCCATCAATGCTTGTGATGGAATGCGAGGAATTGCACTCGATTTCTGACTGGAATTTTGAGCTTCTTCTTCACATATCTCATGCCAATATTTTCTTGAAACGATTGGCATTTTGGAGGTATTTTGTGAAGGTTTTGTGGTCACTCGATCACTCTGATCTTTTTCTCTCGCTTTTTGAGATGGCATTGTAACTCGGTAAGAATTCTCTTGTGAGAAAATCAGGAATGAAATTTATATCTCCTTTGATAAATTCAATATCAAAATCAAATATACTTAATATAGCTTGCCATCTAGCAAAAAATTGTTTTGATGCAAGGTTTTGGACATCTTTTTGCAAAACTTCTTTTGCAGATTTACAATCTATACGTAATAAAAATTTTTGGTTTAGTAAATCATTTTAAAATTTGTGAATGCACATCATGATGCTTAGAATTTCTTTTTTAATGGTTGAATACGATTTTTGGGTTTCATTCCAGTGTCCAGAAGTAAATCGGACAATGGATTCTTTTCCATTTGGCAATTGTTTAAGGATTCCACTATAACCAATTTCAGAGGCATCAGTTTCGACAATTTTAAATAGAAAGGGGTCAACAATATGCAGACAAGGAATTTTAGTAACAAGGGATTTAATTTTCTTGATCAATGAAGTATGTTCATCTGTCCAAGGGACAGGATTTTTCTTTAATCTATCATGCAAAGGTTTAGCAATTCGAATAATATTTAATATGAAATCTACGACACGATTCAAACTGCCTAAAAATCTTTGCAATTGATTTTTATCAGGAAATTTAGAGGTAAATAACCACGATCTTTCGATGGGTGTTATTGTACCTTTAGAGATATAATGTCCCAAAAATCAGACTTTTGTTTGAAATATAGACATTTTGGATTTAGAAACATCTAAGCCATTTTTTTAACAACATAAAAGAAGGTTTTTAAATTTTTAAAATGTTCATCTATTGTTTTGGAATGTACAAGAACATCATTAATATGAACAATACAAAATTTTGAATAATCATTAAATATATTGTTCATTATTCTTTGAAATTCAGAAGAGGCATTTTGAAGACCAAAAGGCATTACATTCCACTCATATTGACCAAAGGGAACTGTAAATGCCGTTTTGTAATGGTCTTTTTCAGAAACCTGTATTTGCCAGAAATCAGATTTCATGTCAAATTTARAGAATATACATGCAGAATTTAGATGAGATAAAAGATCTTTCTGATTTGGAATAGGATACCTAATCCATTTCAGAGTAGAATTAAGGGGTTTGTAATTTATAACTAATCGACGAGTGCCACGTTCTATTTCGGCATTTTTATTAACATAAAAGGCAGTACAACTCCAAGGGGATCTAGATTTTCTAATTAGATTTTTGGATTTGAGATCCAGAATTTATTTCCTACAATGTTGTTCTAGTTCAGCATTCATCTRAACTGGTCTAGCTTTGGTAGGAATCATATTTTCATAAAATCGGTGGAGTAAGGAAGATCAACTATATGTTGTTTCCTTACCCAAAAGGTATTTGGAAGATTAGAAGAAAGTTTTGTTTCAAAAGAAGACTGGAGTTTTGAAATCTTTGATTGAATGTTAGGCGATTTAAGTGTTTCATTGATCCTTAGATGAAACAAGGTGTTTTTAAATTCTTTTAATCGAAAAGATTTACTAAGTGATAAAGCATTAATTTGATCTTTATGAACAGAATATGTCTTGATGAGATTTAGATTTTTCGTCTGGGGTTTTTCTAGAAAAGGAAAAATTAGACAGGTATTTTTAGCTCTAAATGAAATTGACTCGAAATTTACCTTATAGGGTGTGATCATAGTTAGGAAAGGGGTTCCCAAGATCAGTGGATGAGAAATACCATTAACTACCACAAATGGAGTTTTTATAAAAATATTAGAATGGATGATAGAAGCTTCATTCTTGTACTTGACCTAGAGTTTGGAATTGTTAGCAGCTGATAATCTACTATTTGTAGATTCTCGAAATTTCTTAGGTACTAAACCATCTTTGATACAGTTCAGATCTACACYGTATCAAATAAGGCAATAGTATCTATAATATAATCAGAAGAGAATTTCAAAGTAATTTGAATGAGGTATTTCTGAGATGTGATTTCCCTAAGGACAAATAAGAAATCAGGAGGAATTCTATTAATATTTTCGATTTGGCTTCGATGCTTTAATAATTCATCTTTTTCAGAATCAGATGAAGAATTTTCATTTTGTTTTGAAAGAAGAATTTGAATAACAATAGAATCTTGCATTTGTTTTTCTTTTAAATCTTTTATTTCTTGTTTTATCATTTTGATTTCTTATTGGAGGCTGGAAATCGAAATAGAAGATTCTTTTTTAGATTTTTTAAGAATACTTGTTAAATCATAAGTATTTGTAGAAGTAGATGGTAAAATAAAAGGTTTTCGAAGAGGTTTTTCATCAGAAATTGAACTCAAAATTTTTTCCAAATATTATTTTTGCAAAACGGGATCAGAAATATATTTAACATTTTCTAAAAGAGTTTGTTGTTCTTTAGTAAGAACATTTAAAGAATAATCAGAAGAAGATTCGAGATTTTCAGAAGATGATGAAGTGTGAATTTCATCAATTTGAAGGGCTTTTTCAGAAAATGAGGATTTAGAAGAACTGGAATCAGAGTTAGAATCAACTAAAATATTTGCAATCTTTTCATAAATTTCTGGATCTAAATGAAGTTTGTTACGTTTTTTAGAGAATTTTCAGTATTTAGAATAGTGTCCTTTTCTATGACATTTATAACATGATACATCTTTTAAATTTGGAGGAGATTTATTTTGTTTAGTTTTTTTATTATAAGAGAATTTTTTGGAATATTTTTTAGAAGGTTTTTTATAGAATTCATCAACTGGTTTTGAATATTTTTTGTATTTTTTATAATAGGATTTCTTATGGGATCTAGACGTTGACGGCTTATTGCAACTGCCATTCCAGTGAGAGRATTTTTCAAGAAGATTTTCAAACTGTCTGCAAAATTCACCTAACTCCTTTTTAGACTGTTTGAGTTCCCGTTTAAGGGTTTGCTGAAGCCTAATATCTTGACATAATTTTAGACCTTCTTTATTAATTTGACTAATTAGTTCTCCAAAAGTGAACTCGTGATATGGTATGATTTTACTATTTGTTTCTTCACGAAGTTTGTTTCTAACTTTTTCTCCTAAGGGATGAGGTAGACCTGCAAGGAATTTTTCTTTCCAAATGGTTGATTACTATCTTCCCTAAGCATAAGCCTAGTTAAGAAAGTATTTTTGTAATACTGGAATTCACTAAGTTTTTGGCATCTAAGATTTGATAATAATTCGGCGTTTTTATCTTTTAGATGTGATGGATCTCCAATGAAATGGAGAGAGATAGAAAGGATCAGGGTTGATACGGCATCAGAAATAGGTTGGCCATTGGCTTCTACAATGAAGTTACCAGCTTCATCGGTCTTAACAGCATTAAAGATATCTTGCTGCTGTTGAGAAGTGAGATAGTAATCCCACCAACCTTTTAATTGGCCAGAGAAACTTGCGATAAGGAGTTCAGCTATAGCTCTATCCTCGGTTTCTATCTGGGTTTTATARGCATTTGCTGCCATTGTCATTTGCTGGAGAAAACTAATAATTTGATAATCAGATAAATTGTCTATGTTCCAATCATAGATAGATGAGGAATTGAGCCGGTATTGGGATATGAGTTTTGCTACAGTAATATTTGGTGCAGTAGGGGAATTTGGAATAGGAATGATAGATGACTGCCAAGTCATGGGATTAATGCTGGGAATCGATGTGGATTTGGGTTAGAATTGTTCCAATGTTTGATCAGTATCTGAAGAAGAAGAGTTTTCTTTTAAGATATTAATTTATTGGATTCAGAAGTGGAATCTAGAATGATTTTATTGGAGGCAGAGGATAAGTCTATGCGACTTAATTGATCTTGGATGGCTCTAGACAATTCTAATTCAATGGTTTTTACACTAGAATCAGAGATAGAAAAGGGTTTAAAAATAGGATTTTTAAGAGATTTCTTTTCTTCTTTCAAAGAAATGGATTCAGAAATAATAGATTTTTCAGAAATYATCAGTAAAGATTTTTCAATCCTATCGACCTGTTTGCCTATGGTATTCAAATGTGTATTTGTAAAATTATTTTGACTTATGATATTTTTGGTATTTTGGARAATATCATCAGCTGGAGTTTTGTAAGGAAAAGCTTCTACAGATTTTCCTAAATGATCTATTTTTATACCATGAAGAGGTGGATGATTTGCTTGAATTTTATGACAGACAGAAAGTGATTGCCACTCTGGAATTTTCTTAGATGGAGTAGTAATAGGCTGAATGGATGTAAATTTCAAACCAATCAAAAAATAAGATACGTAATTTGTTAGAAATTACAAAATGATAATATTTTTCTTGGATTTGTTTTCTGTCAAAAAGGAATTTTTGAAAGAACCAATTTCTTTTATCAGAATTTTCATTTGAATAAAAATAGTTATGTAACATATTTTTCTCTAATTGAAAATCTTTTGAAATCATATTTAATTCATGTTAGGCATTTTCGGTGATAGTAGAAAATGTAGGACTAGTAGGGTTACTACCAAAAGGGGATTTAGGGTAAATCGATTTAGGAATTTCAGAAGAATAATCAGCTTTGTGAATGGAATTTCTAGAAGATGTAGGCATATCTAATGTAGAAGACCTGAGAAGATCTGCTAAGGAAACAGCTTTCCTAGGGTGATATATGACCGATGGGATCTGGGAAGTCCTTCCTAGATCTATGGTCTGGGTTTCAGATTGATGATCTAAGGACCTTCTACCTGGAATTTTTCTATGGAAACTCAGTTTTACAGAACAATCTGAAAACTGATTGATGTTCCTGATTTCAGTATTTGGAGGGGATTGAACGACATGTGTAGGAGGAGTTGCTCCTTCTAAGATCCAATCATCTGGAAGTTGGATATCCTTCCATTGTCCATTACTAAATTAGATCTAGAGAGACCTGTTTGGAGCAGAAGGGTTTCACCTTTCTCACTATGACATTTGGCCTTTATTGCAAAGGCAGATTGCATGGCTTTATAATGTACCCGATACATCAATGCTATAGGAATTGATCCTTCTAGCATTTGATAGTTATGGGTCTTGATCTAAAGGACAAGGGATTTTAGAATATTGGGATCATCTAAAGATATAGTGAAATTTGGATAGCAATCAAAAGTAATCGGACCAGTACAGAGACTAGACTCAATTGAACTTAATAAGGAATCATCAAAATTTAGAACTATAGTGTCCCTAAGAACAGTTAAGATTGAGGTATTTAGACCCTCTTTTGTGAGAGGTTTAATACCAATCTGGACAAGTCCTATGTGACGGTACTTGTAATTTCTAGATCAGTATTTTTCTAGGGATTTAGAAGAAAGAAGATGAAGAGATTCAAAAGGTATTAACAATTGAATATCTTGTTCTTCGATTTTTATAATATAATCATACTTAAAAAGATTAAAAGCAGATTTATAAACTTGATCTTTAGAAATTTTTGGAATAGTCCAATTATCATGAAAACTTATTTCAAAAAAAAAAAAAAACCCTGTGGGAAAATTCAAACCAAACTAAGAAAACAAAGTACGATTGATATTGGAATATTAATTGCTGTATAACAACCCAAATAGGAACCTTTATCCTAACTGGGGAATGTCACCATTTACTCACTGACATGAATTTGCGAAGACTTAAAAGAATTTAAACCAAATAATAAATACTTAATACAATCATCTTAATCCATAATATTCATTTACATTGACTTCAGGGTATCATAGCTCGCCTACAAGCGTCTTCCTCGCCCCATCTGGCTACATATCATCTGAAATGCAAATGAGAGAAAGGAATGAGCTAAAAAGCCTAGTAAGTAAACCTCATGCATGAATGCATAAACATGTCCTACATGTCATGAAATTATAAAATTCTGCCTTAAGATGAAAAACTTTCCAAACATTCCTTTTTTGAAAACTCTTTACAAAACCTTTCCTTCAAAATTTACTTACAGTAAAACATTCCATTTCCTTTCATTCGTGAGCTGACTAGAGTGTAACGCCTAGCCATTAAGCTACAGTGGGCCATTTGTTCTTTGGAACCTATTTCATTTCTACCAGTAGAACCACAAAGCGGTTAACATTCCTTTACTTTTCCTTTCATCTCTTCACCTCCCAGAGGTGAATAATTACCTCCCTCCTAGAGGGTCGGTTCTGGTGCGTTGGTCCCCCACGCCCYATTTCCCACTCACATCTTTCATAACTAGGTTTACACTCCTTTCCAAAAACTTTAACATTTTCCTGAACACATTACAATTTATAAAACACATTCCCTTCCAAAATTTCATTTCCTAAACCATTCACTTCTYAATGTATGAATGGCTCATGCCAGAAATGATGTAGAACACTAACTACATGCTCATGACATGAAATGCATATCACTGTATATAACATATCATTCGACATAAACACAGTACAGGATATAAAATACGTACAAATCATTCCACATGATTAACACATCTCACAACACAATCCCATACCCAACATATTAAACTAACTAAAAAAGAGTTCAATTACATTCCATTTATAAATATTAATGAGATGTGAGAATTTACTTACACAAAACTCAGATTCAATAATAACAATACATATACATTAATGAGAATGTAAGAGTTTACTTACATAGAACTCAGAATCAATACACATTCAATTCACCTAAGAGCAATTTAATTATAACAACCATACATATGCTTTAATGAGAGTGTGAAAGAATTTACTTACATAGAACTCAGATAACAATAATACATATACGTTAATGAGAATGTGAGAATTTACTTACCCGGAGTCCTTGACGTTAAAGGTTTCTTATTTAAATCTCGAAGTGAAATCCTTCGACCGTTCTCAATGTTAAGGCACTCGAAACGACCTAATTTTGATTACAGAAGAAAGTCCATTTAGTACAACTGTCCTAGCTTAGATATTCAGTGTTTATTCCAAGAATATCATTTGTCAATCATTAATCCATGCTTAGTCCCCACATTACCAATTATCATGTCTTTTAAGGATACAACTTAAACTCCTTCGTTCGGGTATTAAACTTAATTTACGTTCTCCCAGAATTTTACTTTAGGATATAATTTCATAGATCATAAATTTTAATATTAATTAATAATGTTTTCACCTTTTAAGTCATAAAGTCCAAGTGTCTCGAGAATGGTAATGGGGCGTTGAGCATCGGGCTCTTGGGCGCTGGGCACTGGGAGCCCGAGGCTTGTTGGGCGCCTGGGCCTTGTTGCTGTCCCTTGTTCYTGGCTGAAAACTCAGCTGACCGGCAATCAGTGAGGAAGACAGCTGTTGCCTTCGCAGGCCCTGCTCCTGGAGACAGGTGGCATAAGCAACAGGCAGCAGTCACCCGCAGTAGCAACAACAGCGCCGGCACACGAGGAAGATCTGGGTCGGTCGCTCAGCATTTCTGGCGAGCAGATCGGTTAAGCCGAGGAGAAGAAGAAGAAGAAGAAGAAGGCGGAGCTGGGCAGCCCACTTAGTCCAGAATGGCTATGGCTGACTCCAGTAGACGCGGAATCGCGAGCCTCTGGCGTGTAGCAACTTGCCACGACGTGACCAAAAACGGCGGCATGCGGCAAGCAGAGATGGATGACGCGCAACAGTGAGGAGCTTGGCTGTGCGGGTCTTGTTGTCGCGCTTCKCCGAGCAACTACAGATCTGATGCGAACAGATCTAGTCGCTGCTCTGAGAATTGCACATTGGCGATGCATACTGCGAGCGGTGTTGTTCGAGCACCTATGTGGCAAGGGCGGATCTGGCAGGGAATCTGTGTGACAAGCGGCAACAGCAAAGACGGATGGCAGTGAGGGCAGTGAGAAGAGAAAAAGAAGAGGCGGGTGGAGTTTAGGAGGAGCGGCGGCGGCGGCGGCGTAAAGGGGAGGAAAATGAAGATGGTTTAGGGTTTCTTCTTTTTTTTCTTTTTTAAATTTGGGCCCTAACCCAATCTTTCAGGCTTTCCCATCCATAACTAATCCAAATCCTTAAATTAAATTCAACGRGCCTTTCTTTCGATAAAAAACTAGTTTTTAGAATGAAAATGAATAAGCCCAACGAGTCGAGCCTCTAACTAACCAAGGGCCCTAATCGGACAAACCCAATAATTTCGCATTTATTAACATATAATTAAAACAGTAACCACATAGAAAATTATCCAACCCYAGTTGGCATGCAAATTCATAAGATCAAACAAAAATCCATAACAGGAAATCTCGGGTATTACATGCTGCCTCGTTAAAACCTTGTCAGGAAAACCAAGTGGGACAAAACTTGAACGAAGGAAAAAGACTRCAACTACTCCCCCTCATATAGATGATCATTGAATATCTTTGATTCAACACATTTCAATCTGATAAATCAATTTTCTCCACATTATCAATTGATCGAATATGTTGAACATCGATGTCGCCACTTTTTCTATAGCTCGTGCGCATAGGAGAACTTTGATGTAGCCTCCTTTAGATTGTGTAGTATAAGCTCATGAATTGCAATAATTTTTTAATGATTTGAGCATCTAACTCTTATAGTTTGCTTAACAAATCTCTAGGATATAGTGTTTCCTAAATAACTATAACTTGCAAGGAGATTTACAAGAAAAGTACCAATTGTATTAAGTGATAGTACTTCAGGATTAAAGAATCATTTCCCAATCTTCAAGTGGCTGAAAATATTTTTTATCACTTCAAGTGATCTAACGATTGTAAGGGATACCAATGGATATGCACTATTCATATAAATTGTTTTGTTACTTTTTCTGTATACTTGAATTGATGAACAAATAATCATTTAAGAAAATGTTCAATTTGCAAATTAAGATAAACTTTTATCTTATCTCAAATTTATTTGATGTAATCTGCAATTTTGTTGAGCTCTTCAAGAGTCTCAGTTAGATTTAAATCAACGCAAACTGCAACAATTGCAAATCTAATATATGTTTTCTTTATGAAAACAAACTCATTTCTTTTTATATTCCTCATTCAATTAATATTTGCTCAAATGCTTATACCAAATACGTCTAGATTATTTTAATCCATGCAAGAATTTTTTTTAATTTGATGGATTGTTTTCTCAAAAAATGTTTCGGACAAATCAAATATTTTAGGAATTTTAATGTATTTGTCATTGTCTACTGATCCACATTAAATAAAAGTAACTATATCCATCAAGCATGTCAAGATTTTTATGTATTGCTAAGTTTTACAAAATATTATATGTAATTATATTCACTATAGGTGAATATATTTTCATATAGTCAATACAATGTCTTTGTGAAAAATCTTGAACTCTAGTCATACTTTATATCTCATGATTTTATTATTTTCATCTCTTTTTCGCTTATAAATATTCATTTATAATCAACTGGTTTTATGCCTTGTGGTGTCCGAACTACAAGTCCAAGAACCTCATGTTTGGATAGTGAGTTTAATTAAGATTCAATTATATCTCTCCATTTTGACCAAGCATGTCATTGTTGACATTTTCAATTGATTTTTGTTCAAGATCCTCATTATCACTAATGATATTGAGAGCTCTCTTTATTTTACTCTGAAAAACTTGAATATCTTTGTCAATATTTCTTGACTATCTTTAATCTCTAAATATGACCATTTTGATCATATAATCCCCTTTTSCTTAAACGATGTTTATATTTAGAACGAAAATGTTGGCCATATTTCTAGCATGCTTTAGAATATGCCTTGTTCCTAACGTGCCTTTGAATCATTACCATGCTTTTGGCATGTCTTGGAATCACTACCACATTTTTGGTATGTTTTATAATTACTAGCTAGTATATCAACATTTTTTCCTGCCGGGATTTCCATTTGTGTAACACCCCGAATTTTACTTTTATGAATTTTTGTTTGATCTCGTGAAATTGTGTGCCAACTAGGGTTGGACATTTTATATGTGATTAATATTTTTAAATCGTATGTTTAATAGGTGCGGAAATATTATCCGTGTCGAATAAGAATTATCGTTTGGTTAAAGGCTCGACTCGTGGGCCTATTTATTTGTTAGTCGAAAGTTGGGCTTTTTATCTAAAGAAAGCCCGATATATTTAATTTACGAATTTTGGGTTAGATTTGGATGGGAAGGCTCGAAGGGTTCGAGTTACGGCCTAAAATATAAAAAATAAAAAAAGAAAAGAAAAGAAAATATATAAGAAAATAAAAAGAAAGAAAAATAAAAGAAAAGAAAAAGAAAAACCCTAAAGAAACTCTCATCTTCTTCCTCCCACCACCGCCGCCCAAACCTTAATATTGAATTTTAAGGTGAAAATGCTAACACTTAATATTGAAATTGTATGACTTGTAAATAATTATGTCCTGAAGTGAATTTATGGGAGAACATAGTTAGGTTTATACCCGAGCTAAGGAGTCGAATTATACCCTTAAAACGTGATATTCGATAATATGAGAACTGAATATGAATTTATAAATTTATAAAGGACATTCCTGCATTAAACATGTAATACCTAAGTTGGGACGATCAAACTAAGTAAACCCTTTTTCTGTAATCAACTAGGTCATTTCGAGGGCTTACGTTAAGATCGGTTGAAGGAGTTCACTTCACAACTTAAGTAAGAACCCGTTAACATAAAGGACTCCGGATAAGTAATCCTCCCATCTCATTAACATTATAAATGAATGAAATTGAACTCTTTTAATTGCTCTAATATATTGTGCATGAGATTGTATGTTGATGTGTGTAATTATGTGGAATGTTAATGTGTTCATATCCTGTATCACTTTTATGTCAAATGATATGTTATTATGTTTCATATCTTGTACTATTTGTCGAATGTTATATTATATAAGGTTGTATATCTTTCATGTCATGAGCATGTAGTTAGAATTCTACATCACATTTAGCATTGGCCTTTCACACACTTAGAAGGTGAAGGGTTTAGGAAATGGAATTTTAAAGGAAAATGTTAAGTTTTGAAAATGTTAAAGTTTTTGGAAAGGAGTGTAAACCTAGCCACAAAAGATATGAGTGGGAAATGGGGCATGGGGGACCGGCGCACTAGACTCTACCCTCTTTGAGGGTAGGTAAGAATGGAATGTTCACCTCCTTGGAGGTGAAAGTATGGAAGTTAAAAGAAATGAAATTTTAACCACTTTGCGGTACTACCGGTAGGAATGGAATCGGGTTCCAAATAAGATAGCCCACTGCAGAGCCTAATGGCTAGGCGTTACACCCTAGTCAGCTCACGAATAGAAGGAAATGGAATGTTTTACTATAAGTGAATTTTGAAGGAAATGTTTTATAACGAGATTTTGAAAAAGCGAATGTTTGGAAAGTTTTTCATTTAAAAGGCGAAATCTTAAAATTTCATGACATGTAGGACATGTTCATGCATTCTTGCATGAGGTTACTTACTGGACTTTTTAACTCATTTCTTTTCTTATGTGTCATTTCAGATGATATGTAACCAGATGGAGAAAGGAGATTACTTGTGGGCGAGCTATGATACTCGGGAACTTATTTCAAACTTATTTTATGTAATAAGATAATTATTATTATTTTTGAATGGTTTAAATTCTTGAGGCTTTTGCTATTTTTATTTGAATAAATGTTGAGTTTTAAATGATAGTTGATTATTTGCAAGTGGAATGATGTAACATTCTCGACTTAGAACAATTTCTAATCTGGGGATGTTACGTACTATCTCAGGAGCACAATAATAATATATTAATATAACAATTTATTCAACCTATTCTTACTTCAACAACAATAGTTCAACATTCTTCAAGAATATTTAGATTGGAATGTACCATTCAGGAGTAGATAATATTAACTTATAAATAAATTAATTTAGAGCAATAATTTGATATTTTTCAAGATATTTAGATTATAATCTACTCTTCGGGAGTGTAGAATATTAATTTAAAATAATAGTTTAATGTTCTTCAGGAATATTGAGATCATGTTCTTCAAGAACAAAAAATATTAATTTAGACTATATTGTTACTTCAGAAATAATGGTTCAATTGTTTTCCAAGAATATTTAGATTTTAATATACTCTTCAATAGTTAATAACCTTAATTTAGGGGAATTATTTAATATTCTTTTCGACTATAATATAATGTTTTCCAAGAACATATGATGTTTTTAAGATTACTACTACTTTAGAAGCATAGATTGTAATATAGCCTTCAAGGATTTACAAGATTAATTTTGGGGAATATGGGTAAAAGGTCTACTTACAACAAAACTTTGTATAAAAGGCCTCGACCAAAATAAGGGAATAAATAGCCAATAAATACTATCTTTTACCCAACAAATAACCAATTTACATTTATACCCTTAGTGCATTTGAACACAAGGGGATAGTTTTATACTCCAACTCATGTGACTTCCATTTTCACCAACTCACTAACGTCTTCCATATAATTATTTTTTTGAAAGTACCGCCTTTCCACTTCGTAGCGACTCTTCTTCTTCTTCTTCTTCTTCTTCTTCTTCTTTGCCTTTCTAGTTCCACTTTTTTGAACATTCATCATCTTCAYGACCCAATTTTCAAGTTTTTGCATTATCTCAACTTCGCGAAGAGCTTAAATATCTTAAGACATTCGTCATAAGGTAAAACCTCACTTTTCATGCAAAAAATTAAATTTTCTAGGGTTTATCAACAAAACAGCGATATATACCTTGATACCATGGTTCCAAGAATTTGTTATTGGTAAAACAAGAATGGATCATCACAAAACTTTGATTTTTGACATTATATTGGTGAGTGCGTTCATCACAGCAGGCTGTCGTGGTAGGCATGTCTAGCCTGCTGTGATGAATGCACTCACAAATATATGTGCACCATAGAAGGCCAACGTGTCTATCACGGTGGCCTTCTTTAAGGAAAATCGAACAATACACTAATAACAAAAGGCCACCGTGATGGACATGTTCATCATAATGGCCTGCTTTGATGAGCATTTTGGGTGTAATCCTTCATCACAGAGGTCTACCGTGATAGACATGTCTACCACAGTAGCCTACTGTGATGAACGAACTCACCAATATATGTGCACCATAGAAGGCTACCCTGTCTATCACGGTGGCTTTTTGTGAGAAAAATTGAACAATACAATAATAACAAAAAGCCATCGTGATGGACATGTTCATCACAGTGGCCCATTGTGATGAGCATATTGGGTGCAACCCTTCATCACATAGGGCCACCGTGATAGACATGTCTATCACGATAGTATTCTATGATGAAAATTGACCAATACACTCATCACAGCCTATTGTGATGAGAACATTGGGTGCAACCCTTCATCACAGAAGGCCATCTTGATGGCTTGTCCATCATGGTTGGGTTCTATGATGAAGCTCGCACATAATATGCTCATCATAGTAAGCCATTGTGATGGACATACCTATCACGGTTGCCTGCTAGGATGAAGCTTGCATCCAATATGCTCATTAAAGTAGGCCACCGTTATGGATAGATTGATGAAGGGTTGCACGTAATATGCTCATCATAGCAGGTCGCTGTGATAGAAATGTCCATCACGGTTGCCTGTTGTGATGAGTGTATTCATATGGTTTCATCAGAGTAGACCTCCGTGATGGACATGCCTTCTATGATGAAGGGTTGAACCTAATATGTAATACCCGAGATTTAGTTTCTGTTTTTACCTTTCGAACTTTATATGTAAGTAAATTCTCACATTCTCGTTAACGCATATGTGTTGCTGTTATAATTAAATTGCTCTTAGGTGAATTGAATGTGTATTGAATCCGAGTTCTATRTAAGTAAATTCTCACATTCTCATTAACATATATGTGTTGTTGTTATAATTAAATTGCTCTTAGGTGAATTGAATGTGTATTGAATTTGAGTTCTATGTAAGTAAATTCTCACATTTCATTAATGTGTATGAATGGATATATTTGAATTTCTTTAGGTAGATTAATGTGTTGGATATGAGATTTCTATGCAAGTAACCTCCATACCCGCCTATTTTTTTTGTTGTGTGTTATGTGGTGACAGTATGGGATTATTTTATGAAATATGTTGATTGTGTGGAATGTTTTTTCGTGTTTCATATCTTGTACCATTATTATGTCGAGTGGCATGTTAATTACGATATGCATTTCATGTCACGGGTATGTAGTTAGTGTTCTACATCATTCCTGGCATGAGCCATTCATACATTTAAAAGTGAATAGTTTAGGAAATGAAATTTTGAAAGSGAATGTATTTTATAAATTGTAACGAGTTCGGGAAAATGTTAAAGTTTTTGAAAAAGGGGTGTAAAACCTAGCCATGAAAGATGTGAGTGGGAAATGGGGTGTGGAAGACCGGCGCACCCGAATCGACCCTCTGGGAGGGTAGGTAATGATTCACCTCGAGGAGGTAAAGAGATGAAAACAAAAGTAAAGGAATGTTAACCGCTTTGCGGTACTACCGGTAGGAATGTAATCGGGTTTCAAATAACTATGGCCCACTGCAGAGCTTAATGCCTAGGTGTTACACTCTAGTGAGCTCATAAATGTAAGGAAATGAAAGGTTTTACAAAGTTCTTGCATTTTGAAAGGAAAGATTTTATGGAAAGGTTATACAAGAAAATGATTTGAAAGTTTTCATTAAGAAAGTGAGATTTTATAATTCATGACATGTAGGGTATGTTCATGCATTCATGCATGAGATTTACTTACTGGGCTTTATAGCTCATTTCATTTCTCTTGTTTGCATTTCAGATGATGTTTAGCCAGATGGTGCGAGGAGATCGCTTGTGGGCAAACTAAGATACCCTGAAGTTATTTTAAATGAATGTTATGGGTTAAGATGGTTGTTGATTAGAATGGTTTTTGCTTATTATTAAGTATTTMTTTTTGGTTTAAATTCTTTTGAATTTTCGCAAATTCGTGTCAGTGAGTAAATGGTGACATTCCCGGGTTAGGATAAGGTTCCTAATCTGGGGGTGTCACATAATATGCCCATCACAACAGGTCACGAGATGGATGTATGTCATTAATATCAAAGAACTTCATTTGTAATAACTTGAATTCAGTAGAAAAAGTTTTATTTTTAATTTTATCTTAATTATTTATGTTGTATAGGTTCATCAAAGCAGCCCATCGTGGTAGGGATTACATAATGGCTGGCCTGTTGTGATGAACCAAAAGGACTACAATTGCAAAGATTGATCTAATATATAGTACTATTTTTTATGCTTTTGCAGGCATGGAATTCCTTGTAGATCCAGCTAAGCATTTTAGGGCTATCATCATTAGCCGGTGCACTTGTAGAAAAAGGATGAGGTGATAGATGCTTTTGATAATAATCATCATGAGATGTTATCTGAGCCTTGTTTTGGCCCCCTTAACAAGAATAGAGGAGTTGAAGGTTAGTAATCAGCTCATTCATGCTATGTTTCTTAGGTGCCTGAAAACTCAAAAAAAGAATAAAGTCCGTTTTCAATTTTGGGAAAGGAGGTATAGGTTCGGATTTGAAGATTTTACTCTTGTGACTAGCCTACCAGCAATTAGAATCAATGTTAAAGAGGACCCGAAGAAAGGGGAAGAGACTGAACTATACAAGAAATACTTTCTCAAGTGTAAAGGAAACCTTGAAAGATCAGTGATTCTAGATAAATTTATAAAATGCAAAGATCCGACTGATAAGTACAAGCTAGGCCTTTTAGTGATTTGGATATATGTTTTATATTCCAAAGAAGAGAATATAGCCATCAGCTTGTGGTGGTTCTATTTGATGGATGATTTGGAAAGATTCAATGGTTATGAATGGAGAAGAAAACCATATTCATAAACTATTGAGTTATTCTGAAGAGAATACACAGAGGGCATTGGAGAAATCCATGGAAAATAAGCATGTAAAATTAGGTACCATGGATTTCCTCTATCCATCATAGTATAGACCCTATTGTATTTTTTTTACATTCTATTTATGTATTAAATAATACAATTGTATATTATGTGCTTTAGCTTTAATTCATTTTTTCCCTTTATACAAATTCAGGCATTCGAAGTCGTCCTAGAATTAGCCACCAAGTTCGGATTTTGCTTTGGAGAACGAATTCCAAGAATGCTAAAATGGACTTTAGAGATTGAGGGCCCAYCACCAGACCATGCCTCCATCTCCCAAGTTTTTGAAGAGCATAGTTTTAGAGTACTTAGAAAGTGAGTACCTTCTTGCTCAAAAGGCGAGGAAGAATTTTGGCAGAAGTTTGTTCCATTCTCTGATGATGAGGATGARGAGGCATCTTCAGGTGCTATAAAGGATCATTTTTCCCCTCATGAGGCCACAACAAATCAGGCAGATACAACAGTTGCTTTCCCAACTCATGATGCCCCCTCACATGTATCGCCCTCTCGTAATGATGATCTGATTGAGAGGATGCAGGCAGGCAGTATTTGATGGAGGATAGAAGGGGTTGAGAGTAAAATTGAAGGAGTTGATAGGATGATTGAGGGAGTTGAGAGGAAATTGGATGTAGTTGAGAAGTAGTTAACCAATCAATTGAATCAGTTAGATGTGAGCCTAGATCAGTTAATTTCATAGTTGGCCTCAGGAGATGACAAAGAAAAGACATGAAAGAGAAGAACAACCCGCTCCCATTGTTTTAGAAGAACAAGCCAAGGAAGATGGGTTTCCTTTTTCCAATTATAACTAAGTTTAATATAATTATAATTTATAAGCAGCTTACTCTGACCTATCTTCTTCCTATTTCTGTAGGTGAGGTTGATCCCACTAATGATGACAATGGCTCAAGCTTGGTTGTCTTTACTACCCCCGTTGTTTTTACTCCCCCAATTGAAGGTCGGCTCATTTTTCTTTTTTTTGATTATTTTTTAAAGTTTCAGAATTGCATATAAATTTTTTTTTCTAATCAATGATTATTTTTCTGAACTTTGTAAGGGAATGAAGAGGAATTTTAGACTATCATAGCCATTAAAATGGCATTTGAGACTACAATACTGGCAGCGGAAAATGATTCTCCTTGAGGTAGAARATTGTGTAAGAAGMGAGATGCCCCTCCACTGCAGTCTCCTTTCATCAATCTTTCAAAGAGAAGAAAGTATGAGGGGGTCAAACAATTTGATCCATTTCGAGCAGTTGATCCTGCAAAAATGGAAGATTTGAAGTCATGGCTTAATGATGAAACTGTCGGGTATATTTCTATTGTTTAAATTTTTCCATTCTTGTCTTGTATATATTTACGTCTTAATGATAACGAATGATATTTTTTAGGGATTTTATTAGCTTTCCCCTATTTGATGTCAATAAAATGTTCTTTCAAATAACTATGAAGGCTGACGGTTGGTTTACTAATGATGTAAGTAAAACTAACTTAAACTTGTGAATAGTTGATTACTAATATAGACTAATGTTTAATGTTGAATRTGTAATCCCTCGTCTACAAAATCTAATAAGAAAATAAGAGAAATACGTAACAAAGTATTAATCTTATAAATTTGATAAGATAAATGCTACAATCTCTGAAATTTCTTGTGACAAGAACTCAATTCGTTGATTCTTCTCTTCGRAACTCTTCCATGGCTTCGCAACTTAATCTCGGGATTTTGAGAGAAATTTGGTGCTCTTTCTTCTAAGCTTCTCTCAATTGTTAGACCTTAATATGAATTTATGGACCCCTTCCTCCTTCAAACAATGAGCTTTTTCTTTTTTCAATTTGCTGGGCTTGCCCCCTTTTTCTTCAATTTGTTGGCTTGCATTTCCTTCAATTCGTTGGGCTTCTTTTTTACTTCAACTTGTTGGACTTCTTCTTCCTTTATCCTTCTTTGGCTGGACCTTCCCTTTTTGTTTTCCTTTTTTTTTTGAAAAATTTATTTAATCTCAGATAATCCAAATCCTAATCTAAACATATCTTACATATTGGAGCTCTGATAAAATTTATTTTCCTAACACAACACTCTTTTCTTATTCAATCTGATTTAAATAATCCAAATCCTAATCTAAACATATCTTACATATTGGAGTTGTGATAATTTTTTTTATAATTCTAACACAACTCTCTTTTCCTTTTGTCTATATATTCATATCAATCACATGAGCTTCTCCYTTTTTACTYTTCATTGCATCACCAACTTAGATACCTTGGTCAGTCTTCTTATATGTTTTGTCTTTTTTTGGTAAGTCACCTTATTATTGAATAGCTAATCCATTTATGTTGATGTAGCACTTGTCCTTGCGCTTGAAGAATTTCGAGAGACATCCCAACAAGAGACATCCGACTTGCTATTATTCTTTGGTAAGTTTTGCTTTTTTTCCTTTTAAGCTTTTTGCTTTTGTATTCCTTTTATTTTTTTTTTTTGGCTGTTGCTCTTACTTTTTTTTTTTTTCCTCTTTCCTTTCTTTTTCTTTTTCGTTGCTTTTCCTTTTTTTTTTAATATCATTATGTGGGCCGATATGGGGTTTGCATGGCCTTAAATCCAGCTGCTATTTTTGTTTTTTTTTTTTTTTGTTTTTTTTTAATTTTTGGTTCTTATCTTCTTTGCGGACCGATTGGTGTTGGGGCCCAACATGTGCCGCCCAGTCCCTATTTTCCTCTTTTCTGTTTTGTTTGTTGGCCTATTTTCTTGTGGGCCTCTTTGATTTTTGTTTTTGTTTTTTGATTTCCGCCTTACGTCTTTTCTTGGTGGATCAATTGGAGATGCGGTCCAACTGGCGTGGCCTAGATCCGTGTGACCCAATTGTTCGACGATCCACATGTCGCTGCCCGTCGTCGTCTTCGTCGTCGCTGGAAGAACGACAACAGCCGCAGGTTTGAAACGGTGGCCACGAAATCTTCTGCCTTCTGATTCCTGAGACATGAGTCGAAGCTGCCTTCTATTTTTTTGATCTGCAGTGGAGACGACTTGCTGGAAGGTTTGCAGCGATGATCTGCAGTGGCGACGACTCGCTGAGATCGTTATCGAATAGACTGGTGGAGGCCATCGGTGCCTGAACTATATCGAGAGACCGCTGTAGTCAGTTAAGCTACGCCGATGAGCTCCCTCCAACTTCATTTATTGGTGAATCGGGGTAGGAAGGAATCGCAATGGTTTCCTCAAGGAAGTCACAGGCAATGTAGCCCTCAGGCAGTCAGTTGGCCGCCATGCCAGAGGTTGAAGCATTTTCTGGCATGGGTAGGGAGACAAACTTGGTTGGGTTTTGAGTTGGGCTTGGGCCCAAGTTTCTTTTTCTCTCTCGCTTTTTGTTTTTTCAAATTGGGCTTCGGCTCCACTTGGGGCCTCTTTGTTTTGACCCCTTTTTGGTGTTTAATTTGTGTTTGGGGCCAAGCCCTGCCCTTTGCATTGCTTTTTCCTTTCACTTCTCTCCTTTGGTTTGGATCATGCACCTATTACGCTCGAACTTCACTTCTTGCATTTTTTTCCTTCTTCCTTTCTATTTTTTTTTCACGTTATTTTTTCTATTTCCATTATTGGTTCTCTTTTTTTTTTTTAAGACTTTTCTTTGAACTCTTCCTTCTTTTTTTTGCAATCTTGTTTCTCTCTTTTTTTTTTTTTTTTGGCATGTTGTTTTAAACTCTTTCTATTTCATTTTTTTTTCTTTTTTTTGGCAATCTCTCTGTTTGCATGTTCCTTTTTGAACTCTTTTCTTTGACAACTTTGACATCCTTTCTTTATAAATCTCAATATGTATACCTTTTAATATTTTTGTAGGTCATACAAATCGTAATCTATATAGATGGATATTAAAGATTTTGAGAAATCAAAGCYACACATCTTCATCTCAAATAATTAAAGGGGATCTCAATTTAAATCCATCACTTTTGATGTTCTCTCGGCAGCATCGAAATACTTAAATACGGATCAATCTTTCAACGAGGCAAATTTTCACATTGGTAGATGGTATTCATCATGTTCCAAAGAAGTACTCAACTCATCCTCTGTCTCATTAACCCCAAAGGTCTCGTTGTTGTCTTCAACTCATGATGCAAGTACAAGCCCCAAAAACTTCTAACTTCCATTTGCAGATTGTAACCTCGACAAGACTTCTTGGAATGCCACCATGACGAAGTTTGGCAAGATTACTTATACACGAGGAGTAGCTGGGGACTATTCTTGTCACACYCCCAGATTAGGAACCTTATCCTAATCCAGAAATGTCACAATTTACTCACTGACACGAATTTGCRAAAGCTCAAAAGAATTTAAACCAATTAAAAAATACTTAATAATAAACAAAAACCATTATAGTCAACAACCATCTTAATCTATAACATTCATTTACGTTAACTTCAGAGTATCATGGTTTGTCCACAAGCGACCTCCTCGTACTATCTGGCTACATATCATTTGAAACGCAAAATAAAAGAAAAGGAATGAGCTACAAACCCAGTAAGTAAATCTCATGCATGAATGCATGAACATGTCGTATATACCATGAGTTATAGAATCTCATTTTCTCAATGAAAACCTTCAAAATATTTCCATTTCGTGACCTTTTACAAAATCTTTCCTTTCAAAATGCATATCTTGTAAAACATTTCCTTTCATTTCATTTATGAGCTCACTGAGTGTAACGCCTAGCCATTAGACTTATAGTGGGCTATTCTTATTTGGAACCCGATTACATTCCTACCGGTAGTACCGCAGAGCAGTTAACATTCTTTCATCTCTTCACCTCCCCGAGGTGAATCATTACCTACCCTCCCTAAGGATAGGGTYGGGTGCGCCGGTCCCCCACRCCCCATTTCCCACTCACATCCTTTATGGCTAGGTTTACACTCTTTTTCAAAAACTTTAACATTTTTCTAAACACGTCACAATTTATAAAACACATTCCTTTTCAAAATTTCATTTCCTAAACCATTCACTTTCTAAATGTATGACTGGCTCATGCCAGGAATGGTGTACAACACTAACTACATACCCATGACATGAAATGTATACCACTGTATATAATATATCATTCGACATAAAAAGGGTACAAGATATGAAATACGTACAAATCATTCCACACAATTAACACATCTCACAACACAATCCCATACCGCCATTACATAACACACAACACATATATATCAATGAGAATGAAGAATTTACTTACCCGGAGTCCTTTACATTACAGGATTCTTATTTAAATCGCGAAGTGAGATCCTTCGACTGTTCTCCATATCAAAGCACTCGGAACGACCTAATTTTGATTACAGAAAGATAGTCTATTTAGTATGATTGTCCAAACTTAGTTATTCAGGGTTTATTCCAACAATGTCATTTGCTAGTTATTAATCCATACTTAGTTCRCACATTATCAATTATCACGTYTTTTAAGGGTACAATTTAAACTCCTTCGTTCGGGTATTAAACTTAATTTATGTTCTCCCATAATTTTACTTTAGGATATAATTTCATAGATCATAAATTTCAATATTAATTAATAATGTTTTCACCTTTTATGTCCACAAAGTCCAAGTGTTTTGGAAATGGTAATGGGTTCTCGGGCGATAGCGTTTGGGTGCCTGGGCGCCTGAGCGTCTGGGCGCCTAGGCATTGGGCGCTAGGCGCCTGGGCCTTGCTGTTGTCCTTTGTTCCTAGCTGAAAACTCAGCTGACTGGCAATCATTCGACCATCGACAGCAACCTCCCAGCTGCACTCTCTGAGCACCAGCGAGGGAGACAATCGTTGATTTCGCAGGTCCCTATTCCTAGCAACACAGGCAACAGAAACTCGCTGCAGTAACAACAGTGGCAGCACGCGAAGAAGATCTAGATCGGTCTCTTGACTTTTCTGGCGAGCAGATCGATCAAGTAGAGAAGAAGAAGAAGAAGAAGGTGAAGGCAAATTGGTGGAGCGCTTCGTCCCGAGCAGCTATGGACTCCGGTTAGAYGCGGATCGCATGTCTCTGGCGTGCAACAACTCGCCGTGGTATAACCAGAAGGGGCGGCAAGCAGTAGATAATGATGGACGATGGTTGCGAAACTAGCAGGCAAATCTGGAAACCAGTAGCTCCAGTCGCACAGATCTGGGCAACTTGTAGCAACACGAACAAGTGGTCAGCGATCTCGGTGAGCAGAGGACGGGCGACCTCAGGCACGGTGAGGAAYCGAGCAGTGGGTCGCACGACCAGGCTATGTCGCGAGGTTTGATCTGGACGATCTCAAGCATGGAGATGGTGACGACAATCGAGCGATGGCGGATCTGGAAGGAATGGCCGTGTGAAGAGGATGAACGGCAATCAACGGGCAGTGGTAGTCCTAGACGGTAGCAGCGAGAAGAGAAGAAGAAAGAGGTGGGTAGGGTTTGGGTAGCGGCTGCATAATAAGGAAGAAGAAGAAGAAGAAGATTCTAGGTTTTTTTTTTTTTTTAAATAACTTTGGCCCTAACCTAAAATTTTCGGTCCTTTCCTTTCTTAACTAATCCAATTCATTAAATTAAATTCAATGGGCCTTTCTTTCGATAAAAATCTAGTTTTCCGAATGAAAACGAATAAGCCCAACGAGTCGAGCCTTTAACCAACCAAGGGCCCTAATCGGACAAACACGATAATTTGACACTTATTAACGTATAATTAAAATATTAACCACATGGAAAATTATCCAACCCTAGTTGGCACACAAATTAACAAGATTAAACAAAAATCCATAAAAAGAAATCTCGGGTATTACAATTCTAGTAAAGCATAAAAAGCTACTTCTTGACATGAAAATATATGATGTCATTTAAGCTTAGTTTTTAACATATGATATTGCTATAGCCATATCATGAATGCCTTTTGCAAAATTTGGTGTCCCTTGACGAACATATTGCACGCTTCGACTGGCGAGTTGTCCACTTCACTTTGGGACTTAAAGAGTCTCAATGGTCTTCCCATTCATGGCTCATTTTACAATGAAGTAATCCCTTCAGCCAAGGAGCTTTACGAGACTAGCAATAAAGGAAACTACCTACTTTCTCAAAGTTGTAAGCTTATTTTTTTGCTTTTGGAAGGCATGCAAATAGTGACCCACATGGAGTTTCTTTCGACGATTTGGTCCAGTTTTGGTTTAGAGGATCAACCAAATACACACCGCCTCCTCTAAGACTATATAATAGATGAACTGTAGCTAAGCCGAGGATGTTGCATAATCCAACAGACATCGTGAATAGTACTTTTTTGATAGCTGTGAAGGGAGAAAGTAAACCTTTTGATGTACTTGATATTCCAAAGACTTTGAGAGGGGAGGTATACTTGTTCGCATTTTTATTTTGTTGGATATGTAAATTTGTTGTTCCTAGTAAAGAGGTCATTTGCATCCGCCCTTGTTTCTTTAAGGTGGCTAGCCTTATGGCTTTTGCGTGGAAATTCTCACTAATATAACAGCTTTAGTGAGTATCTACAATGGCTTGAGCAAGGTCTCCTAGTCCCCATTTCTGAAGGAGTATCGTGCAACCTTCCCCATTTATTATGTGTACGCGTGGATCCCCCAATACTTTGGCACCTATCACGAGAGAAATAATTGCTTTTYAGTTGCATGAATGGTCAAATTTCATAGAGAGAAGATGGCCAAATATTTCTCTTTCAAAAGAACAAGTAATTTTAAGACATGTGGATCATTCTTTCATCAGATGTAACTACATGACTGGTGATTTTGAGTAATCTTTGGCGGATAATGGCTCTCTATCATCGACTTGGTTTGATTACTTTGTTAGTTTACGTTCTAACTTTTTGACCCTTCGAGAGGATACCATGTATTTGATAAAATCTTATAGTCCGCATAGATTTTGCAAGCAATTTGGATTTTATTAAGATCTTCCTGGCGATTTGAAAGAGAAATCTTATTCGCAAACATTAGAGGATATGGCTCGACTTTGGAAATCATCTTGTCACCTTAAGATATGCTTTCTAGTAGTACTTCCAGCGAAGACATCAGAGCCACTTGCTACCAGAGAATACAATACTTGGTGGGATTTTAGCTTAAGTGGAATTGCAAGAGTTTCTTCTAAGGGAAAAAGTATAGCGATCTCTAGTCCTCTAAGAGCTTCTTCTACTGGTAGGATTGGTGCTACTTCTAAAGAAGCTACAGCTCCTCCAATGAACAAGATGTGCATCCCTGCAAYGAAATTTCAATCTAGAGTTGTGGGTTCTTCTACAGTTGGCAAGCAAGTTGATACCCTTTCTAGTAAAAGTGGAACGATGAGTGATAATATTGTCCATGGAATCGCCCTTTGAAGATGAAGAAGACATTAGATAGTGCTACTACTTATTCCGGCCTTTTGAAATGAGTACCTAGTTCGACTATGTCTTCTCAGACTTTAGCACTTCATGTAAATGTATATCACCCTCATCATAAGTACATTTAACTTTAGATTTCTCCTAAATCTTTGGTTTTCACAGTTAGGGGCACTTGAAGGTTCTTTGTATGTGAATGAAGTTCCTATTCTTATGGACGGGATTGATAGCGGCTTTCTTGAAATTAGATTGTGCTAGAATGATAACAATACGACCCAATCCCTTATTGATCCTCTGTTGATTAGCAACCTTACTGGCGAACTAACTAGCACACCTTTGGAGGTAAGTGGTCCATATCTTCCTTCATGCAATGAAAGAGTGAGGCCTTCTCGAAGACATAAGCAGCTACTGCCTTTTCTGAGTTCCAAGGGGTCAACATCATAAAGGCTGGCCAACTTCACTATCTTCAATTAATGTGGCAACAAGTTGCAAAAAAACCTTACTCAAACACCAATTGAGTCAATTTCTTCTATTAAAGAGAAAGTATTTATAGTTTTTGCCGCAATGAAGAAGATAGACGTACTTGATCTTTCTAGCTTTTAGGAAATACCTGGTTGATCTTTTTGAGAAGGCTCGCAGATATGACTTTTTAAGGTCCACATCGTGCGACTTGATTACTAAGGAAGCGCATTTTAGTCCTTTTCTAAAGCCAAATGACAATTTATGGAGCCCAAGATGAGTCAACAAGCAATATCTGCGGAAGTCAACGACCTACAAAGGGAATTTCATACTCTTTAGGAAAAGAAGAAGGAACTCCAAGCCCAACTTAATGCTATGGAGASTCATCAAGAAAAAGTATCCAAGAACCTTCATGAAAGCCTAGAAGAATTGAAGAATGTGGACATTGTTTGTTGCACCAAGAAAGAAGAGGTTACTGCCATCGAAAACACCCCTTCTCAATCTGATGAGGCTGTGAAGAATTTGGAAGATATGAAGAAGCTTCCTGAAGCAAGCAAGCAAGAGATACTAACTTCAATTTTAATGTTTGAATGACTACTCAAATACTTATTTACCTATGATAAATGAATGAAGTATGCATTTCTTCTTCTATTTTGTTCATTATTATTTTTATTTACAAAACGTTATCTCAATTAAGGATTATCTGGTTTGTTATGTTATGACATAAGTTAAAAATTAACTTCCAAGTTGCCTACGTATCCTTTAAAAGGAATAAAGTCAAAACGTAGTTCGAAGATGTGAAAGAATTTATAGGGAGTATTATACAGATATTTAAACTTTTGTGATTCCAAGACTTTGATACCATGATTCCAAGAATTTTGATACTATGATTTCAAGAATTTGTTATTGGTAAAACAAGAATGGATCATCACAAATTTTTGATTTTTGGCATTATATTGGTGACTGCATTCATCACAGTAGGCTACCGTGGTAGACATGTCTAGCATGCGGTGATGAACACACTCACAAATATATGTGCACCACAGAAGGCCAACGTTTCTATCATGGTGGCCTTATGTTAGGAAAACCAAACAATACACTAATAACAAAAGGCCACTGTGATGGACATGTTCATCATAGTGGCCTGTTGTGGTGAGCATATTGGGTGTAATCCTTCATCACATAGGACTACCGTGATGGCCATGTCTACCACGGTGGCCCGTTGTAATGAACGCACTCACCAATATATGTGCACCACAGAAGGTCACCGTATCTATCACGGTGGCCTTTTGTGAGGAAAATCGAACAATACACTAATAACAAAAGGCCACCGTGATGGACATAGTCATCACAGTGGCCTGTTGTAATAAGCATATTAGGTGCAACCCTTCATCACATATAGCCATCGTGATAGACATGTCTATCACGATAGTATTCTATGATGAAAATCGACCAATACACTCATCACAGCCTATTGTGATGAGAATATTAGGTGCAACCCTTCATCACAGAAGGCCATCATGATGGTTTCATGGTTGGGTTCAATGATGAAGCTTGCACATAATATGCTCATCATAGGAGTATCCATTTGTACCAATTTGGACTTATTAGGCTATTTTAGCAATTTTACCACATGCAACATTTGGCGGTTGTTGTCCACAGTTTTAGCTCATATAGGCTAGGAGCATCCATTTGTACCAACTGAACTTGTTGGGGTGTTTTAACAGTTTTACCACGTGTGACAACTTTGGTGGTTGTTTTCCACATTTTTAGCTTATACAGGCTAGGAGTGACTTGAATTTTTGTTTGAGGCGTTTAGATAGTTTAAACTCTTATCAAGGAGCAAGTGTAGTTTAACCTCATACACTAAGAGCATCTTGAGTTTTTTGCAATTTATGCATAGTAGCGCTTCAAATACTTATTAATGGGGTTAATGCTTAATCCATTTTTATCAACAAGCTTGTATGAACCACTTGAATACACTTCTTTTAAAACATATRGACCATCCTATTTTGCTGTAAGTTTCGTTATCTTTTGAGAATATATGATTGGAATCCGAATTGCGGGCACCATGTCACCTACTTGAAAAGAACGAGGATGAACTTTCTTATGGAAGGCTCTAAAGATGCGGGCTTGATAACACTCCAAACGTTGTTGTGCTTCCATCTTCTTTCATCAAGTGTTTTTGACTGTTCAAGACGTAAGCGCATATTTTCTTCTTCTGTGAGCCCTTCTTGTCCAGTTATCCTTAATGAAGGTAACTGACGCTCAAGAGGAAGAACTGCTTCAACGTCATAAACYAACGCATACAACGTAGCTTATGTTGGAGTACGAAATGTTGTTCAATATGCCCATAGAGCTTCTCCAATTTTTAGATACCAATCTCTTTTTGACCTGTCGATAACTTTATTCAATAGATTGCAAAGAGTCTTGTTAAAGGATTTAGCCAATCCATTAGCAGCTGCATAATACATTGAAGAGTCATATTGCTTGATGTTGAATTTTTCACAAAGTCTGGTCATAGCATCATTGCGAAAAGACATTCCATTATCAATGATGATGTATCTTTAGACTCCATAGTAATATATGATGTTTATGCGAATGAAGACAACAACAGCAGGTTCAGCCGATTTTGAGAAATAATTCATTGCTGCTAAGATGAATACATGTTCAGCAAATGACTTTGGCAATGATCTAACTATATCAAGCCCCTATGTGTCAAATGGCTAAATGTGACTGTTGGATGCAACGATTCTAGTGGCWGATAGATGTAATTGTCRTGAATTTAACAAGCTTGAYATTTATCCGTGTATTCCAAGGCAATCTTTTATCAATATAGGCCAGTAATATTCCATCATTTTAATCTGAAAATGCAGTTTGGGTTGGATAGATGAGCCTCGTAGACATCAAAATGAACTTCTGCTAATGCTTACATTGCCTTATTTTCTCCTAAACAACGTAAGAAGACTCCTTCAAATAAAAGCCAATAAAGGATATGTTGGAAGTACAAACCTCAGAGCCCGTTGCCAAATGTCACTCTTCCTACGTAGTTCTTGAAGCAGGATACTATAGCAAAGGTAATCGATGATTGGTTGAAGTCAATCTTCCCTATCAACATTGCTAGCTGAAATAACATTAATTATGCTATCTGCATCTTCTCCTTTCATCATTTTCATCTTCATCTTCATTTTCTGAAAAAGGAGGCACGATCCAATTTTGACAAATTGATATTTGATGTTGTGGGTTCAGCAATGATTTTGCCAAAGCATTCGCCTTTTTGTTTTTATTACTTGGTACATATTCTATAGTTGCATCACCCAACCATTCTATTATTTATCTTGCGTACTTGTAATGAGGAAGGAGTTTGGGTTTCTTCACTTCATAAATATCAAGAAGTTAGTTGATTATCAGTTTCGAATCTCCGTAGAATCTAAGTTGCAACCATTACATTTCTATGGCTATTTTTAGTTTGAATATTAACATTGTAATCAATATGGCAGGCTATCACCTTCGGGTGTAACAAAGATTATTACAGCTCCAGCTCCATCTCGATGAGCAGCTCCATCAAAATACATTTTTCATGGAGGTAAGACTTCAACCAACAGAACATCTTCATCTGGAAATCATTAACCAATTTGCATATGGTAGGTATAGGGTGATCATTTAAGAAATCCGCCAAAACTTGCCCTTTCATGGCTTTTTGAGGAATATAAATTATCTCAAGTTGTTGCAACTGCAAGTACCATCTCATATGTGATTAGATTTGCTTTCGAAATGAGATGCATCGTATGAGCTTGAAAATAGTGTTTTAGCTTCTGGACTGTGAAGATGAGAGCTAAACACAACTTTTCTATCAACGAATACTTCAACTCATTTGGAGTCATCGTTCCGCTCAAATAATACAAGGCATATTTTCCTTACCTTCCTCGTTGTTTTGAGCAAGCAAAGCCCCAATAAAACATTCTTAGGCAGAGATAGAAAGCACCAAAGGCTTTCCTTGTATCGGCGCAGCCAAAATGAGAGATTTTACCAATTATGCTTTTAAACTTTTAAATGCATTGCTACAAGCTTTATCCCATTTAAAAGGTACTTCTTTTTGCATCAAACGCTGAATGATTAACATCTACCAGTAAGATTAGTGATGAATCATCATAGATAAGCCAATTTCCCTTACAAGCTTTGTATATCATGCACATTTTGAGGCTCTAGCATTCTTAATATGACATCTATTTTGGCCTGATCAATTTTAATGTCACGTTGCCTCACAATGAAGCCCAAAAAGTTTCCTAAAGTAACTCCAAAGGCGYATTTSAAAGGATTCATCTTCAATTGRTGACAGTGTTGTCGTTCAAAAACTTTTCTCAAACTTTTTAAATGATCATCCCATTTTTATGGCTTTATGACTAGATCATCCACATAACATTCAACATATTTATGGAGCATGTCATCAAAGATTTTTTGCATTACTTGATGGTATGTCGCTCCTACATTTTTAGGACTAAATGACACCATCTTGTAGCAAGAAATACCCTTGCGAGTGTGAAAAGCAGACATCTCTTTATCCCTTGGCATAATTCGTATTTAATTACAGTCGGATGATCTATCCATGAAGGATAAAGCCTCGTGTCTAGTGGTAGCGTCGACCATGAGTTCAGTAATAGGAAAGGGAAAATTATCCTTTAGACACGCATTGTTCAAGTCTCTGAAGTCAACGCATACTCGGATTTGACCATTTTTCTTTCTTACAGGCACAATGCTAGAAATCCACATAGGGTACTTGACCTTGTGAATGAATCTAGCCTCAATAACTTGTTGACTTATGCTTCGATTGAAGGAATCAACTCGGGATGAAAACACTTTTATCCTTACTTTACTGGCCTAGTATAACACCCCGGATTTTACTTTTATAAATTTTTATTTGATCTCGTGAAATTATATGCCAACTAGGGTTGGACATTTTATATGTGATTAATATTTTTAAATCATACGTTTAATAGGTGCGGAAATATTGTCCGTATCGAATAAGAATTTTCATTGGTTAAAGGCTCGACACATGGGCCTATTTGTTTGTTAGCCGAAAGTTAGGTTTTTATCGAAAGGAAGCCCGTTATGTAAAATTTATGAATTTTGGGTTAAATTTGGATGGGAAGRCCCGAAGGATTCGGGTTACGGCCCAAAAAAAAGAAAAGAAAAGAAAAGAAAATATATAAGAAAATAATAAGAAAGAAAAAGAAAAGAAAAGAAAAAAAAGAAAAACCCTCAAGAGATCTCATCTTCTTCCTCCCGCCGCCGAAACCCTACCCGCCGCCTCATTCTTCTTCTCTTCTCGCCACCGCTGCCGAGAACTACCGCTGCCTCTTTCTCCCTCTACAGACCGCTCGCCTCTCCGCATCTCTGCTGGCTGTTGCACGACACCCTCGTAGCCGTCACCAGCATGCCGCCCTCACAATTCTTCTGCAACGTGACTGGGCCGGAGTTTCTTCTGCTCCGATCACTCGATGAAGCGCGTGACCCACTGCTCAGTTCCTCACCATGCCTGAGGTCGCCCGTCCTCCGCTTGCCGAGATCACTGACCAGTTGTTCGTGACGCTACGGGTTGCCCAGATCTGCGTGACTGGAGCTGCTGATTCCAGTTTGCCGGCTAGTTCGCAACCATCGTCTGTCCTTGTTTACTGCTCGTTGCCGCTGCTGGGCACACCGCGGAGAGTTGCGGCACGCTAGAGGCGCGCGATCCGAGTCCCCTGAAACCCCATGGCCACTCGGGACGAAGAGTTCCGCCGAGCTGCCTTCATCTTCTTCCTCTTCTTCTCTGCTCAACGATGTCGCCAGGAAAGAGGACGGACAGTGCTTGGCCGCTCGACTCAGCGAAGCCGTCCGGATCTGCTTCTTCCTCGATTGGATCTAGAATCCCTTGCTGCCGCTCGAAAGCTCTGTCACACGGCCAGCCAGCTCCTTACCAGCTATCGTTCTGCCCAGATTCGATCACCATCAACCATTCGCTGGAACATTGAACTCTGCTGGCTGCTGCTAGCTTCCAGAAACAGCTAACACCTGCCTGTGCAAGGGGGTGCGCCCAGTGCCTAGCACCAGGAGCCCGAGAGCCCAGTGCCTAGCGCCCAGCTCCCAGCAAGCCCCAAGCGCCCAGCAAGAGCCCAAGCGCCCAGTGCCCGGCGTCTAGGCGCCCGACGCTCGACGCCCGACCCTCAGGCACATAGATGCTGTTGCGCGCGCCGTTTGAGCGCACGCCTGAGGACTTATTGCCATTCCCGAGACATTGGATATCATGAACTAAAAGGTAAAAACGTTAACACATGATATTGAAATTTTATGACTTGTACATAATTATGCCCTAAAGTGAATTGATGAGAGAACATAGTTAGATTTATACTCGAGCTAAGGAATTGAAATTGTAACCTTAAGGAGACATGATAATTGGTAATGTAGGAACTAAGAGTGGATTAATAATTAATAAAGGATATTTTTGTATTAGACACATAATACGTAAGTTGGAACGATCGAACTAAGTAGACCCTCCTTCTGTAATCAACTAGGTCATTTCAAGGCTTTACGTTGAGATCGATTGAAGGAGTCCACTTCGCAACTTAAGTAAGAACCCGTTTACGTACAGAACTCCAGGTAAGTAATCCTCCCATTCATCAACATTATAAATGAATGAAATTGAACGCTTTAAATTGCTTTAATATGTTTTGTATGAAATTCTATGTTGATGAGTGTAATTGTGAAGAATGTTAATGTGTTCGTATTTAGTAACACCTTTATGTTAAGGAATATGCTATTGTGTTTTCATATCATGTGCTATTTGTTGAACATTACATTACATAAGGTTGTATGTGTTTCATGTCATGAGTATGTAGTTAGAATTCTACATCACATTTGGCATGAGCCTTTCACGCACTTAGAAGGTGAAAGGTTAGAAAATGGAATTTTAAAGGAAAAGGTTAAAGTTTTTTTTTGAAAATGTTAAAGTTTTCGGAAAGAAGTATAATACTAGCCACAAAAGGTGTGAGTGGAAAATGGGGCATGGGGGACCGGGGCGCCCGACCCTACCCTCTTGGGGGGTAGGTATGAAGTAAAAAGAATGAAGTTAAAAGAATGAAATTTAACCGCTTTGCGGTTCTACCGGTAGGAATGGAATCGGGTTCCAAATAAGATGGCCCACTGCATAGCTATGTGTCTAGGCTTTACACTCTAGTGAGCTCGCGAATGAAAGGAAATGGAAAGTTTTACAGTAAGTGAATTTTGAAGGAAAGTTGTAAAGGAATTTTGAAAAGAGAATGTTTCGGAAAGTTTTTCATTTAAAAAGGCGAAAACTTAAAGTTTCATGATATATAGGACATGTTCATGCATTCATGCATGAGGTTACTTACTGGGCTTTTTAGCTTATTTCTTTCCCTTATGTTTCATTGCAGATGATAAGTAACCAGATGGGGCAAGGAGGTCGCTTGTGGGCGAGCTATGATACCCGAGAACTGATTTTCGAATTTATTTATGAAATAAGATAAATATTTCTGAATGTTTTAAATTATTGAAGTTTCTTTGTGATTTTGTTTTTGAATAGTTTAGAAGGACTTTCGCTGTATTTCTCTTTTAAATAAAATATTAGGATAGTGAGGATTTATTAAAATGTATTTTTGACTCCTKTGGGTATTGTTGAATAAATGTCGAGTTTTAAATAAACAATTATTTATTTTCGAGTGGAATGACGTAACATTCTCAGCCTAGGATGGTTCCTAATCTGGGGGTGTTACACCTAGCTCCTCATTTGATAGTCAAATGATGAACTACAATCTTTGGGTCTAAACTTGGCATTTCTTTATAGTCCAAGCGAAGATATCTCCGAATTCCTATAGAAGTTGGGTATATACTTCACTTTTTTTTGGAGATAAAAGAGAATTTATGTAGATTGGGCATTGATCTTCTTTAGTGCCCAAGTTGTCTTCTTTTAACTCATCTCTAGTGGCTTTGGTGCCTTCCTCAAGTTYAGGAGGTGCCTCTTTAGCATCTTCTTCTTCATTATGTTCGTCAACAATACCGATATGGTTAGATAAGCCCACACTCTCTTCGCCTTCTTCCCTTGGCAGTTTAGCTTTGAGAATATTACCGAAATTCATGAGAAGTGTAATTTTCCTCCTCATCCTGGAAAGTATTTTGCTTTGACACTCATTTGCATCGATCTTTGTATACGAMGGTTTTTCAATCTTCTGAATTGGCCTAGACTCCTTGGCTACACCAAGTCCTTTGAAGGTATAACTTTTGTTCGATTTTCTCCCTTGAGGTCCCAACCGCTCGAAAACTGAGGCATGGAAGTTTGCTTCCCCTAATCGATCAAAGACTAACTTGTGATCCACCTTCAAACACTCATCATTCACCGAGATATAACAATTATTTATTTGCTTTATTTTTGTGTGCACAAGTGTAGGTCATTTGAATCTAATGCCCGCGTGCGAACTTTTCACAGAATACACATTTTGTTTCAACATCTTTAGTGTCTCATTCAAACCATGATCCTTTGTTCAATAATTTCAAGAATAAGTCTTCCTAGGGCATTTTAACTAAGCGAACTATACCTAGCTTTAGCTAGAAGTTTGTATGCATTAGGATCGAATCTATCTTCAGTTCTTTTGGAAGGTAATAAACCGTGTTCTACTTTTGGCCCCACCTCAGGTTTTGTAAAAACTTTCAAAATAGGCTTTGACTACTTTAGTGCCTCAATTTTGGTCAAAGGGACGGTGAATCTTTCCAGAGCTTCAACTTCAGTAAAAGGAGACCAAGCTTCTTTCGTCATCGATCTCAGAATATAGTARAGGAAGGTAGGTGCTTGAATATGTTATGCTTTTGTCCTACTATTTTTCGCATCGACCAGGAATTTCGCAAAATTTTGAGGCTCTTCCTTCAAAAAGGTTGAGATTTAAATGACAGCACCTTTATCATAAATTTCTTTCTCTGGAGCTATCTGACTTTCACCGAACGATATATTTTTTTTGCCAAGGTAAAACTTTGCATCTAAGATATATGCTTTTGCCTCCACGAAGGGCTTGTCCTCGGTGATCACCTTCTTCATAGCACTATTATCGATGTACTTGAAACGTTAATGGAGTGTTGAGGGTACGACTCTATTTCCATGAAGCTAAGGTCTTCCCAATAACATATTGTACGACGTTTTAAATCGATGACATAGAGCAGAACATTCGATGACATTTGGTCAATTAGCAAGTCTAATCGAATGGTGTCCAACATTTTTTGACCTCCTTGACTAAAACACTGGATCACGAGGCGACTTTGGAAAAGTTCTTCTATGGAAATGCCAAGCTCTCTTAACATGTGCAGAGAAAGGATATTGACTACTGAACCTCCATCCAACAATATTTGATTATCTTCTTTTCTATGCATAGCCAGATACAAATAGAGGTCGGTTATGAGGTTTTGAAGCCAGCATTGAAAGTTATGGCCATCATACATGTAACTGAATTTGAGGTGCATCTCTCTATTTGCATAGGACAATCCTTTTGAACTGAATCTTTTGGAGATGGAGGGTCAGAATCATTTACCTCTACTTTACTTGTGATAGAACAAGAGACAACTTCAAGGTTATCAGTTAATGCTCTTGGAAAGAATTCTCTCAAAGTAATCGGTTGCCAGTACTTGGTGATCTATGAAACCTTTGACTTATYGATGACTTTCTTAAGAATAACCTTATTTGGCTTAAGTACATTTCTTCTTATTGCTTTGCTTCTTTCAATTGAGTTCATATTTCCAAATTTATTTTGATGACTTCTTCGGCGTTTCACAACTGTCCAACCTTCATAATAAGAATCATTAGCTTTGTCACCTTCAACATTTTCGAATGGATTTGCAATGATATTTGTGACTAGGGTAGTGATTTTTAATAARTTTATGTGAGGGCTTTATGCTGAACTTCATTGCCTAGAACTGCCCAAAATTGATCTCGACGAAGTGTTCAAGTAATCGTGAGATATGCACAAAATTTGCATTGATAGATCTAGAGTAGAAAGCGTTTGGTATGATAACTTGTTTGATTAGCAACCACTTTTTCTTCCTCCACTAAAATGCATCCCTTACGAGCTAATTCCATGACTTTATCCTTAAAGATGAAGTACTTTTCAATTAGGTGGCCAAGATGACAATGATATTTACAATAATTTGGATCTCCAAGCCATCCCACTTCTTCTAGCCATTTCATCACTGGCAATTCGATGATCCTAGCTTTCACATGTTATCAAACATTTTCAAAATGTCAAAATTGAGAAATGGGTATTCTTTATTTTGCATATCTTTCAAAGTCATGCCACTTTTTCCAAGATTTAGAGCAGTATTTACTTTTTCTGTAATTTTTCTGCTTACTTTTGCAGGTATCCTGACAGGCACTTTAGTTGTTGCAATGGATCCTTTCGTGTCGGACTTGGAAGATGGCTTAGTTGTTTTCTTAGAGTCGAACTTTTCCTTCTTTAGTGGCTCGAGTACCGAAACTCCTTGATCTCCGTCTTAATGGTCAACTCAATATCATGAGCCCATGTAGCTAATTCTTTGAAGGTTCTTGGCTAAATTCCCTTTAAAAGGTCTTGGAGGCCCTAATGCATACCTTCGACGCACATCGCGATTGCAGATTATTCAGAGAGGTAATCTCTGCAGTGCAGGCTCAAAGTTCTCCTTCGATTGATGTAATCAATAATAGGCTCATCTTTCAATTGCTTAGTATGACTCAATTCCAACATACTTACAGTTTGACGGATGCTGTAAAAGCAGTTGAGGAATTCATGCTCAAGTTTATCCTAGCTATTAATGAATCCAGTCGTGAGGTCGATGTATCTATCGGATGCGTTTCCCTTGAGAGATCGAACAAATTGCTTGACAAGGTAGTCACTATACGTGCCAGTATTATTGCAAGTCTCAATAAAATGTACAATGTCTTGTTTAGAATTTTCCTTTCCATCAAATTGCTGAAATTTCAAAAGTTGATAACCTATGGACATCTTCAAGTTATCAATCCTTTTGGTATATGGTTTAGAGTATGCAAAATAAGATTTAGCACTCGCTTCATACTTATCTTTTATGGTGCCCATGATGAAATTCTTCAATTGGTCAATAGGGATTAATCTATTTGAGGAGATTTGGATTGTTACGGTTTCTTTTGAGGGTCCTGCTTCTCTCATTCCTTCATATTCAAATTCGACTTGAGGTTGCTTCCCTAATACTTTTGCAGATCAATGCTTGGGATGCTTTAGAGCAAATTGCCTTGTTTCTCCGGCATTGTCAAACCTATTTAGTAGTTGAGAAATTGTTAGCTCTTGCTGTTGAGTATACTTTGCAAGACTTTCTACCAACTTCTCAGATTTGAAATCTCTTCTTTGACGATTGAGATGTCTGCTATCATAATAAGCATAGTGGATGAACTTGTAGTTGGATTTTCATGAGCCATCACATCAAGCTTTGGATACTTCTAAGGAGTAGTCGGCGTTGAATCTGAAGTATATTCGCTGGTCAGCATGTTTGGACTTTTGGCGTTTGATTCCTGCACGTAACAAAGATATAGTTGTTCACAGAGTAGAGTCGACTCCCATTTTTCCTTCTTGAGGAGGAATATCCTTGAACATGGGTTGGAGTATTCGAATATCTGACTATCTAAGAAGTATTCCTCCACTTCTTTTCCAGCATCAGATGGATCCCTATTTTGCGTCATAGGACTTGATGTTGTTCTTGGGGGCCATTGATGAATTTGATTTGATTTGATTTGAAAGGAATAGATGAATGGAAGATATGGTCCTACTGAGCTTACCAACAAAAGTTTTTTACACGAATCTCTCATCTACAAAATATAATAAGAAAATAAGAGAAATACGTAACAAAGTATTAATGTTATAAATTTAATAAGACAAATGTTACAATCTCTTAAATGTTCTTGTAACAAGAACTCAATCTGTTGGTTCTTCTCTTTGGAATTTTTCAAGGGCTTCGCAGCTTGATCTTGGGATCTGGAGAGAAATTTGTTGCTTTTGCTTCTAAACTTCTCTCAATTGTTGGACCTCAATATGAATTTTTGGACCTCTTCCTCTTATGTTTTGGCCTCTATTTATAGGCTACAAAAATTGATTTGATTAGTTGAAGTCACATCTAGGAGCAACAGGGCGTTATATGATTTAACGAGCTACATATATGATTTCCATTGGTTGAACCTTTTCATCCTTGACATGTTTCCTTATTTCATGRTGGAGATGTCAAATACTCCCCATTTTTAGTGGAACATTTAAAATTAACTCTTGATTATTTAAATAGATTATGARAATTTAATTTAATAAAATTTCTATATTACAGAAAAGGATAGGCATAAAAGAAAATGGCATAAAGAATCACACTATTGATGAGAGGAAGAGAAATAAAATTGTTAGAGAATTGATATCATGCATGTGTATTCAATATAAATAAAATGTGCACTAGTTCTTTGTAAATTAGGGGAACAAAACACCACACAGGTTTGTTTCATTGCATACTTCAATTAATTTGAAGCGACAATACGAAGACAAATTCTACAATAATTATGGGACTAACCTTGTAGAGATTCACAGGCTGGAAGTGGAGACTCATTTCAATTAGATCCGGTAAAGACTCATGTTAATCTGATCTGGCAAAGAGTAATGTTCGATCATATCTTGCAGAGACTCAAGAAGTAGGGAGTTGTGCAATCAAAAGGTTCATAGAGGTAGAGACTCGCTTTGACGAGGTGTTATAAACTGAGAAGGAGAAAGAAAAGAAGAGAGTTGAAAAGAGATAAGGAGAGAATAATTAACTTAATTTCATTAACCTTGATGTGTACCAAAGCCTTCTATTTATAGAGGTCTGGGTTTCAATGGTAGGAAATTCATTCATCAATAATTATTTACAAGAAGTAAGTTATTTATTTATTTTTTTATTTTGGTGTAAAAGTAGAACATATTCGCCGAATGTGTTGTAGATCGTCTATAATGGATTTGATCAATACATTGTAATCTAAAACTAAGTTATTAAATCATTTATTTTAATACTCCCATATCAAAAACTACCCTAATCCGAGAATGTCATCGACTTAATTCTCATATACTTAAAATTTCAGCGGAAGCTTTTGAAAATAAACGAAAAAAATTTTAACGTTCAACAAGTTCATAAATAAATAGAAAATTTAATTAACAAAATGACTCTTGTGTATCAAAGTCTGCTCCCAAATGATCTCTAYATACCATCTGGTTAATCACTACTTGAAACGTAAAATAAGGAAATATAGGGTGAGCTACTAAGCTCAATAAGTGAATCCTATGCATGAATGCATGTGTCATGCACTATATGTTATGAAATTCAAAATTCACTTTGCTAAAACTTTCCAAAAATTTTCTTTTCAAATAGTGGGAACTTTCCAAAAAATTTCCATTTCATCAAAAGTTTTCAAACATTTCCATTTCATAAAATTGTGAGCTTACTTAGTATAACGCCTAACCATTAAGCTTGCAGTGGGCCATTATTCTTTGGAAGCCGGTCACATTTTCTACCGGTAGAATAGCTAAGCGGTTAATATTACTTTAACTTTTCCTTTCACTTTTCACCTCGCAAGAGATAAACATTACTTACTTTCCTACCCTACAAGAGGGTTAGGTTGGGTGCACCGGTCTCCCATGCCCCATTTCTCATTCATATCTTTCATGGCTTATGCTTTACACTCCTTTTTCAAAATTCTTAACGTTTGGAAATCGTTCATCATAAAAATAACATCTTTCCAAACTTCATTCCTCAAAACATTTACTCTTCCAATTTCATTCTTTAAAGCATTTCCTTTCTTGAATGTATGATTATGTGCATACCAGAGAATGTGCAACTACTACAATCTACATGCTCATGGACCACATGAACTCTTAACTTAAACTTCCCAACATGTCATCAAGTAGAAAATTCACATACTTGAAGTAAAACCATAAATCATATCACATAAAAGCAATCCAATTATGATTATGAACTCACATTCATAGAGATTTTCAGTCAAAATAACAATTTACACGTATCATAATTAATGAGAATGTGGTGATTTACGTACATACTTCAATATCCATCATGAATTCACATTCAATTCACATATATATTCAATCATAATAACAACATATTTGCATCATCACTAAATGAAAATGTCAAAATTTACTTACCTATAATACTTAGTAAATTTGTTTACTTTAAGTCGCTAGCGAGGTGCCTTGGTTGCCCCCAACATCAATGTACCATAGTATCCTAATATTATTACACAAAGAATATTCATCTGAAACTTGTTTAAACAAATACATTCATTTAATACAAGTGCTTACCGTTAATACCTTCATCGTTTTTCCTATGGTGACCTTAACCAATAATTTCTCAAGATTAATTTCCATGTCAATAAAAATCGAACTACTAATAGTACAATTTAATTTCATGACTCCTAATTTTTTTCTTAAAATAACTATAATAATCATAATCACAATATATATTATTTTATCATACAAACCCTAAATTTCACCCTAAATTATATTCCAACATATTTCTAGAATTATATACTCCTTTTACTTAATTATACTAACTTAAATTTCAATTAAACATATTTCATATTTTTCCTTAATTATTATTGCATAATACAAAACTTAGGCCATTCAGTTATTTTAAATGAAGAAACTAAGGATTCACCTTGAATCTCGAACCTTAGGTGTGGTATCGAGTCTACGACGTAATGGCGTCAATCATGCTCAGGAAAAAAAAAAGTACACTGGGCTTGTGAGCGGCGGTCCTGGTAGTGCACGTGCTACGGGTGCCTAACTAGCTCGAGTGGATGACACAAGATGCCTAGTCGTCTGGTCTCTTGGGCGCCTGGTCGCCTGTTGCCTAGTTGAGTGACAGTAACGAGAACAGAGGAGAGGGAGCAGTGTCCACCACCGGTAGAGAAAAGGAGTGAGTGAGTGAGTGAGAAAGAGAGAGAGAAAATGCTAGCATTGGTGAGGGCAGAGGGAGGAGGCAACGGCGGGAAAGGGGTTAGGGTTACGGTTACGTTCGGGGAAGAAGATAAACAATCATCCTCTTTCCCTCCAAATTTACAATTTCTTTTTTTTTTTTTTTTTACTACTAACTTAATCCTAACCAAACATCCTTCATTGGCCAATTTTTATTCCTTAACCAACTAAGCACAACTAAATTAAAATCTATTAATTTTCTTCTAGCCCAAAATTGAACCCTAATTTTGGTTTTAGGTTTGAATAAGAAGCGAAAGGATTCTAATAGGTCAGGTCTAAATTAATTAACTAAAATACTAATTAAATTAAACTAATAAATTTTTACCTTTAAATAAATATACTTACCCTTCATGCATAAAAAATAGTAAATCAAAGAAATAATTATTTATTTCTAATTGGCACATCGAACTTTACGGCCTTTAAGTCTTTCCGCTGTAAATTAATCAAGTTACTAACAATCGTGAATATAATCTAATTAGTAGATTAGAACATAAATTGTATATATATATATATATAAACATAAACTAAATCTCGAGTATTACATTTACTTTAACGTGTTAGCTCTGTGTGATATATGGTAACTATAATGCATTAGGGAAATGTCACCGTTTAGTCGTTTATCACATGCTAGCTTAATATGGTGTATTTTATATGTGCGACAAAAGAATGAATGCGACATGTGTTATGGTCTTGAATGTGTTGTAGTCTAGAATTAGGTCTAAATGAGCATGAGGCTTTAACACATTTATTGAACAATGTTTAAAATGAACACAAAACCTAAATTTTATATCTAACAAGAACAATAAAACCCTTATCAATACTTGAGTACCAAAAACAGAAATAATAGATATTGAAATACATAATATTAGTTGTTAAAATATTGGATTATTGCAAATACTCCTTTAATTCAAAGTCCWTAGTAGTCAATTTAACAATCTAAGTAAACTTTGTGCCGAATTAAAACAGAGATTTCATTGATGATCTTGTAGTGCGATCAAACTTATGACAATTTCCACATTTAAGGGGACATTGCATCCAAGACGGTTTCCTTTCATATGTGGCTTATAATGCTCAAGAATGAAAATTGTGAGCCTCCAAAATCTCTTACTTGTGTCAGGATAGAAATCACATTGGTATGTATTTCAATAACTCTTCTTCAACAGATTTTAATAATAAAATCTGCATGATTGCAACCTTTATATCAATATAAAAGTATGTGGAAACACAACATTCCAAATGTACTCTATTTTCTACAATACAGATTCTTTCGTTCATTTAGATTGTGTATAAATTGTTGCTCCTTTCACCTCATCTTATTGGAGAGATGACAGTAAATATTTCGATTTGTAAATGCTATTGCATGACAATGTATCCACAAACTCTGCTTTAATATCAATATAAAGTTTCAAATCTTCTACTGTATTTTGCGGCTACATTTTCCTATTGCATCAATCGGAGTGTAAAACGTATATATCTTAACTCTTAAAATAAAGGAGTGATATTAGAGGGATTAAGAATATATACATATCATATTCTAATTAATGGATAGAGATATATATTAGGGAGTATAATAGAAATGTGTATTAGAAGATCCTCAATCCACCATAAATCTTTCATATTCTTAAGTGAAATACATGTTTATAGTGAGCAACCTCTTCTTAGTGCTAACTAAAATATTTACTAAAAGATATCTCAATCAAAACGTTTATAGGCAATGCATGGTTTTTTTCTCAAAACATTGTTTAGAGATATAGATAAAGTTACTGGTAATGCAATTATATATCTAGCCAGCATCATGTAATAAATTTCATTCTCGACATCGATAATGTTAAATAAGTTGTGTGCTACCTCACTTTATTTCTTGATTTTTTCCATGATTGCATCCAATGTGTTGTTTTCTGTTCACTCCCTGCCTTGTACACCAGTCTCTCTCTTTTTAGTTTTTTCATTTGGCAAAAATAAGATTAAAGTTGGCATGGGTGTGATGGAGATAAAATTTGTGGACAACCATCAGAGATTTTCATTCCATTTGGTGAGTGATGACGTTCAAGATAACTTTATCTATCTGAGATGAAGCAGTCCACTTGATCCTTTAAAATATAGGTACCGTAGTTATTTTAGAAACCAATCCTAACTCTGAAGGACTGCTCATTGACAACTGCAAAAGTATGTAGGAAACTATGGTTATTTGCATTTCAACTACTAGTAACCAATAGTTTTGCACTCTACGCACCCTTCAAACACATTATATAGGTTGCCAACTCATTGTTTCTTGACGTTCAGAATATAGAGGGTGAGAAGAATATGTGCTCTTTTACTTAAAGTCTAATAGTCATCATATATATTTTCTTATTTTTTTCCCACTGAAAATAGGATATTACAATATGACCTAATTGGTACTTCTAATTTATAGTTTCTAACTGGACTTCCTTTTAAGTTCATCAAGAAGAAGTAGCATCGAGGGGTTTCGATTCCTCCTTTCTCAATGTGCTCGGTAGGGTGCCCTCCAAGTAGAGTGACTTCACATTTTTTGATAACAAACAAGGTTTAGATCATAGAAAAACTATTTTATCATCAACGAAGCCACAAGGTATAATGGTTTTATCATGCAGCGATTTTTTTCTCTCTTTAGATTTATTAAAATTTCCTTTCCTTTGCTTTTAGATCTATCGGAGGACTTTCAACACTAGTTCATGGACTATGTCCTTTTTATTTTATCTTTGAAAATTTATTCTCCCTAGTGTATCCTATACATTTTGCTTCAAGAAATTGGACATCCTTACTAACATCTTGGTTGGATGTTTAAACATTTTTAAAGTTGCACGTTCACCCCCTACCTTTAATATTAATTCACCTTTTTTCGCATCAATTAAAGTTTTTCCCATGGGCAAAAAATGTCTTCATAATAATAAGTGCATGTTTACATCGTCCTTCATGTCCATAACCACAAAATCTACTAGAAAGACAAATTTGACAATCTTAACAAAAACATCATCCACTACCCTGTTAGGATATTTGATAGATTATCAGCCAATTGAAGGGCCATGTTGGTAGGTTTTACTTCTTCTAGTCCCAAGTACCTAAATCTAGAAGAAGGCATCAAATTGACACTAGCCTCTAAATCACATAGAACATTGTTAAAAAAATAAATTACTAATATGACAAAGAATTATAAATTTGCCAAGATCTTGAAGTGTAAGTGATAATTTATTTTGTTACACGTTAGAGCATTCCTAAATCAAGCAAATAGTTCCAAAATCTTACAATTTTTTTTCTTATTTGATAATATGTCCTTCAAGAATTTAGCATATTTAGTCATTTGAGTGATGGCTTCAACAAAAGAAAGATTTATTTCCAATTGTTTCAGTTCATCCAAAAGCTTCCTTGATTGAAGATTATCCTTAGGAGATCTACAATTTGAGGGAAAGACAAAGATTTGTAATCTATTTTCTCACTAACCTTATTATAATTACCCCCGTTCTATTTTTAGATTTGTTATCAGCATTAGTTTCCTTATCCATCTCTCCTAACTCATTGACTCCACAGGATTGTTGTTCTTTTTTTATCACTTTCTATTTCATTCTTTGGTTCCTCTAAGATCTTTCCACTTCTAAGAGTTATGGCATTACAATCCTTAGGATCAGTTTTGGTATTACTAGGTAAAGACCTTAAACCTTTGACTTAATATATTAGCCATTTTATCAATTGATTTTTAAGATTTTTTGTGAAAGCTTCTTGTTTTTGGAATCTACTTCTATAGTAGTGCTGAATTGTGATAGCAAATCATCTAAATAGGACTTTTTTTTCATGAGGCGGGAAACATAGGGTTGTTGTGGTCTAACATTTGAATTATAATAAAGATTTACACTTTGATTCCATGTGAAATTAGGATGCTTTCACCAATCAAGGTTGTAGGTATTGGATAAGCATTGTTTGACCTGGAGTCAGAAACCTACATAGCTTAAGTCTTAATGCACTAATTCTTTTTTATATAATGTGATTATTTTTAACATAATTTCTCAACATAGTTTTTTCCTCTGTGATATAGAACTGTGTAAAAATTTTCTATCATGAAAGGATTAATAGACAAAGAAAATCAATGCAACAACACCTGATATTTTAAAAAAAAATATAAATATATTTTACATACTTCCATTGCATAATAACACAAATGTACCCAAGCAAAAAATAGAAAGGTCCACCCTAAACCCTAACACTAACAACCAACCAAAACAACCACATTTCACCAGAACGTGTGTGCTCTATTTGAAATTCACAAGACAAATACACTTGACATAATCTCATGTTTTTGAGGAAGCAAGCCTCAACAAAATACAAACCCTGAGTTTTCCCAGCCAAGTATAAATAGAAAACTGCAATCCGACAAGACCAACAAAGAAGTCATCATTGGAGGATGACATCTTGATGACTTTGGCCTTCACAGCTACTTCTTCTTCAACCCCTCAAAGAAGCTTAGCACATTTAAGCAATGGCGGCTCCGTGTGAACAATATTATTAACCTTATCAATGTTAAATTCTCCTAAAAGTTTGTCGAAGAAGTACTTGATTTCTGCCTTCAATGTTCCTGTACGTGATCGCTATGATTTCAATAGCGCTTGCAAAGTTGTGGGAAAAGCAAGCAATGGCCTGCTTAAACCCTCAGAAAGACTATTTGGAGAATTTGTGGCTGGCAGTCTGCTGCCAGAAGCATCCAACATCTTTGTGGGTGGAATTGTGCTAAGAGAAGCATATATTCTGTAACACCACTAGATTAGGAACTGTCCTAAGCTGAGAATATTACATCACTCTACTCGCAAAAATCAACTATCTATTTAAAACTCAACAATAACCCAAAGAGTTAAAATTGTGTTTTAACAAATTCTCACTATCTCAACATTTATTCAAAACAAAAAATCGCAGAAACCTCAAGAATTTAAACCATTCAAAAAAATACTTAATAGTAAGCGGAAACTATTTAATTGAACAATTATCTTACTACATGAAATTTATTTAAAACAAGTTCCAGGGTATCATAGCTTGCCCACAAGTGACCTTCTCGCCCCATCTGGCTACACGTCATCTGAAATGCAAAATAAGAGAAAATGAATGAGCTAAAAAGCCCAGTAAGTAAACCTCATGCTGAATGCATAAACATGCCCTACATGTCATGAAGTTATATAACTTCGCCTTTAAATAAAAACTTTCCAAATATTCCCTTTTCGAAATCTCTTTACAAAAACCTTTCATTCAAAATATATAATTTGTAAAACACTCCATTTCCTTTCATTCGTGAGCTCACTAGAGTGTAACGCCTGGCCACTAAGCTTTGCAATGGGCCATCTTATTTGGAACCCGATTTCGTTCCTACTGGTAGAATCGCAAAGCGGTTAAAATTACATTTCTTTTCCTTCCATACTTTCACCTCCAAGGAGGTGAACATTCCATTCTTACCTACCCTCCAACAAGGTAGGTTCGGGTGCGCTGGTCCCCCACGCCCCATTTCCCACTCACATTTTTCGTGGCTAGGTTTACGCTCCTTTTCGAAAACTTTAACATTTTCCTTTAAAATTCCATTTCCTAAACCATTCACTTTCTAAATGTGTGACTGGCTCATGTTAGAAGTGAAGTAGAACTCTAACTACATGCTCATGACATGAAATGCATACAACCGTATATAGCATATCATTCGGCAAATAGTACAAGATATGAAACAGTATATAACATATCATTCGACATAAAAGTAATATAGGATATGAACATATGTAACATTCCACACAATTTACACACCTCAATATACAATCCCATACACAACATATTAGACCAACTAAAAGAGTTCAATTACATTCATTCATAACATTAATGAGATGTGAGGATTTACTTACCCAGAGTCCTTTACGTTAACAGGTTCTTACTTAAATTGTGAATTGAAATCCTTCAACCGTTCTCAACGTAAGGCCTCGAAATGAACTAGTTGTGATTACAAAAAGGAAGTCTACTTAATTCGATTGTCCRAACTTAGATATTATGTGTTTAATCCAAGAATGTCTTTATCAATTATAAATTCATATTCAGTTCTCACATTATCAAGTATCACGTTTTAAGGTTACAATTCAACTCCTTAGCTCGGGTATAAATCTAATCTATGTTCTCCCACTAATTCACTTCAGGGCATAATTATGTACAAGTCATAAATTTCAATATCAAGTGTTAACATTTTCACCTTTAAGTTCACGATATCCAAATGTTGCGGGAGCGATATTGAGTTCCCGGGCATGCGCTCAAGCGGCGCGCACAATAGCGTCTGGGCGCCTGGCAATGGCACTGGGCTTCTGGGTGCCCGCTGGGCGCCTAGTGCTGCTGGACGCCTGGTGATTGCTTGCGCCTGGTGTTATTGGGCACCGGGCCCTGCTGCTTTCCCTTATTCTTGGCCAAAAACTCAGTTGACCAATAATCTGTTTCTGATCAAACTTCCAGTGACTGGTGGACAGCAAAGGACTGCAATTCTAAAACCAGCGACGCGAGTAACCAAGACAGAGAACAAAGCGATGGCCAGTGGCAAGAGATCTAGTTTCAGTCGAAGAGAAAAACTGTTGAGCAGAGAAAGAGAAAAGATGACGATGGCAGATTTGGCAAATAGTGTCACGCAGAGAAGGAGAGAAGATTACAGTGGCAAATCTGGCGAATGGTGTCGCGTAGATTCAATCGTGCAGAGGAGGAGTGGGGATGACAACCACAGATCTGGCGAGCATCTAAGTCACGCAGATTTCGATCGCGCAGAGAAGAAGAAGAAGAAGATGGCTTACCAGATCTGGAGGCGCGGATCACGCGCCTCTGGCGAACATTTTGGTCGGCCATGGCGCGGACCACCGATCGCAGATTTGAGCCTGAGAACGAGAGAGGGAAGCCGGAGAAGAGACCTAGAGCGGTCTGCTTGGCTCAACAGGACTGGACAGTCTCTTGGTGTACGCCTCGTAGCGACTCGAGCAAGTGGTTAGCCTCGGCCACGCACACTGCGAGTGGCGTCCTTCGAGCACCGGCATGGTTTGGTGTGGTGAGTAGCCTGCCAATCGCGCACCTCTAAGAGCAGCGGTCACTTCAAGCGTCGGCAGTGGGAAAAGGGGAAAGAAGAGGGAGAGAGGAGAAGAAGCAAGGAAGGGCCACAACAAGCGGCGTCGGTAGGCAGAGGGGAAACGGCAGCGGCGGCGGTGGGGGGTTACGGGAGGAAGAAGATGAAGGATTTTTTCTAGGTTTTTCTTTTTCTTTTCTTTTCTTTTCTTTTTATTTTTTATATATTTTCTTTCTTTTTATTTAATTTTATATTTTGGGCCGTAACACAAACCCTTCGGGCCTTTCCATCCATATCTAACCCAAAATTCGTAAATTAAATATAACGAGCTTCCTTTTGATAAAAAGCTCAACTTCCGACTAACAAATAAATAGGCCCATGAGTTGAGCCTTTAACCAAACAATGACTCTTATTCGACACAGACAATATTTTCGTACTTATTAAACGTACGATTTCAAAATATAAACCACATATAAAATTTTCAACCCTAGTTGGCACGCAATTTCACACAATCAAACAAGATTTAATAAAGGAAAATTTTCGGGTATTACATGTTCTCTTCTTGGAAGAGGGTGTGCTTCAAGTAGGAGCATTCATGATCACACCATGTACGTCTTTGGGAGGGAGTATCTCAACCTACAAGAATAGGTACAAGGTGGTTGCTTTGTGTAATTGAGGCAATTATATGGACTAACTCAATCTCTATTTATAAAGCCAAAACATTAGCCTCAATATTATATTAGATTAATTCACAAATTTGATAATACACTAGCTTAAGTGGATGAATTGTGGAGCTCAATGAAAGTTGGAGTCCACGTGATTTAATGTTGGTCTCTTTAGGTTGTGAGGTTAAGCATAAGTAAGATTAGGGTTTGCATTGGAAAGAGTTAATCATCATTTCATCTATTAAGGTAAAAATTAGTTTGAACGAATTTATTAACAAGTTCCTCATATGTATGTAGATTAATTTGATCTAAGATTTAGGATCTAAATTTGAAGGGAAAATAGAACAAATTCGATCTAAGATCTAATTTGGTGTAATGTTTAATTACGTGAATATAATTCAAATTTTAAGTAAATCTTGCTCCATTTATTTTCATTTTTACTATAATATATAATTCCATCACAATAATTTATAGTTATAAGCTAAAATGATATTTCTATAATGTATAATTCCTATTTTATATTACATTGTATCTATAATTTTGAGATATGTAGTGTATTACTATAACGTGTAATGTATAATTTTCCACATTATTCGACATTATATTGTTTATAGTATAAGACTATGAACTATAGGATAATAAATTATTCTCATCTAAAGCATAGTTAATAAATTATTGAATTAAATGATTATGCATAGTTTCTTATTAAGTATAACGCTTCGTTTGATAAAACTAAAGTCTGAATTCTAAAGTTTGGAGTCTGAAAAATAGCTAAATTTATAAACATTAAAATTTTTTATTTAAATTAACCTCGTACATCTTATTTTAAATACTAAATTTGGTAATTTAATATGTAATATCTTAATATATCAAGTCAGAATGTCATCACTTAAAATTTATAGAAGGAATGAATAATCACTTAATACATAAGACACTATAAAATTGCATTATCAAATGATCTTGATTTAATAAGTACTTAATTCATTCAATTTTAAGTGATGAGTTGGATTAAGAGACAGGGCCTTGAAATTGTTTGGATGAAAATGAATAACTAAATTAATCTTAAGTAAATCAATTGACCAAATTAACTTTATAAGAAAATATTTTTCATGTAAATCGTAATTAGTAAATGAATAAATTAAATAGGCATAGTCTAATTAACTATAAGAAATTATTTTGTTTGAAAAATAAATCATTCTTAGATTATAATTGTACACTTTAGCATTAGATTATAATTTATAAGTAATACATTATAGTATTACAAATATAATTTTACATTCTAGTATTAGACAAGGCATAGTAAGTAAATTGATTAGATCATAATAAGCAAGTTATGCTTATTATACAATATATAGTATTAGAACATCAAAGAATTTATACATTATGGTAATAAAATATAATTTTACATTATAGTATTAGACTAAAATTAGGAATTATACATTATACTAGTGTACTACAATTATACCTTATAGGATTAGACAACATTATATATTGTARTAACGGAAGATATTATACACTACATCTTAGATGAAGCCATTGATTAATCAGATGAATTAAAAATCTGGGGCTTACCAATGGTAAGTTCAAAATAATAAGATTTTTCTCTATCTTAATTATTATTGCAACTGCAAAATCTGGTAAAATAACTATCCAAAATTATATTATTATGAAATAATAAACAGAATGTTATTTGAAATATTCAAACAAGCATTAATTAAGAAAGAAAGGGTCCAACATGTTATATACCTAAAAAACTTTGTACTTGTTTTTTACCTTGAAATTTATCTAGAAAGACTAAAATTTTTTTAATATATGGTTTTGTAGTTTTAAGCATTTTCCAGCTATTTGCATGCCTGCAAATTCTATTTCTTCTTGTAATCGTTTAGCTTTTCATTCAGAAAAAGCTAATCCATTTTGAAGGCATAAATCAGTATATGTATCTAAATGCTTTAAATAAGATGTAATATCATCAGAAAGGATTAGTATATCATCAACATAGACGTAGATAAAATCGTGGTATTAAAAAATATCTTTAAACCAAATGGCATGACTAACCATTCGTACTGTACCTGAGGTGTTGAGAAGACAATATATAGAATACTATCTTTATTTGCCAAAATCCACTCTTATAGTCAAACAAAGCATTTTAGAGAAGATCATTTAAATGAATAAAAATCACTACAAAAGAATAGAAAGTGGAGATAGTCCTTTAAATACAAAAGACTATTTTATTATGGAGAAAATATAGTACAAGAGTTAAATGAAATTAAAAAGTCATTTAAAGAAAAGGATATCCCAACAACAAGTAAATTGGATAATAACAATAATGAATCATTTATTGAACATTAAAATACCATAAGGATATAAAGGTAATAATCTAAAATGATAGATTCAGACTATGATAATTCTGATGTAGATAATTTAATTACCAAAATAGGAGATTTAGAATTAAACGAAAATTCAGATACCTTTATTAATTTAAAATCAGATCCAATTATTAAAGAAGAAATGAATTGAAATCCAAAAATAAATGATATCCCAAGTGCCAGTAATAAAATTCCTCCAATTAGAGGATGAGATAAATCATTTAGAGGATATGCAAGAATAAGTTCTCTAAAATCTATAGAAACTCATACCACTGTAGAAGCCATGAAAAATGAACTGATAAATCCATTTGAAAATTACTTAGATATAGATTATGTTAGTAATATAAAGAAACTATAGATAAATCGAAAACTGCTACTAGAATAGTTGTCTCAGTAAATAAAATGGATTTTGAAACCACAAAACATTTCATTGAAAGAAGTTTAGTAAATAGTGCTTTAAGATTTTGGCAGCACTTAAATGATGATGCCAGGAATATGATATTTAATATTGACGATAATATAGCAAACCTGATATCTAGAGCCACATAAGCTTTAAAATTAAAAGATCCAGCTACAATAAACAAATATAATATTGCATTCCTCAAATTGCAATTATGTGATATGTGTGAAATAGAAAGATATATTTGCATATTTCAAGATTATTATTACTATATTTATGATAGAGTTGCAAATACTCATAGTTATTTGTGTAATAACCAGGATATTACTTTTTTTTTCGTTTTTATAATTTTGTATGATCCTTGAATTGTGTGCCAACTAGAGTTTGATAAATTTTTTATGTGGTCGTTATTTAATTATATGTTTAAGTAAGTATGAAATTATCGTGTTAGTTGAAGTATGATTTTTGGTTAATTGGTGAGGCTCGACTTGTTAGGGCCTATTAGTTCTTCATTCAGAAACTAGATTATGGCCAATAGGAAAGCCTGAATAATTTAATTATTGGGTTGGATTGGTTATGGAATGGGAGGCCCAAAGCATTGAGTAGGGCCCAACCTGAAAAAAAAAAACCCTAGTTAAACATAACAGATCTCCTTCTTCCTTTCGATCCACCTCRCCGCCGCCGCCGCTACCACCCTCTTCTCACCGCCTTTTTCTCCTTTCTTTCTTACCATCTTCCTCCCCTTTTCTTTTCACCACCTACCGCTGCGAAGCACTAGATTCTCGCTACTGCTAACCGAAGGCTCCTCAGTCGTGCTACTGCCTCTTCCGCTGGGAACCGTCGCTGCGCCAAAGCTACCAATTCTATGTCCAATCGAAGCTAATCGGTCTGTCAAACCGTGCAATTTGCTGTCACTGCGTCCGCCCTCACCGCCGGTCACCACCCTTTTTACCCTCTGCTTGTCGTTGTGTGTTGTGTTGTTCAGATCCATTTCGCTTAGACGCTGCTCGGATCGGAGTCATTACTGTGCTTGCTCGGTTGTCGTCTCCAATTTCCATTTTGATTCCTGCTCTTCCTATGCTTGAGTTCATCTAGATCCACACCAATTTGCTGATCTACTCATTGCTACACGTCGATTCGACCAAGTCCATGAGTTGCAGGTGAATTTTCGCATCGGTGGCTCTGTTTGTCCGTGATCTCTGTGTGATTGCATGCTACTAGTTCTCCACTTCTGCCCAGATTCGAGCTCATTCGTCTAGATCCAGAGCTTGCCAGTTTTTCGATATGCGCCATTGTAACCAGAAGCCATCCGCCAGAGGCGCGCGAATCGCGCCTTCCAGATCTGCTTCTATACTGAGATATCGTTCTCCTCTGCTAGATCGGTGCTATCCGAGTTCTATCCAACTTCTGTTCCGGTCGGTAGATTTTTGGCCAGAAGTAGCAAAGCTCATCAGGCGCTCAGCAACTAAGCCCCCAGACGCCCAGGCGACCAAGCATCTTGTTCGACTAGGGATGTTGTATGCGCACTGCCTGAGTGCCCGCTTGGGGCGCAACGCTAACTTCCACGATACTTAGAATTTGTCAAATTTAAAGGTGAAAACATTGTTATTCTATTTTTATAAATTTAATGACATACATAATTATGTTCTATAGTGTAATTGTGGGAGAACATATATTAGGTTTAATACCCGATCTAAGAACGAATTTATTTTGTATGAAGAATATGTTTTGACTTAGAGATGTATTGTACTTGGTATTATCATTATCAATTGTTAAGAAGGGTAGGAAGCCATGAAATAAGTTATACCTTTAAGAATGTGATAGTTTTTCGATGTGGGAATTAAGTACAGGTTAATATTGGCAATTGACGTTTATATGATGAGCATTAAATGTTTTAAGGTTGGTTAATCATGTTAAATGAATTTTTTTTTTTGTAATAATAATTAGGTCATTTTCGGGCACATTGACATTAAGAGCGATCGAGGGACTAAGCTTTGCGATTTAAGTAGAATTTTAACATTAAGGACTCTAAGTAAGTAAATCCTCATACCCATCTTCTTATTCCCGTGTGTGTTATGTGGTGATTATATTGGGCTGTGTTATGTAATGTGTTATTTTGGATTACTTCATGTAAGGTGTTCCTATTGTCGATGTATATATTTAAATATGGATTTATGTAATTCATATCATGGGCATGTAATTATAGTACTCTACATCATTTCTAACATGAGTTATTCGAGCATTTAGAAAGCGAATGGTTTAGGAAATGTTATAAATGAAATGTTATAAATGAATTATTATCAAAAAATGTTAACATTTTGGAAAGGAGTGTAAACCTAGCCATGAAAGATGTGAGTGGGAAATGGGGCGTGGAGGACCAGAGCACCCGACCTAACCCTCTTGTAGGGTAGAAAGATAAGTAACGTTCACCTCTTGGGAGGTGAAAAAGATGAAAGAAAAAGTTAAAGTGATGTTCAATGCTATGCAGTTCTACCGGTAGGAAATATAATCGAGTTCCAAAAAAYAATGTCCCACTACAAGCTTAATGGCTAGGTGTTACACTAAGTGAGCTCATGACTTTAATAAAATGGAAAGGTTTTGAAAAGTTCTTACATTTTGAAATGAAAGTTTTATGGAAGTATTTAGGAAGTTTTTATTTGGGGAAGTGGAATTTTGATTCATGATATATAGTTAATTTTACATATAATCATGCATGGGATTTGCTTATTGAGCTTTATTGCTCATTTCATTTCCTTCATTTTTACATTTCAAGTGATGTGTAGCCAGATGGTGCATGGAGGTCATTTGTGTGCAAGCCTTGAYACCCCAAAGTGTTATTTTAAATAAATTTTAGTGAATAAGATAAATGGTTGAATAGAGAGGTTTTATGTATTGTTAAGTTATTTTTTTACTGATTTAACTATTCATGTATTAAATTATTTCAAGTTCCACAAATTTCAATTTTGTTAGGCATTAAGTTAGTAAAAGATTATTGGAATGGAAAATTTATTTATATTGGATGCTTGTTGGTTTGGAATACATGATATTTATGAGTACTAAAAATGTTTGAGAAATTCTTTTGATTGTAAACAGAGAGTAGTTGTTGAAATTACAGAGGAAATTCTGTCGAAATTTTTATAAAAATTTTTAGATAAAGTGTTCAAATTTTGTTTTCTACAGTACTTGATATGAATATGAATAAGGTCAGTAATAGTCTCGACTGAGGACAGTTCCTAGTTTGGAGATATTACAATTTGTCTATGTTTTACACTAAGATTCTAGACCTTTGGAGAAAGAAACTAATAGATACTTTTAACTCGAGAACTATAGATATTTTAGGAAAAAGAATAACATATTTAAAAGATAAAATGAGTGAATGGTACATAGATGCCATGTTAGCTAAACTCACCAAAAGAATTACATAAAAGAGTTTCATTATGTTGCGATAGCACTAAAATGCCATTTATGGTAAGATGTCATAGCCTGTAACTCCCCGCCCCGTTACACTGGGTCGGTACGTTATTAGATTTGATGAACTGGCCTCACAAACCATCACGAGTCTTTTCAGCACGTTTTGTCCTCACTCACGCGCTCACCGGGAACTTCCCAATGGGTCACCCATCCCAAAATTACCCCAGATCAAGCTCGCTTAATACTGAAGTTCTTATGAGATGAGCTTTCAAAAAATAAATGCATCTTGATGGCATGAGGAGTACCAATCAAATCATATCAAATTTATCACTTCACCCACTCTGGTTCGGCATCTTACAATCTCCCCCACTTAAATACTCAATGTCCTCATTGAGCCTCAAATCCAGGATCGTACCATCCGTGTGAGCTTCTAGAGGTGGCTCCTACGACCTCAAGAGGTGTCTCCCATCCTTGACGTAGCACTTTGCGCCGCATAGCACTTAGTTCTCATAGTTTTGGACAGCTTCGCTCTGATACCATAACTGTAACACCCCCGGATTAGGAACCTTATCCAAACCCCGGAATGTTACATCATTTCACTCRCAATTAATCAGCTATCGTTTAAAACTCAACATATAGTTAAAAAAGACAGCGRAAGTCTCAACAATTTAAACCATTCAAAAATGAAGACAGCGGAAGCTTCAAGAATTTAAAACATTCAAAAATAATATAACTTATTACATAAATCAATTCAAAAACCCATTCCCGGGTATTATACCTCGCCCACAAGCGACCTTCTCACCCTATCTGGTTACATATCATCTAAAATAACACATAAGAAAAGAAATGAGCTAAAACGCCCAGTAAGTAACCTCGATGCATGAATGCATCAACCTGTCCTACATGCCATGAAATTATAAAATTTTGCCTTTAAATAAAAACTACTTTCCAAATATTCCTTTTTCAAAATCTCATTACAAAACATTTCCTTCAAAATTCACTTACAGTAAAACATTCCATTTCCTTTCATTCGTTCGTGAGCCCACTAGAGTGTAACGCCTAGCCATTAGGCTTGCAGTAGGCCATTCTTATTTGGAACCCAATTACATTCTTCACCTCCTCAAGGTGAATCATGTCCTACCCTCCTCGAAAGTAAGGTTGGGTGCCTCGGTCCCCCATGCCCCATTTCCCACTCATATCCTTCATGGATAGGTTTACGCTCCTTTTCGAAAACTTTAGCATTTTCAAAACTTTACCTTTTTCCTTTAAAATTCCATTTCCTAAACCATTCACCTTCTAAGGGTGTGAATGGCTCATGCCAAATGTGATGTAGAATTCTAACTACATGCTCATGACATGAATTGCTTACATCCGTATATAGCATAACATTCAACAAATCGTACAAGATATGAATCATAATAGCATATCATTTGACATAAAAGTGCTACAGGATATGATCACATTAACATTCCACACAATTATACACACATCATCGTACAATTTCCTACACAACATATTCGAGCAACCAAAATAGTTCAATTACATTCATTCATAACATTAATAAGATGTGAGGATTACTTACTTGGAGTCTTGTACGTAAACGGGTTCTTACTTAAGTTGCGAAGTGGACTCCCTCWATCGATCTCAAAGTAAGGCCTCGAAATGACCTAGTTAATTACAGAAGGAGAGTCTACTTAGTTCGATCGTCTCAACTTAGGTATTATGTGTCTAATCCAAAAATGTCCTTTATAAATTTATAAATCCATATTTAGTTCTCATATTATCGAATATCACATTTTTAAGGTTACAGTTCAACTCTTTAGCTCGGGTATAAACCTAATCTATATTCTCCCTTCAATTCACTTCAGGCATAATTATGTACAAATTATATAATCTCAATATTAAGTATTAGCGTTTTCACCTTAAAATTCATGATATCCAAATGTCTCGGGAATGGCAATAGGTCCTCGGGTGTGCGTTCAAGCGACCCGCACGCTAGCGTCTGGGCGTCATGCGCATGGGTGTCGGGCGCCTGGGCGCCGGGCCATAAGCGCCTGTGCTTGCTAGGCACTGGGCGCTTGATGTCCGTTGGCGCCTGGTATTGCTGAGTACCGGGCCCTGTTCTTGGCCAAACAAACACCGGCAACATTTCTAGTTGACTTCTGGCAAACTGCGGTGGCAAGCAAAAYCGCGTCAATGAGCAGAACAGCATCGGCACAAGGTCTGGTCGGCGACGGGAGAGAGTCAGCGAGCAACAACCGAATAGCGCCAAGCTATTGCTGGTTCCAAATCTGGAAACTCCCTTTTCTGGTCAAACCATAAGCAGCAAATGAGCGGCTGGCGACATGCGCAGGTGGTCGAGCGGACGGCTAGGCTGAAGCGGTGACGCGCACAAATCGGCTGGCCACTTGGTAAAGCTTCGATTCGAGTAGCGAAGGTTTTCTGGTAGAAGCGAGCAGCACGCGGAGATTCGACGAGCAGAGCAGATCGTCGATCTCTACAGGTCTATGTCGCCGCTACTGCAATCAACAAGAATCGCCTCTGGAAATCGTCTCACCGGTAACCAAAGCCTTAATCATTTCCTTTTGATTACTCGCCTTCCGATTCAGCACCTAAGCAGRGGAACCCACCGAATGACCAAATCGAACAACAAGAGAGGAAGAGAGAGAGCTGGCAATTGGTGATGGGCACGGTGAGCAATCCACCCGAGCAGCGAACAGCGACGTGTTCCAGGCAGCGTTCTGTCTGCTAGAGCAGCGATTTTAGTGAGCAGACCTGGACTCCGGACGGTAGTGCGACAACGGCAATGACTTGGTGCGATGTCAGCGGAAGGAAGAAGGCACTGAGTGTAGTGGGAAAAGGTGGTGGCGGCGGTAAGAGTGGGTTAGGGTTTGGGCGACGGCAGCGAGAGGAAGAAGATGAGAGTTTCTTTAGGATTTTTCTGTTTTTTCCTTTTATTTTTCTTGCTTTTTTATTTTCTTATATATTTTCTTTTCATTTCTTTTTTTAATTTATATTTTGGGCCATAACCCGAACCCTTCGGGCCTTCCCATCCAATTTAACCCAAAATTCGTAAATTTAATATAACGGGCTTCCTTTTGATAAAAAGCCCAACTTTCGACTAACAAACGAATAGGCCCACGAGTCGAGTCTTTAACCAAACGATAACTCTTATTCGACACAAACAAAATTTCGTACTTATTAAACGTGCGATTTCAAAATATTAATCACATATAAAACGTCCAACCCTAGTTGGCACACAACTCCACGTAAAATTAAACAAAAATTCAGAAAAGTAAAAATCCGAGGTGTTACATAGCCTATATTATGATAATAAGATAAAAAGAAAATATAAAAAAGGAAAAGCATTTAAAAATAAATACTTTAAGAAAAGAAAAGCAAGATATTATAAGAAGAAAGGTTAAAATGCCTTCTTATAAAAGAAAAAAAATGATAAAAATGATCCAAAAACCTGTAAATGTTACTATTGTCATGAGATAGGTCATTATTCCAATAGATGTCCTAAGAAGTTTAAAAGAAATCAAAAGAAAATATAAATCGATAGCGAAATACAAACCTTAATTGAACAAGGTAAATCATACAGATAAATAATTTTGAAGATACAAAGTATACTTCGTTTTCAGAAGATGAATAATCAAGATGTAATAAGCACTAATGAAGCTAGTTCTTCCGAACCTGTAATAGATAATACCCAAGAATACCATGGTGAGTATAAACAAAAAAGTTTGATAGATAAAAGAAAATTAAAACAAATACAAAAAAGAAAATTTTTCTTTATCTAACTATTCTGGATTCAATATAAATTTATTAAAAAAAACTTGGGATAAAATCTATAAAACATCATTTATTTTTCAAATTAAATATACAAGAAAGAACATTAGAAGTAAGCTAACTTCTAATAATATAATGATACATTTATTATCAAAAAAGGATATCCAAGATAAATTAAGTAAAATAAAACCAGAAATAAGAAATACCGTCAGATGGATTCATATAGGAGCCATATAGATAATTATTAAATCTACTTTTAAAGAATGACTAGATACCTCTATTGATTTAGCAATTATGGATAACAGAATTCAAAATAGAGAAGAAGCTTGTTTAGGAATTCTATGAGGAAACTTACGATATAGAAAATTAAAATTTAATATTTATCCTCAAATTTCCTATTCAGGATAAATATTTTGATAAAACTCTCAGTTTTTACAAGATCTTAAGAGAAAAGAGTTTTTTTATCAATATAATAGATCTTATTCGATTACATATACGATTTCATATGTGATATTTGATACACATCATTTTGATTATTTTGAAATAAAAATGCTATAGAATTTCCTTATTTATTTAATGAAATAAGTTAGATACAAGCTCCTAGTCTACTTAGGATACAAGAAATAGAGGAAATAACCTTACAAATAGATTTATTACCAAAACCAATGATGATAACTGATAAAATTCCTCCTAGATTCTCATTTACTATACTGGAGTTTTTAGTAAACCTCTTAAGAAATCAAGAACTTATRGATATAATTTGCCTCTAATAGCAAAGTTGATTCCTTAAAAAATTATAAGATAAAAAGAGAATATTTTAATGGTATAACAGTTTTTGAAGTAGATATACTAATTGATCGTAGAGCTAATGGAAATTATATTAGCAATAGATTATGTCATAATCTTCAAAGATATAAACTCCAAGATCCTCATCAATATATAAGCTTTAATRGAGAAATAGAAGAAATGGATGAAGCAGTAGAAACCTTGGTGAGATTTGAAAAGAAACCATTCCTATCAGACTATTGATAGAAAATGACGAGGATAATGATACATTGGAAATCATGTTAGAAATAACATTCCTAGACATTGTCCAACCATACCAAATAACACCTTACGGACTTAAAATAATATATAGTGATAAACTCATCTATATACCTAGCTGACTAGTCCTTATAGTATTAGTATATATATTCCTACAGAAATTACATACCAAGATTACAAGGCTGAATATTTTGCAGCCCATATAGATAGTGGATCAGGAGCATACTTACTTATGTAAAGCCGACTGTTTCCCACCAGAATATCATCAGACATTACCTAAGTTAATAGGAACAGATATTTCTCATAACTATATTCCTCTTGATAAAGGAATTAAGCAACCAATAATTATATTAGGATAATTTTTAATTAAATGTCCTCCCTTTTATTTTCATAATAAAGGAACTTACTTGGAAATGATTTTCTTCAGTTATTTCATAAAGTAACCTTTGATACTACACTCTATCAGATTACTTTTAAGACACCTTGTAAGCATTCGATTATAGCTAAGCGTATTAAAAATGCTTATGGAAAAAGATTTTCTATAAATTTTAAACCTTGCAAACCCGTCGTGGTGGTATAGGGTATAAGAAAAAACTGATTTTCCCTAAAGGAACTCCCCTATTACGAGCTCATTTTAATCAATTAGAGCTATCTATCGATCAGATTAATGAAAAGCTTAGATTATGTTATTCGGATAACCCTTTACAATTTTAGGATAAAAAACATATAGAAGCCAAACTAGAAATGAAAGATAAAAATAAAATAATTAGAATAACACCTATGAGATACAACACTGAAGACAGATTGGAATTCAGAAATCAGATAAAAGAATTACTAGATATAAAATTAATTAGACTAGTAAATCTCCCCATAGCTCTCTTGCTTTTATCGTCAGAAACCATGCAGAGATAGTTAGAAATAAAGCACGAATGGTTATTAACTATAAAAAGTTAAATGATAATACAATTTTTTATAGATACTTTTTACCTCATAAAGAGAGTTTAATAAACTGGGCTAGGGATAAGAAGATATTCTCTAAATTTGACTGTTAGAGTGGATTTTTTGACAAATAAATATGCATCCAGATAGTATTCCATATACTGCCTTTTCAACACCTCATGGATAATACAAATGGTTAGTCATGCCCTTTGGCTTAAAGAATGCTCTCAAATATTTCAAAGAAAAATGGATAATATTTTTAAACATCTTGATTTTATCTACGTCTATGTTGATATCCTTTCTGATGATATTACATCTCATTTAAAGCATTTATATACATTTGCTGATATATATCTTCAAAATGGATTAGCTCTTTCTGAATGAAAAGCTAAACTATTAGAATTTTTAGGCATAAAACTACAAAACCATATATTAGAAAACATTTCGGCTTTTCTAGATAAATTACAAGATAAAAAATAAATGCAAAGTTTTTTAGGTATATTAAATTATGCTTCAGATTTTATTAATTTGGCCATTTCGAGAGTTATTATGAAAGATAAGATATTTTCATTCAATCCTTATTTAGAGGACCAAGTAAGAAAAATAAAAGATAAATGTAAAAACCTCCCTAAACTACAACTACCTAGAGATGATGACGATTTAATATTAGAAATGGATGCCTTTGAACACTGCTAGAGTGGAATCTTAAAATAGATAGATTACAATAATAATAAAATTGGAGAAAATCTTTGTCGATACTGTTTTGGAACGTTTAATGATCCACAAGCTAGATATCATATAAATGAAAGAGAGTTACTGGCAGTTGTAAAAAGTTATCAGAAACTTTATTATTTTCTATTGCCTAAAAGATTTTTATTAAGGACTGATAATACTCAGGTAAAAGCTTTTATACGAAATAATTTACCTTCTAAGCCAGAGTATAATTGATTTATTTGATGGCAAACACTTTTGTCAGAATACTCTTTTGATGTTGAAATAATTTGTTTTGGTAAAAATATTTTAGTAGTTTTCTTGACCAGAGATAGCCGAGTTTATGAAGAAGATCCTTGAATTACAGAAAGATTTGGAAAAACAGATTGTCTCTATTAAAGACAACATTTCTGATATCATGGATATTTCTAACCTTCCTGGTATGGCTAAAGTTGCAGATCTTCTTGTTTCAGAATGCAAAATGATCAATGCCAAGATCGGGAATTGTGAAATAGCAAATAAAATGATTCAAGATTATTACAGCAAAATTGAATTTGAAAAAATAGATAGTTCTTCTTCTACAGAAGAAAAAACTATTGATCAACGTCCCATGCAAGACAGTTCAAAAACTGCTTATGAGGATATGTTGCTAAGATCCCAAAAGGGTCCGATGATTATTAACAAAAAGCATCCATTATATACTCTGCTACCCRCGGAGGAATATCAGTGCTCGATAATGAAAGAGCTATATGCTCGATACATTAAATTCTGAGACATATCCCCGAATAAACTATTTGCAAAGGTCTTCACCTAAAGAAATTCGATATTGGTACGATTTGGCGGAATCAACTCGATATATCTTAGATCACCAGATTTCTCTGAAGTCGAAGCATTACCTCGATGAATTTCGAATGGAGTTCGAGATTGTTATCTTAACACTCCCACCATTAGTACAAAAGATATACTTGTTTTAAAGTTTTTATCTATAAGTCTAGATTATAACCAAGATAAAAGATATCTTGCCGATCATTTTATGCAGTTAGGCAAAGCAGAATCCTTCTCCAACATGCAGGAGGAAGAAGCAAAGAGTTTATTAAATTTTCTGGTAAAGACATCTACTATTGAAGACCTATCGGCCTTAAAGTTGTCCTTCAAGGGATGGAAATAAGTTTCAAAAGAGGATTCAGAACATACGGTGGAGAAAAGATACATTCTTCAGTAATGATAGCCCCGCTATGTAACACTCCCAGATTAGGAACTGTCCTGAGCTGAGAATATTACGTCACTCTACTCGCAAATAATCAACTATCAATTAAAATTCAATATTTATTCAAAACAAAAATTGCAGAAACCTCAAGAATTTAAACCATTCAAAAAAAAATAATTATCTTATTACATAAAATTGATTTAAAACACGTTCCAGGGTATCATAGCTCACCCACAAGCGACCTCCTCGCCCCATCTGGCTACACGTCATCTGAGATACAAAAAAAAAGAAAAAAAGAAAAAAAAGAACGAAAAACCCTAAAATCTTCTTCTTCCTCATTGTGCCGCGTCGCCCCAAACCCTACCCTAATCGCGTCGCCCCAAACCCTACCCGCCTCTTCTTCTTCTTCTCCTCTCACAGCCACCACCACTCCTCTACTGACACTGCACAGAACGTTGCTATCGCTATTGTATGCCATGTCCCGCACACCGGTGATGTTGTTTGCACCAAATYTGCTCGCGACGTACCCTCTTGACCAAATTGGTTAGCTACTATGGAGAGACGTCAAACTTTGCTATTCGACGGGGTTTTTCGCAGCAGCCTGCTGATTGTGCTGCTTGAGAGTCACCGTTCCGCTCGACCAAGATTTGCGCAACCTGTGCTGCTCGTCAGTTCGTGCTATCCTCCGCTTGGACCATTTACCTATTCAAGTCGGTTCGCCATCGCTCGGTCAGGAAGAGTTTAACCAGATTTGCCATCTTCGTCTTCTCTGCTCGATCGGAATTTGCCATAATAGCCCTGGATGAAGCGGCTCCCCACCGGAATCTGCCATCTCTTCCCTTTTCTTTCCCCCTCGCAACCTGGTCTGGACGTCCGCTCTACTGCACCACTCGTTTGGCTTGCGGGTTGCTGCTCGTCGTCCATCCTCGATAGCTTGCGGCCTTCGTTCCACCCTGAGAGGGTGCTCGGACTAGCGGCAGCTCGGGGGCAGGACTCTGGCTAGCTGTTCGTCGGCGCCTAGCAAGCACCAGGCCCCCAGCAAGTACTAGGCGCCCGGCAAGCGCCCGGGCGCCCAGAGCCCAGTGCCCCGGCGCCCGACGCCCAGGCGCAYCGACACCCAGACACCCAGGCGCACCGATGCCCAGACGCCCAGACGCCAAGACTGTTAGGCGCGTGCCACTTGAGCCCACGCCCGGGAACCCAATACCATCCTCACAACACTAGGATATCGCGAACTTAAAGGTGAAAGCGTTAACACTTGATATTCAAGTTTATGACTTGTACATAATTACGCCCTGAAGTGAATTAGTGGGAGAACATAGATTAGGTTTATACCCGAGCTAAGGAATTGAATTGTAACCTTTAAAATATGATACTTGATAATATGAAAACTGAATATAAATTATAATTGATAAGGACATTCTTGGATTAAACACATAATATCTAAGTTAGGATGATCGAACTAAGTAGGCTTCGTTTCTGTAATCAAAACTAGGTCATTTCAAGGCCTTACGTTGAGAAGGTTGAAGGAGTTCACATCACAATTTAAGTAGGAACCCGTTAACATAAAGGACTCCGGGTAAGTAATCATCACATTTTATTAACGTTATGAATGAATGTAATTGAACTCTTCTAGTTGCTCTAATATGTTTTGTATGGGATTGTATGTTGATATGTGTAAATTGTGTGGAATGTTACATGTGTTCATATCCCGTATTATTTTTATATCGAATGATATGTTATCATGTTTCATATTTTATACGGTTTGTCGAATAATATGTTATATACGGGTTGTATGCATTTCATGTCATGAGCATGTAGTTAGAATTCTACATCACTTTTGGTATGAGCCATTCATACACTTAGAAAGTGAATGGTTTAGGAAATGAAATTTTAAAGGAAAATGTTAAAGTTTTGAAAATGTTAAAGTTTTCGAAAAGGAGTGTAAACCTGGCCACGAAAGATGTGAGTGGGAAATGGGGGAGGGTAGGTAAGAATGGAATGTTCACCTCCTTGAAGGTGAAAGTATGGAAGGAAAACGTTTTTTGAAAAATGAAAGCGGTTCTACCGATAGGAATGGAATCGTAGTTCCAAATAAGAATGGCCTACTGCAAGCTTAGTAGCTAGGCATTGCACTCTAGTGAGCTCACAAATGAAAGGAAATGGAATGTTTTACTGTAAGTAAATTTTGAAGGAAAGGTTTGTAAAGAGTTTTCAAAAAGGGAATGTTTGGAAAGTTTTTCATTTAAAAGGCGAAATTCTATAATCACATGACATGTAGGACATGTTTATGCATTCATGCATGAGGTTTACTTACTGGACTTTTTAGCTCATTCCTTTATCTTATTTTTATTTCAGATGATGTGTAACCAGATGGGGCGAGGAGGTCGCTTGTAGGCAAACCAAGATACCCTGAAGTCATTGTAAATGAATGTTATAGATTAAGATGGTGGTATTAAGTATTATTATTTAGTTTAAATTCTTTTGAGCTTCCCTTTCTCTTATATTATTTCAAGATGATATGTAACCAGATGGGGCGAGGAGGTCGCTTGTGGGCAAACCAAGATACCCTGAAGTCAATGTAAATGAATGTTATGGATTAAGATGGTTGTATTAAGTATTATTATTTAGTTTAAATTCTTTTGAGCTTCCGCAAATTCATGTCAGTGAGTAAATTGTGACATTCTCGAGTTAGGATAAAGGTTCCTAATCTAGGGGTGTGACATGCTAAGACAACATCTTCAACGACACATAATTACTTAGAGACAAAGATAAAATTCATTGATAGAGGAATCATAAAATCAAGTCCTCAGGCTCAAGCCAAATTGTGTCAGTTCAGGCATCATGTCAAAAATACGTGCCCAGCCAGCTCTCCACAAAAAGAAAAAGAAAATATAGCTGTCTCTCACAATGTTTACTCTAACAGCAACTAAAAGGCAAACATCAGACTCGGAAGTCTGTAGAATCAATTATGAAGCTCAGATAATTTTCGTATGGCCTTTCACCAAGTTAAAAAGGTCAGCCATCAAATGAAGAAAAGATAAGTTCAGAAGACCATAACAAAAGATGATAAAGACTTTGAAGAAAAGAAKAAGATAAAGACAAAATGTAATTGATATCAAGGTTTTCTATTATAAATTAAGTCCGGACTTCAAGTCTGCACAAGCCTATAAATATATGTAGGAGTTCAGATGAAAAGCAGAACTAAAGAGCCTTCCTTTTTCTTTTGTAATACACTTTGTATCATTTCCTGAAGTAATGAAAAAGTTTGTTATTACAAATATTCATCCTTACTATAGCCAATTTTCCATTTTTTATATAAGAAATTCTCCATCTTTTCCTACCTTTAAAACCTTTACGCTTGGAGGTAGAAAACGAAACCAGGTTGTGTTGAATTACTTTGAAGAAACTTAATTTATTTAATCAAGATTATTATATAATTTTAGTCTTGATTTAATTAAGTCTGCAAAGAAATCTGATTATTTGGGATTAATTGAAGTTGAGCATTAAATTGAAGGTAGTCCAATATATTATGAGGATGGGCCAAATTATATTAAACCCAGATAAATTAAACTCGTCTCATGGTGGATCGTATTTATTAAGGCAGCTCAAATAAATAGTTAGGTCGATCCAATATTGAAAGTCCAATAAGATGGGTTACTTGGGCAATAAGAAGTCCCTTTAAAGTTATTCAAATGAATGCGAACTCTTCGTCCTATAAGTAAGGCACCCCTCAAGACATAAGGAAGGGGATTGCTTCCAATACATATGAAAGCTCTCAAGAAGAATGAAAGCTGTCAACAAATCGAAGTTCTCAAAAAAGACGTTAGAGATATTTTGGAGAATTAAAAATTAAGAACTCCCTCTAGCAAATATACCTAAAGATTCAACTTTTGCGGCGGATCATTAGATCGTTCATTGTTTTATCGAAGAATATTCAAGCTTCCTCATCAGTGCAGATAAAGATTCGACATTTGAGGCAAATATTCAGGAAATGAATAGGAAGACAAATTCGACTTTGATTTGAATTTTCAGATATTGTAGTTCACTCCCTTAGATATCAATAAATTCTACATTTGTCGCTACTTTTCTGATCTTTTAATTAGACTCGAAATTTATTTGTGTGCAAATTTCTAACACGTCCAATGGGATAATCTCTGCTTCCCATCTCTTCACCTCATCAAATTCAAAGAAAATCTTCACTCATGGACTCGCAAGGCTCAAAGGTTACTACTCAAGGTTCTCACAATGAGGGACCCATGACAAGAAGTAAGGTAAAATCTCTTTCAGCTGTGGTTTCTAGCAAGACTACATAATCAATTTCATTGGAAGCTACAAGCCCTATTGTAGTGTCTGTGATGATGGCTGGCTGATAGACAAAATCGCATATGCAATAAAGCTTTACTCTTGCAAATTTACACGATCTACARGTAATATAGAATGAATAGAGTATTGTTCCCATGAGGATTGAAGGCTTAAAGTAGTGATATAAATTCTAATAAGATCAAATATAGGTTGGATGATTGTCACTAAAATAAAGTAAAATAATCTAATTAATAAAAACTGATAATGAAATAGAGCAAAACTTCACAGAAGATGTTAAGACAATAAAAAGGAGTTAGGGTAGTGAATCTCCTAAGTACTACAAATTATTTTACTGATACCAATGCTACCACTACAGCAAAGTGACTACCGTATGCAAGTCGAGTCATAATGTAACCTCACCCTTCCAGTTTGTTGGTTATTACTTTTATTACACTAGGTTGTTTACCCTTCCAGGATTTATTACCTAATTTCCAGAAACTTAAAAAAGTTTAAATCTCTATGGCCTTATAAGCTAAACACATATTCCTATAGGGTTCATAAATGGGAAAATCCAAAACTTACATCAACACAAGCATTCCGTTACTCTAGTGTTTTCCAACATTCAAGTAGTTCAAACAATCACCACAAATGATCAGTAAATGGCAAAAGTACATCAGTAAATAGCCTCGTGTAGAGTATGTAAATAAATACACTTTGCATAGAAATATTCCCSATTCCATTAAATACTTAGGTTCATCAAGAACCCAACTACAAATTTAATTCATGCTTTTAGATGCTAAAATTAATACATAGACATAGTATTCAGAATATTAAAAAGACAATAAAAATGTGGAGAAACAAAGCCTAAAGAGGAATTGATGAAGACATTTGGTGAAGATCCTCTTGGAGTCCTCTTCTTCTTCTTTGTTGTTCCAAGCTTCTTCCTCTTTTGCTTCCTTTCTCCCCTTCTTTTCTCTACAATGTTTCTCCTCAGCTGTCCTCTATGTTCTCCCATTGCTGCCCCCCTTTTTTTCTGTATGATTCTCTCCCCTTTTCTTCTTTTGTCAAGTGGACAAACACTTGTCTAAATCTCATTGAATAAAATCTCACTAAGTGTTTTTTGCTTTATGCTAGTGGAATCCACATGGAAATATATCATTATATCCTTTTTTTCTATTCCAGCACTTTTATTTCTCAATACAACTGTGAGCATTGCAGAAAATTCTACAACATCTCTATTGACTTCAGCTGTTGACTTTAACTTTCCAAATTCTTCTTCAATTAATAAGGCATTGCCATTGCAGGATCATATTTCTAGAAAGTAAAACCTTTTGCTCAATAAAAGCACAAAAAATACTACAATTTTATTGTAATACCCAGGATGTTTTCCTCCATTTTCACGAATTCTATATGACCATAAAATTTATATGCTAATTCACTGATTTATTTAGTGTCATGAAATTTTGGTGGCCCTAACGTTCGATGTGCCAAATAGAATTTAATAAATTATCTGTGTTATTATTATTTTTTTGTGCGTTAATGTGAGAGTTCGTTTATTTAAATATGGAATTTACCGTATCAATTGAATTAAAGTTTTAGTTAATTAAATTAGACTCACCAGTTGGAGGCCATTCTTTTCTTATTCGACACCTAAAGCTAATTTAATGTTGACTTCTAGCCTAAAGGAAAGCCTGTAGATTTTAATTTGTTGGGCTTGGATAGTTATGGGATAAGTAGGCCCAAAAGGAGTTTGGATAGGTCCCAAGCTTAATTAAAAAAAAAGGAAAAGAAAATAAATGGCAAAATTAGGATTTCATAAAAAAAAAAGGAAAAGGAAACCTACGATCTGAAAAACCTAGCGTCGCCATTCCTCTCTTCTCCTAAAACCCTCCAGTGACAACCACTCCTATCTTCCCCTGCCCATCGACGCACGTCCCTACCGTCACCGCACCCCCATCCAGTCTACTTCTGCAACGCTACTGTTTCACTCTCTACCTGGACCGCTCTGCAGCAACCAGAGATCGGTTTGTTGTCGAGGGAGTTCGAGATCGCGACAGCTATACCAGATCTGTCTGCCCAGATTCGTAGTCACCAACCATCCCCCTTCTGCCTAGATCCGGAGCTTGTTGGTCTTGCCGCTACTCGACTGGAGCTCCTCAGCCGCCGATTGTGTTGCTCGAGAGTCATCCTTGATGTTCGTCACTGTGTGGTCACTGTGCGACTGAACGTGCACTAGTACTGGAGATCGGTGCTTAATTGCACTAGTATAGGCAGCACTGTGCATCGTCTGTCCAACTCTGCTCACTATTTTGCAAGATTTGTGCTCGTTGCATACTGGCTCGAACAGTTGACAGTTCGCTCGGAGTTATCTCCGAAACTCATTGATAGAGCAAAAATTGATCATTGGAATAGTTTGCCCGAGGCTCCCTAAGCGACCAGGAGCAGTGCGTTGTCGATTGCGACGCACTACCTATTCGTACGCCTAGGGCGCAATGTAGCTCCATACACTACAATTAGGATTTGTTCGATTAAAGGTGAAACCGTTGTCTCTTCCATTTCATTATTCAAATGATTTATATAATTGTGTTCAGTATTGATGATTGTAGAAAATGTAGTTTTGTTTATACATCATTTAATGTTGTATTTAAATTAGTATGAGGAGTACGTTTTAGGAATGTATTTTGATTATGTTGGTCATTGTCATTGTTAGCAAAAATTGAGAACCATGAAACAATTTATACCCTTAGGAGTGTTATTGTTTTCAATGTCGAAATTTAAGTACGGGTTAATATAGGTGAGTGACATTTGCACGATAAATGTAATGTTTTAAAGTCGAATAGTTATGTTAAATGAATTTTCTTTTTGTAATATTAATTAGGATATTTTTGTAGCACATTGGCATTGTGAGCGGCTAAGGGACTCCGCTTTGCATTTAAAGTAGAATTTTAATGTTAAGGACTTCAACTAATTAAACTCCATCCTTTTCCTCATATGAACTTCTGTTTCAATTATAATGGGATGTATGATAATTGTTCTAGTATGTTTACTACGTAATCATATTGAATTAAATTTGTGAGAATGCTATATGTTACATGTTAGAACATTACTTCTGTTGTTATTAAATGAACATGCATTTCATTATCATGAGGTATTGTCCTCAGGGAAAGTTTGCATGTTCAAGGTTTTGATAAGAGAAATGAGTTAAAGGATAAGGTCTAGAAAGGGAATTTTGAACAACAATGAATTTAAAAGTTAGGAAATGGAAAAGGGATGTAAGCCTAAGTCATAAAAGGTATGAGTGGGAAATAGGATACGGGGGACCGGCGCACTCGACCTAACCTCTTTGTAGGGTTGAAATGAAAGTAAAATGTACCTCTGATGAGGTGAAAGTAAAAAGGAAATGTTAATGAATTTTTAACTGCACAGCCGTTCTACTGGTAGAAATTTATCCGATTCCAATTAATGGCTAARCAATACACCAACTGAGCTCGCACTAGAAATGGAAAACTTTAGGGAATTTAGACGAAACGAATTTTGGAATTTATAATAGATAACACATAACATATGCATTCATACTTATTGAACTTTGTAGTTCATCCCTTTTCCCTCATTTTCCATTTCAGGTGATAAGTAGCCAGATAGTGCGTGGAGGTCACTTGCGTGCAGGCTTAATAAACCCGAGTGTCTTGTTTTGAAATAAACTCTTGTTGAATAATGGGAGTAATTTCAAGGGAAATCTTTATTCATGTATTCATTCATTTATTTGCTTATTCGTCCATTGATTTATTTTTTCAAATTATCCCTAGGTTGTAATTTAAAGGAGTATTTTCTTGGTTGATGAGGTTTAGAGGTTGTTGGGGATTTGAGGCATTTTATTTCTATAAGATGAGTTTTAAATTRTGGTTGAGTGTTGTTTTCTACTTGTGAACATGGGAAAAATGTTGATATTACAGAGAAAACTCTGCTGAAATTTTTATAAATTTTTTGTATTAAAATATTCAAATTTTTATTTTCCTCAGTTTTCGCAATATATGAGTGAGTAAAATTGGTAACATTCCCAGATTAGAATAGTTTCTAATCTGGGGGTGTTACATTTATGCATTGATAAACTTAAACCATCAAGAATGAAATTGGAAAATGCTTAATTGTGATAATGAGGACGATCATAATTAATACAACATTACTAAAAACAATGGGTTTTCACCCTCATCACTGGCGTCACTGACGACTAACTTGCAAACTCAACAAGATTGGTGGAATGATTGGTGAAGCATATAGAGAACCAAGACACACAGCTTGTCAAATTAGTAGGTAAGGTAGACAATTGTTGAGGATAGCCAAGCTCTAAGAAAGCAACCCACAGTTCAGGACGAGCGCACATCATCAAAGTAAGTTAATGCATCGAAATCAAAAGTGGTAGATAAAGATATCTAGGTAACTTATGAGAGTTTGATTCATTTAGATCAATTTAAGGAATTCTTCATGGGGACAGTCAAGTGTAAGGTAGATGGAGATGCTAGGTCTTCTCAAATCTATATGAAACCTTATACCACAAGAATTGATAGCATGAAAATGCTCACCGGATATCAGCCACCAAAGTTCTAGTAGTTCAACAGAAAAGGAAACCTAAAGTAACACGTTGCCCATTTTGTGGAGACTTGCAACAATGCTGACGTTGATAGAGATATAATCGTCAAACAATTTATCCGCCCCTTGAAAGAAAATGCTTTTGACTGGTTCACAGACTTGAGCAAAATGGGCAACGTGTTAGGAGCAAAATGGGCAACAATTCGTCAACTTTGCTCCATTGATAGTTCGGAGCAACTTGAGTAAGAATACTTGAATCGCTTTTATAGTACATGCAGAACTGTGACTATAGTGGAGCTGACCAACACTTGATAGTGGAAAGATGAGCCTTTTGTTGACTATATCAAGTGGAGAAACCTGAGCTATTGAAATGTGCATTCAAACCTTCATTGCGACCCCCCCTGTTGCTCAGGCCAGGGCTGTTGATCGCCGCGGTGTGCTACCTCAGCTCACCATGATCCCTGCTGCCCAGATCTGTCTCCCTCTGCCCTCCATGCCATCACTGCTTCTCGCACTAAGGTATGATCAGTGCATCAGAACCGCAACTGCTCTGTTGATAAATGTTAGGTTGTAAGGGATTTGTTAAAAGTATTACTTATTATATTGGATGTTTGTTGGGTTTTGAATGCATGTTGTTTACGAGTGTTGAAAATGTAACATCCCGAATTTTACTTTTATGAATATTTATTTAATCTCGTGAAATTGTGCCAACTAAGATTGGACATTTGATATGTGGTCAATATTTTTTAAAATCGTACGTTTAATAAGTGCGAAAATATTGTCCGTGTCGAATAAGAATTATCATTAGTTAAAAGCTCGACTCGTGAGCCTACTTATTTATTAGTCGAAAGTTGGGCTTTTTATCAAAGGAAAACCCATTATATTAAAATTACGGATTTTAGGTTAGATCTGGATGGGAAGGCCCGACGGGTTTGGATTACGGCCCAAAATATGAATTAAAAAAAGAGAGAAAAGAAAATATATAAGGAAATAAAAAGAAAGAAAAAGAAAGAAAAGAGAAAAAAGAAAAACCATAAAGAAACCCTTCATTTTCTACCCTAAGCCGCTGCCGCCGCCGCCTACTTCCAAGAAGCCCTACTCGCCTCTTTCTTCCTCTCTTCTCGCCGCCGCCGTCTGGGACTGCCGCTGCCTCTTTCTCCCTCTACCGACTGCTCGCCTCTCCACATCTCTGCCCGCTGTTGCACGCTACCCTCGTTGCCGCCACCAGCATTGTCGATTTCTCTGAGCTGCGACAAATCTGCTCACATCAGATCTGTTGCCGCTCGGAGGAACGCTGCAAAGCGACCTGCACAACCAATCCTCGCCGATGCATGTCGTCCATCCTCGTCTACTGCTCGTCGCCCGCTTCTAGTTGCGTTGCGGAGAGTCACTGCACGCCAGAGGCGTGATTTTCACGCCTCCCGGAGTCAGCCATAACCACTCTGGAACTCTGCCTTCATCTCCTTCTCCTTCCTCTTTTCGGCTCGACCGATCTGCTCGCCAGAAACGCCGAGCGACCGATCCTGATCTTCCTTGCGCGCTATCAGATCCGGCAAGTCTGAACACATGCCATTGCTGATCTACCCGTCGCCAGAGCTTGTCGAAAAACTGGTCTTGGCTGGCGATTTGCCAGCTTCCAAAACAGAGACGCCGAAGTGCTAGCGCTAGACCAGCGGTACCAGGCGCCCAGTGCCCAGCACCAGGCGCCCCAGCGCCTAGGCACCTGATGCCCAGGCGCACTAAGCCCAATTCCCGACGCCCAGTGCCTGACCCCCAGGCGTACCGACGCCCAGGCTCACCGACACTGTTGCACACGAGGATCCATTGCCATTCTCAAGACATTCGAATATCGTGAATTTAAGGTGAAACACTAACACTTAATATTAAAATTATACCACCTGAAAATAAATATGCCTTGAAGTGAATTCATGGGAGAATGTAGTTAGGTAGGTCTATACCCGAGCTAAGGAGTTGAATTGTACCTTTAAAGCGTAATATGCAATATTATAAGAACTAAATTGGATTTATAAATTTATAAAGGACATTGCTGGATTAACCACATAATACTTAAGTTGAAACGATCGAAACTAAGTAGACCCTATTCTGTAATCAACTAGGTCATTTCGAGGCCCTACGTTGAGATCGATTGAAGAGTCCACTTCGCAATTTAAGTAAGAACCGTTTACGTAAAGGACTCTGGGTAAGTAATCTTCCCATCTCATTAACACTATGGATGAATGTAATTGAACTGTTTTGGTTGCTCGAATATATTGTGYATGGGATTGTACGATGATGTGTGTATAATGGCGTGGAATGTTAATGTGTTCATATTCTGTATCACTTTTATGTCAAATGATATGCTATTATGTTTCGTATCTTGTACTATTTGTTGAATGTTATATTATATAAGGTTGTATGTGTTTCATGTCATGAGCATGTAGTTAGAAGTCTACATCACATTTGGCATGAGCCATTCACACATTTAGAAGGTGAATGGTTTAGGAAATAAAATTTTAAAGGAAAACGTTAAGTTTTGAAAATGTTAAAGTTTTTGGAAATGAGTATAAACCTAGCCATGAAGGATGTGAATGGGAAATGGGGCGTGGGGGACCGGCGCACCCGAACCGACCCTTTGGGAGGGAGGTAATGATTCACCTCTGGGAGGTGAAGAGAAAAAGGAAAAGTAAAGGAAGAGAATGTAATCGGGTTTCAAAGAACAAATGACCCACTGCAGCCTAATGGCTAGGCGTTACACTCTAGTGAGCTCACGAACGAAAGGAAATGGAAAGTTTTTATAGTAAGTGAATTTTGAAGGAAAGTTGTAAAAGAATTTTGAAAAGAGAATGTTTCGGAAAGTTTTTCATTTAAAAAGGCGAAACCTCAAAGTTTCATGATATGTAGGACATGTTCATGCATTCATGCATGAGGTTACTTACTGAGCTTTTTAGCTCATTCCTTTCCCTCATGTTTCATTTCAAATGATATGTAATCAGATGGGGCGAGGAGGTCGCTTGTAGGYGAGCTACGATACCCGACTTGTTTAGAACTTGTTTTATGTAATAAGATAATTATATTATTTTTGAATGTTTTAAATTCTTGAGGCTTCCGCTGTCTTCATTTTTGAATGGTTTAAATTGTTGAGACTTCCACTATCTTCATTTTTAAATAAATGTTGAGTTTTAAATGTAGTTGAATATTTTCGAATGGAATGACGTAACATTCCTGGGTTAAGATAAGGTTCCTAATCTTGGGGTGTTACAGAAAATGTTTGAGAATCTTTTGAAGGTATACAAGGGGAAATTGTGAGAATTAYAGAGGAAACTCTGCTGAAATTTTTATAAATCTCTTTTCTATTTTAAATTTTAAGATTTCTATTCTTTTGAAAATTGTCGCAAATTCATGTCAGTGAGTGAAAGTAACATTTTCGGGTTAGRATAAAGTTTCTTAATCTGGGGGTGTTACAATATACTTCAAGAGACACAAAGGTCTTGGAGAACTTCCTAAGTTGGAAAACGAATAACTACGCCTTCATCTTGGATTAGGACATGCTCCACCTCAACCAATTCGAATCCCTATAAAAAAGGGCAAAACGCAATTGTATTGCTAGTGAAGATAATGGTTCTTCCACTGATGAAAAGCCATCAGTTTTTTATAGGCTCAGTCCTAAACGAATGAGAATCTCAGTGTTTAAGAGATTAGGACCAATGAAGAAGCTAATCCACATGAGGTTGATATATGTAAAGCCCAAACATAACAATTTTCAAAATTGAAGAGATGCACAAGAATATTCACAGTCTCATCCCATCTAGGATGAAGCGCCACACTAACCTAATAATAACTTGTGAAAAGCCCGCACTAAAGTAACACAAAACCTCAAGAGAATGACATGGAAGAAATTGTATTCTTCATTCCATATAACTTATGATGAGGAAGGAACATGAGACGAGCAAGATATTGAAAATGCTCCACCAAAACTCAACGTGGGAGTAAAAGCTACAATAGATGAACTGAAGGAAGTTAATCTTGATGATACCAAGAATCCTCGCCCAATATATGTAAGTGCACTTCTCACTCCTACAGAAAAGAAGCATGTGTGGTACTTCTGTGTGAATACAAAGATATTTTTGCTTTGAGTTACAAGAAGATGCCAGAATTAGATCCTACAGTGGTTGTTCATCATTTAGATGTGAAGAATAGATTGCATCCTATCAGGCAAGCTCAACTACCTTTCATACCAGATTTAGTGCCTTTGATTGAAATTAAAGTCAACAAATTGATAGAGCCTAGATTTATCCAATGAAGTAATGGTCCTATATGGATTTCAAGCATTGTCCCCGTAAAAAAGAATAATGGACAAATACGAGTATGCATAGACTTTAGAGATATCAACAATGCTTGGCCTAAGGATGACTTTCCTATCCCAATTGCTGAGCTGATGGTCCATGTAACCACCGGTCATAAAGCTTGGTCATTTATGGACGGATCTTCCAGTTACAATCAAATTCGGTTGGCTCCTGAAGATGAGGAGCTTATGTTTTTGCACCCCAAAAGGCATATAGTGCTATAAGATCATGTCTTTCAGCTTGAAAAATGTTGGGGCCACATACCAAATAGCAATGCAGAATATCTTTGATGATATGCTTCATAAGATTTTTGAATGCTATGTGGACAACCTTATTGTGACGTCAAGAGAAAAGGTGGATAATTTGAAATATCTGATAGTGGTATTTGAACGATTAAAAAGATATCAGCTAAGAATGAATCTTTTAAAATGTGATTTTGGAGTTATACCTGGGAATCTCTTGGTTTCATAGTCTACTATCAAGGGATAGAAATTGATCAATCCAAGATAGATGTGATACTAAAGATGCGAGAACCATAAAATATCCATAAATTGAGAAGTTTGCGAGGGAGACTTGCATATCTTCGGAGGTTTATATCTAACATACCTTCAAGATGTCAACCTTTTAGTCATTTTATGAAAAAGGGGACAACATTCGAATGGGATGAAAGTTGCAAAAATGTATTTCAAGTTATAAAATCATACCTGGTAAATGCTCCTGTATTAGCAGCTCCAATTCCCGAAAGGCCATYGATCATCTATATTACTGCACACGAGCGATCCGTGGGGGCATTACTCGCAAAACAAAATATGTAGGGGAAGAAAAATCTTTGTATTACCTAAGCAAAAAAATGGCTCCCAACGAGCTCAAGTACTCAACGATTGAGAAGTTGTGTTTGGCCCAAATATTCGCCACCCAAAAATTAAAGCACTACTCCAATCTTATATTATACACCTGGCCTGAAAAGCAAATCCTATCAAGTAAGTCATGTCAAAACCAACCCTGTCAGATCGCTTGGCGAGATGGTATTTGCAATTATAGCAATTTGAAATCATATATGTGCCTTAAAAGGCTGTCAAATGATAGGTTCTGGATGTTTCCTAGCCGACCTCCTAATCCCCATTAAATGGGAATTGTTTGATGACTTACCTAATAAAGACGTACTTACCATCGACATTGCACTAGCTTGGAAGATGTTCTTTGATGGTGCTACCCAATGAGAAGGAACTAGTGATGGAGTTGTATTTCTTGCCCCTTATAGAGAGATTCTACCATACTCCTTTGCTCTGACACAATATTGTTCAAACAATATTACTGAATATCAAGCACTTAACTTTGACTCAAGATGGCTGTGAAAATGAATTAACTTCAATTGGATGTTTATGGAGATTCCAAGATGATAGTAAATCAATTATTGGGGACTTATGAAGTAAATAAGCCAAAATGAGTCCTGTATCACAGATATGCCCAATAACTTATGGAAAAGCTTGGTATTGTGACTATTGCGCATATAACAAGGAAAGTGAACAAAGAGCTGATGCATTGGCATCCCTCACCTCAACATTAGCCTCTTCAAGTAAAGAAACAAAAGTTGTGGTATGTCAAAGATAGGTTGCCCCACCTCTTTTTGTTGTGGAAGATGACGAGGGGGAAAATACTAGGATCCACATTGAACCACTCATTGAATATTTGAAGATTATCAATGTAACCCCCCCAGATTAGGAAACTTTAGCCTAACCCGGGAATGTCGTCATTTACCTACTGACGTTAATTTGCAGAAACCTAAAAGAATTTAAACCAAATAAGAAATACTTAATAATAAGCAAAAATCATTCTAGTCAACAACTATCTTATAAATAACATTCATTTAAAATAACTTCAGGGTATCATGGTTTGCCCACAAGCGACCTCCTCACACCATCTGGTTACACATCACCTGAAATGCAAAATGAGAGAAATGGATTGAGCTAAAAAGCCTAGTAAGTAAATCTCATGCATGAATGCATGAACATGTCCTACATGTCATGAATTATAAAACCTCATTTTCTCAATAAAAGCTTTCAAATCATTTTCTTGTATAACCTTTTCATAAAATCTTTCTCTTCAAAATGCAAAAACTTCGTAAAACCTTTCATTTCATTACATTCGTGAGCTCACTGAGTGTACACCTAGCCATTAAGCTCCGGTTAACATTCCTTTACTTTTCCTTTCATCTTTTCACCTCCAAAGAGGTGAACATTACATTCTTCCTTACCCTCCAAGAGGGTAGGGTCGGGTGCGCCGGTCCCCCACACCYCATTTCCCACTCACATCTTTCATGGCTAGGTTTACACTCGTTTCCAAAAATTTTAACATTTTCCTGAACATGTTACAATTTATAAAATACATTCTCTTTAAAAATTTCATTTCCTAAACCATTCACTTTCTAAATGTATGAATAACTCATGCCAGGAATGATGTAGAATACTAACTACATGCCCATGACATGAAATACATTCAACTGTAATTAACATGCCATTCGACATAATAATGGTACAAGATATGAAACACGTAAAAATCATTCAACACAATTAACACATTTCATAACATAATCTCATACCGCCACCATATAACACACAACAAAAGATATAGGCGGGTATGGGGGTTTACTTGCATACAATCCATATACAACACATTAAACTACCTAAGGGAATTCACATACATCGATTCATATGCGTTAACGAAATGTGAGAATTTACTTACATAGAACTCAGATTCAATACACATTCAATTCACCTAAGAAAATTTAATTATAACAACAACACATATACGTTAATGAGAATGTGAGAACTTACTTACTCGGAGTCCTTTATGTTACAGGGTTCTTACTTAAATCGTGAAGTGAAATCCTTCGATCGTTCTCAACGTTAAGGCATTCAAAACGATCTAATTTTGATTACAGAAGAAAAGTCCATTTAGTACGCCTATCCCAACTTAGATATTCAGTGTTTATTTCAATAATGTCATGTGCTAATTATTAATCCATACTTAGTTCCCACATTACCAATTATCACATCTTTTCAAGGTTACAATTTAAACTCAGCTCGAGTATTAAACCTAATCTATGTTCTCCCGCAATTTTACTTTAGGATATAATTTCACGGGTCATAAATTTCAATATCAAAAAATAATGTTTTCACCTTTTAAGTTAAGGCCACAAAATCCAAGTGTCACGGAAATGGTATTGGATTCTCAGGCGCGCGCTCTAGCGGCGCGCGTAATAGTCCTGGGTGTCTGGGTGCCTGGGTGCTTGCTGTTCTGGAAGCTGGCAAACAGCCAACTAGGGCTCAATTTTTCGGCAAACTCTGATGAAGAGTAGAACAGCAATGGCATCTAGTCGGACTTGGCAGATCTAGCGAGCAGTAGTAGTGCGGGTGGAGGAAGCCTGATGGTGGTGTCGCGCAGATTCGGTCGAGCAAAGAAGAAGAAGAAGATGAAGGCAGATCTGCGAAGTGCGACAGCAGGCGGACCGCCGGCGAGTAACGGCAGTAGCGGTGCAGCAGTGATTCGCAGCTCCAACGAGCTCAGGCAGTGGGCAATAGCAGCGCGATAGGCAGAGGGAATCGACGGCAGATCCTGGAGACTCTAGATCTGGATGATCTCCGCCCAGGTGCGCGGATCCTCCTGGACGAACGTTCACGAGCCGCTGAGCAACACACACAGACGACATCGTAGAGCTCTCGCCAGGCAACAACAAGACCAGCGAGCTATAGTTTTGGGTAGCAGACCCTTATGTAAGTGACGCACAGGTCCGATGTCCGAATGGTGCCGGAGGGAAGATCCAGATCAGCCCGAACAGCTCTGGAATTTCCAAAGCAAAGCTGCGTTGGGCAGGAGGAAGATGAGAAAAAAAAGAAACGCAGCGGCTGTCATTCAGCCTAGCTGCGTCGCGGGCAGAGTCTTCCAAGTAGCTACATCTGACGGCTCATTGCAGATCTCGGTAGCGTAGCACGCGGCGATGATCGGCGGCATCAGCAGAAGGAGAAAGAGATGACATGTGTGCTGCGGGGAGAAATTTTGGGAATGGGGCACCACGGTTAGGTTTTTTCTGGGAGTGGGTGGCGKTGGCATAATGGGGAGGAGAAGAAAGGGTTTTTAGTTTTTTTTTTTTTTTAACTTGGGCCCTAACCTAAATCTTTCCGGCCTTCCCATYCGTAACTAATCTAATCCATTAAATTAAATTCAACAAGCTTTCTTTCGATAAAAGTCTAGCTTCTGACTGAGAAACGAATGGCCCATAAGTCGAGCTTCTAACCAACCAAGGACCCTAATTCGACAAACATGATAGTTTCGTACTTATTGAAATAACAACCACATAGAAATTTATCCAACCTTAGTTAGCTCACAAATTCACACAATCAAACAAAAATTCATAAAAAGAATTCTCGGTATTACAATCAATGTGGCACTAGTTGCATTTTTACATAAAATTGGCCAACTTTGGTGAAAATTTGTATGGATTACGCGTAAAAAAGATTTTATGCATACTATATCCATCAACCTCCTAAACCACTTCATCCTATTGTGGCATCTTAGCCTTTTGAAGCATGAGGATTAGATGTTGTTGGTCCATTGCCCAAGTCTTCCAATTAATACACATATATTCTAGCTGCAATTGGTTACTTCTCTAAATGAGCAAAGGCTGTAATGTTGAAACAAGTAAGAAAGGAAGAAGTCRTCCACTTCATCTATGCAAATGTTATCTATAGGTACAGATTTCATTGTTATGTCATCACCTACAATGGGAAGCCTTTCTTCAACAATATTATGGATAAACTCTACGAGAAATTCAACTTCAAGCAATATAAGTCATCAATGTATAATGTTCCTGCAAATGTTTTAGTCAAAGCATTCAACAAAATGCTCTGCAACCTGCTGAAAAAAGTTGTGGTAAAATCATAAAAGGACTGGCATAAAAGGATAAGAGAAGCTCTCTAGGCTTATTGGACTACATATAGAACTTCTATGCAAGCAACACCCTATTCACTTGTGTATGGGGTAGAAACTATCTTGCCTCTCGAACAACCTTGAGAATCACAATTTAAGAAAGACTCAATGAAAAAGAAAATGATCATCTTTGACTTCAAGAACTAGAGGCACTAGATGAGAAACGCTTGGAAGCACAACAAAGGGTGGAATGCTATCAGGCTCGACTTTCTAAAGCTTTCAACAAGAAGGTCCATCGACAATCTTTACAAGTGGGAAAAATGGTGCTTGCTGTTAGAAGACCCATCATCATGACCCATCACACTAAGAATAAATTCATATCTAAGTAGGATGGAACAGGAACAAGAAGTCTATACAAGACGGTGCATAAAAGTTGATTGAAAAAAATGGTATGAGAGTTGGCCCTATCAATGGCAAATTCTTGAAGAAGTACTACGCATAAARATGTGACTGCTCGTTGACTGTATGATTTATTGCAAGTTACTCCTGGCTAGAATGAGTTAAAACTATGGATGGCAAAAAGACTACTTTGAACTACATTATAACTTTATTCCAATTCCCCTTTGAATACGTAGGCAACTTAGAAGAGATTCCAGGTTTAGTCAACCCCTCCTAAACAAAATATGTCTTTCTTGGAACTACAATTATGAATTGATTCTCAAAATTAAAACTTTGAGATACATAAGCAGCTTGAAATATACTTCAAGTTTAATTACAAAACAAAAAGAAAAGTCTAAGGTTATGATTTTTTCTCTTGGTTGAAGCTTTTCTTTATTTTGTCTAAATGGTTATCAATTCAGTCATCAAGGATAAACAATTGATATGAAAAGAAGTGGAGTTGTATCAAAAAAAATCAAGTTAAAAAGGATCATAAGTACAAGACTCAAATGACAAAACAAAGAAAAGTGAATAATTGCTACTCAACAAACTAAGAAAAGAAAATCAACAGAAAAGTTTGAAGTCCATCAACTCTTTGCGGCTTGCCTCAAGAAGCTCCTCCATCTTCCTCATGGTCTCACTTTCTTCTCTTTCAGGGATAGTGTTCTCAAGTTTGGCATTTCTTCTCTTATGGATTGAACAGGGTTCTACAATTGTGATAAATTTTTCTCTTTCCTTTTGGTGCCCAAGACTTCAAGACATTGCTTCAAAAATGCCTTTTTTGACTTAATAGAAGCAAGCTCAGCTTTAGTACATTTCATCATCTCAATTCGATTCTTCTCTTGTTCCTACACTTCACTTGGTTTCTTAGTAGAACAAGAAAGCGCTCATCCCATGATTCTGCTAAAAGTCTATGTGAAGTTGTTGACCCCTGCAACACTTTGAAGAATGTATTTCGATGAGAATCTTGTCAATATCACTTTTAAGGGAAGACATTTGCTCAAAAGGTGTGCGAGAAATCTTATCTCTTAACTTGATCCACAACATAGAGACCAAGTTCGACGACAACCTTGAATCACCTCTTCGGAATGAAATAGTAATAGAACTAGCATTGGTGGTTGATGTTGGGGCTTAAGCACCTTTAATGGTACATTCTCCTTTGTGGCTTCAACAACATGATCCTCTTTGGATTAAGACGAGCTACTAACTTGCTTATCTAAGAGATCATAAGCAGACAGGCCACCCACTAAAGCTTTCCTTTGTGTGTCCACTCCAAGAATTTCCATGTCTTGATCATTGAACTATCAAAAGCAAAAAAAAAAAAATGATGATGAGCAAACAAACAAGTTAAAGAAGTCAAAAGCAAAAAATAATAAAATAAGAAAAAGCTACTGAGAAGTTTATGAGTTGTGAAAGATGAACATTTGTTATAGATACACTTGGTATACCTCCAAAACTTTACATTGTTCTAGATTACTTGTAGCTATAGAGGTTATTACTTTATTCTTTTGTTGCTTCCAATGACGATCTCTATTGATGCTTCTAGTCTCCTCACACTTGGAAAACTCCTCTTTTTCTCTTGATGCTTATCTCAAATTGAAGGTAGACAAGATGGATTATCCAGTTGACAAAGTTCCTTTCCGTTCCTATGACTCTAGCACCATTTTCTTTGATGGAGCCCTTCTTATCATGAAGCTTGGTATTCTTCTTTAATGGTGCTTGTGCATCAACATTCTTCTTCTTTATAGRTTCCTTGATAGTAATTAAAACTATCTTGTCTTTTGWCAAGGTATTGACCATGGACCTTTGACTAGAACTCCTTATATGTAGTTGAAATATGTTTCTTACGATTAGGAGAAAATTGCTGGAAGATTATTTTAGAATAAGTATTCGAGCAAGTACAAATATGTCATATCTTCGAAGCTAAATCAAGACTGGTGCTATGAATATCTGGCCTAAGTTCTTTAGGAACATCTTGATAGAACCCAAACTGACGAGCAAATCTATAAGGACTATATAGCTCCACCATGAAGGCGTCTCGATTACAAAAAACTAAGTAACTCAAACGTATGCTACAAAAATACTCCAGTTTGGTAGTCTGCAGCTTCTCTTCATTAATGTATTTCATTCCTTGCCTTTATCGCGGCCAATTAAGAGGCTTCTTCACCACTATGGATAATATTGCAAGCCATGCATGCTTTGAATTACTTCACTCCTCTTTCACCAAAATAATTAGTCATGACCGGTGAAGGTAAAGAATCTCGAGTAAGGTAATGACTCCTAAAGTACTTAGACATCTAAGCATATATGTAATGCATAGAGATGCAAGCTTTTCCAAGACCAGGGTTAGTGGATTTTGCTATCGTACCCAAACCTCTATAAGCTAAGAGAAATGAGGATGCCAAGATAAATAGTATGCCTAAGAGCAATACTCCAGTTTGGTAGTATGCAAATGCGCATCATGTTCGATCCCATAACTTCTGTAATACTCGGGATTCTTTTTTTTTATGGATTTTCATTTGATCGTGCGACTTTGCGTGTCAACTAGGGTTGGATAAATCTCTATGTGGTTAAGTTTTAATTATACGTTAGTAAGTGCGAAATTACCGTGTTTGTCGGATTAGGACCCTTGGTAGGTTAGAAGCTCGACTCATTAAGCTTATTTGTTTTCGTTCGRAAAACTAGATTTTTATTGAAAGTAAGGCCCGTTAAATTTAATTTAATGAATTTGATTAGTTACGAATGAAAAGGCCCGAAAAGTTTGGTTAGGGCCCAAGTTTTAAAAAAAGAGAAAAAAATAATAAAATAATAAAATAAAATAAAATAGAAGAAACCCTAGAATCCTCTTCTTCGTCTTCTTCCTCCCCATTGCTACCGCCGCCCAAACCCTAACCAACCCTACCGTCGCCGCCCTCACTCCCAGAAATCCTATCGCTCGCTCCCTCTTTTCCTCCCTYAGCCGTCGCCATCCTCTTAACCCTCATGGCAATCGTAGCGTTTCTTCTTCTCTCCTATTCCTCCTGCCCGACGCAGCTTCGTCATTGGAAATTCCAGAGCCATCGCGCAGATCTAGATCTTTCCTCGTGGCTCGGTTCGGACAACAGACCTGCCCGTCACCCGCGTAAAGGTCTGCTACCCAAAATCGAACATTGCTGATCCTTGTTGCTGCCGCCTCAGTCACTACCTTGCTACTTCTTGTTGCGCGACCTCTACGAGACCGGACGAGCACTGGTATTGGAGATCGTCGCTCGACGAGGTGCTTTCAACTCCTCTGCTTCGACCAAAACAGGGAGCGCTCATCGTTTGGGCATTGACCTGCAGGTTCGATTTCTTTCCCCCGCGTCTACTCGCTATTGTCTTGCTCGTAGATCGCCATTGGTGTTGCTCTGCAACTTGACTGAGCGTCTTCTGGGGTGGAGTTGCTACGGTTGGTAGCTAATCTCCTCGGGAAGCTACTTGCCGACCGGATCTTCCCAGATCCGTCTTCATCTTCTCCTCTACTCGCCGCTCGGAAAGGGAATCGGAACCTTCGGTTGTCACCGTCAAAACTGCAAGACATTACCATCCTCTTTGCACGTTCTCTCGTGGTGCTCCGACAGGCCGCCACTGCCGGTTGCACGCCGCCAGATCTGCCAAGTACGAACAGACGCCATTGCTGATTTACCCGTCACCGGAGCTCGCCGGAAAAATGAATCCTTGCTGGCTGTTGCCAGTTCCAGACCAGAGGCRCTAGCAAGCACCCAGGCGCTCCGCGCCCAGGTGCCAACGCCAGATGAGAGGCCGCCCAACCCCCAGTGGCCAGGCSCCTAACGCCCAGATGCTCAGGCGCCTAGACGCGCAAGCGCCCAGGCGCCCAGACGCCCAAACGTTAGCGCGGGTGCCGCTTGAGCACACGCCCGAGAACCCAAAACCATTTCCCGAGACATTTGGACTTTGTGGACTTAAAGGTGAAAATATTATTAATTAATATTGAAATTTATGACTTATGAAATTATATCCTAAAGTAAAATTGTGAAGAACATAGATTAAGTTTAATATCCGAGCGAAGGAGTTTAAATTGTACCCTTAAAAGACGTGATAATTGGTAATATGGGAACTAAGTATGGATTAATAATTAGCAATTGACATTATGGAATAAACCTTGAATATCTAAGTTGGGACAATCATACTAAATAGACTATCTTTCTGTAATCAAAATTAGGTCGTTTCRAGTGCCTTGACGTTGAGAATAGTCGAAGGATTTCATTTCGCGACTTAAATAAGAACTTTTAAATGTAAAGGACTTCGAGTAAGTAAACTCTCACACTCTCATTAACGTATATGTGTTATTGTTATCTGAGTTCTATGTAAGTAATCCTCACATCTCATTAACGTTATGAATGAATGTAATTAAACTCTTTTAGTTGCTCTAATATGTTGCGTATGGGATTGTGTGTTGATGTGTGTAAATTGTGTGGAATGTTACATGGGTTCATATCCTGTATTACTTTCATGTTGAATGATATGTTGTCATGTTTCATATTTTGTACTGTTTGTCGAATGATATGTTATATACGGTTGTATGCAGTTCATGTCATTAGCATATAGTTAGAATTCTACGTCACTTCTGGCATGAGTCATTCACACATTTAGAAAGTGAATGGTCTAGGAAATGGAATTTTAAAGGAAAATGTCAAAGTTTTGAAAATGTTAAATTTTTCAAAAAAGAGTGTAAACCTAGGAACAAATGATGTGAGTGGAAAGTGGGACGTGGGGGATCGGCGCACCACACTCTACCTTCTTCGAGGGTAGAGAAGAACGTAATGTTCACCTCTTAAAGGTGAAAAGATGAAAGAAAAACATTTTTGAAAAAGGAATGTTAACCGCTTTGCGGTTCTATCAGTAGAAATGGAATCGGGTTCCAAATAACTATGGCCTACTGCAGAGCTTAGTGGTAGGCGTTACACTCTAGTGAGCTCACRAATGAAAGGAAATGGAATATTTTACTGTAAGTAAATTTTGAAGAAAAGGTTTTGTAAAGAGTTTTTGAAAAGGGAATGTTTGGAATGTTTTTCRTTTAAAAGACGAAATTTTATAATTTCATGACATGTAGGACATATTTATGCATTCATGCATGAGGTTTACTTACTGGCTTTTTAGCTCATTCCTTTCCCTTATTTTTCATTTCAGATGATGTGTAACCAAATAGGGTGAGGAGATCGCTTGTGGGCAAACCAAGATACCCTRAAGTCAATGTAAATGATTGTTATGGATTAAGATGGTTGTATTAAGTATTTATTATTTGGTTTAAATTCTTTTGAGCTTTCCCAAATTCGTGTTAGTGAGTAAATGGTGACATTCCCAGGTTAGGATAAAGGTTCCTAATCTGGGAGTGTTACAACTTCTCTTTGATTCCAAGCTCTCCAAAAACATCTCTTTTTGCTTCCAACCACTCTCGCGAAGCACCAATAACCCCGTCAGGATTTTTGTTTCATTCGCCAGGCTTCGCCTTAGTATGCTTGGCTTCTCCTTTTAACCAAAAGCTATCCATCGTGAGAGAGAGACATCGGTCTTCTTCCTTTCTTGTTGCAATTGACGGCATGCGACAAATAAATACTCGCAACATGAGCAAAGGTATCTCTTCTAAAAGGCACTTTCACCAACCATAAAGGACAATTTCTTCATATATAGCACCAGAAATTGGAAGGCTCAAGTGAAATCAATAGCTCTCCTGTATTAGTGTGAAATGTGTTGGTCGTTGAACAACAAGCTCCACAAAAGGCCTGCACAATGTCAGGGTTCCAATCGTTGAAAAATGGTGCATATAATGCCTCGTATATCAAAACCTCACCAATAAAATGTTTGTTGCAACTTAAGATCACCTCAAGCAACTCCAAATATTTTTTGATGAAGCTAAATTCCCTATTGAGCTTTAAGGTGGCTCCCATCTAGCCTCGCCTAAGATGATCCACCTACCGAGAGTTTGATAACTCTTGAAATGGGCAGAATATGTATGTAAAGGACTTCGCAGCAAATAAAACTTTTTCAACCTTCACGAGACACTTCCAATGACCATTCTTCCAGGCTGGGCTTATTTGAAGAAGTTGATGAAGTTGCAAAAGAACCTTGCAACTGAGGGTGGACTAAAATTCTCAACCCTTTACGATGGGTTACTCTTTGCCACTCATAATGGATAGATACTTCTCGTCATTGATGGAAAAATCCTTGAAGACTATCATAGTTTGATCGAATTAAGATGTGGCCTAGAAAAAAAAAAATGAGAAGGAATAGCATGAGAAAAAGAGAGAGGAAGGATAACAATTACATGCTTTCATTAAAAAATAGAGCTTGAGAAAGGAAAAAAATAGAGAGAAGAAAAGCATAAAACAAGAAAAAGAAAAAAAGCATGAAAAGAGAAGATATAAGCACCGCCAATTCTTCTAAAAACAAAGGAAAATAGAGAAAGAAAAAGAAACAAAAAAAGTKTGCATACGCTGAGTGTAGTTGCCATGAGGAAACATTATGATGTTGACTTTTCTACTGAGTGACGATGGACCAAAAGATGAAAAAAGTCAAATAAACTCTGATGTGGCGTTTTTGGTTATGATTAACCAAGGAAAGATATTGATATAGGGTTTTAGCATCCTTGGAAACATGGATCTTTTCTTTTATAATTTTTCTATATTATTTCAGCATCGAGTAAAGAGTCCACAATCCAAACTAAAGAAGGGAACGAGAAAATAGGGAACAGGAGGTCTTGCAAGTAATGGTAGGAGCTCAAGATAGTGGCATATGCAAGAAAAACAAAGATTCAAGCATTAAACAAGATGAATAGAAAAAGAAGAAGAAATTTTCCTTTGATAAATTAAGGAGTTGGACTCGATGAAGAAAAGCAAGCAAGAATGGCAATTTGGGATGAAGAAAATAAACGACACAAGATCTCCTTTTATAGATGATAGAGGCACTCTCCTTGACCTATGAGGAATAGGAATCTAAGACAAGATGAGATTCATTCCTTAACCAACAAGGAATAAGAATTCAATTTGTAAGCTAACTATTGAGTTCTTTTAAAGTTCCAAGTTGTAAATCTATATGGATTTGGAAACCTATTTCGATTGGGAAATCGACATTCAATTAAAGACTCAACTATGGATTTTAATTCTCATTTTCGATTCAACATATGAGCTCCAAGCCTTGCTCTCAAGCTCGAAAGAACAAACTCGTCACAAGCCTTCACATAGGGGCATTTGTAAGACATTGAAAAATTAATTTATTTAATCAAGATTATTATATAATTTTAGTCTTGATTATTTAATTAAGTCTACAAAGAACTCGGTTATTTTGAATCAATTGAAGTTGGACCATTAATTGAGGCTAGTCCAATATATTATGAGGATTGGCCAAATTGTATTAAACCCAGATAAATTAAACTTGTTTCATATTGGATCGTATTTATTAAGGCAGCTAAATAAATAGTTGGCTTGACCCAATATTTGAAATTCAATAAGATAGATTACTTGGGCCACAAGAATCCCGTGCAAATTTATTTAAAGGAATGTGAACTCTTTGCCTATAAATAAGGCACCCCTCAAGACATAAGGAAGGGGATTGAAGCTTCCAATACAGACATAAGCTCTCTCAAAAAGAATGAAAGCTCTCACGAAATCGAAGCCCTCAAATAAGACGTTAGAGTTATTTTGGAGAACTAAAGATCAAGAACTCTCTCTAGCAAATATACCTAAAGCTGCGACCTTTGCAGTAGATCATTCATCATTCATTGAAGAATACTCAAGCTTCCTCATTGGTGTAGATAAAGATTTGACTTTTGAGGCAAATATATTCAAGAAAAAAATTGGAAGACATATTCAACTTTAATTTTGAATTTTCACAGATTGTACCTCACTCCCTCAAATATCAATAAATTCTACATTTGTCACTACTTTTCTTGTCTTTTTATTAGACTCAAAATTTATTTGTGTACAGTTTTGTTCAAGAATAATCATTAGCTCCACTAACATTGAGTCCAAGCCTTGCATTTTCGATGCAAGACTTTCCTCATAAGCTAAATCTTATCCATCACATGAAGACCCTCATATCAAAGTACTAAAAAAATCCAAACCCATTGACCCAATCTCTTCTCTCTTAGCTCACATTAGGGTTCAAATCAATAGCTTTGGCTGATACCCAAATTTCAGCTCTGTAATGCCATAAATGAGCATTAAATGCACACTCAACTAATCTCATCTTACTTCCCCTATTTAACTTAACTTTTGAGATTTGAGCAAGTGTAATWCCATTTGAATCAAGAAAAAGACTAGAATTGTGTAATACCACAAAGATCACCTYATACATCATCTGCAAGCATGTCTTCAAATGGAATCCTCCAAAATAAGCCAAAGTACCCCTTTAAGGCCCATACTAGTAAGTCAATCCCCACTAGAAGCATTGTAGAAAAACCAGAAATATGAGACCCTCTCTTTCAAACATGATCTGAATTCGATCATTTGATCGTTTCATCAAAGTCTGTGTTTTGATCTTGTTCATATGATGGTGTTTATGGAGTCGTGCCTTGTGAAGGCTTATGAGGTTCTTTATGAGCTTACCGATGAAAAGAAGAAGATCGAGAACATAAGAAGCAGCCGATCTCATCTGATGATGATGATTCATTCTTAGTTCTATGACTTTTTAGTGAGGTTTTATCCCTCAAACAAGGTCAGATGCAATTCTAAAAAGGGCARACTTTTTGTGTTTTTTTCTTAGTATAATATATATTTCCCCTCATGTGTTCTTTTTTTTGAAAACTATCTATTTTTTTGTTGAAATGATCAACTAGGTTAGTAATGTGACGCAATTAGAAATGTGGTGGGTTTACAGGAGATAAACACGAAAGAACAAAACCTAGAATCCACGAGAAAAAACTAGATCCACTAGGAGAAAATTGAAAGAAAATCTCGTATTCTATGCATAACAATTGACTTAATGAAAACTACAAGAATAAGGTCCCTTAAAAAAGGGAAAATACAAATCCTAGTCCTATAAGACTTACCCTAAGAACCAACTAATAAAATAGAAAAAAAATCTCTAAATCTAAAATGAACTACTATTAAAGCCTAATTAATATACTAGAAGCAGATTTGGAAAATACTAAAAGTCTAAAAAGCGATAAAACTTTAGAACTCAATTTGATCTTCAATATCTTCAATTATCTATCCTGCACCAGTCTCCTCTGCTTCCAAAGAACTCGACCCTGAGGTCCCTTTAGAATGAAATCCTTCATCTCCATGAAACTCATGCATATCATAAAGATTAAAGTTGTTAGATATACCCATAGAATTTAGAGGTTCACATTGAATAATGTCAGAAAACTCTTCCCCTTTGTAATCGTGGTTCCTCCAGAATGCGGTACGGAGCCATAGTAATTTTATACTTATTCCATGAAAACAATTACACGTCATCTAGCCCTTTACAAGTCACATCCATGTGGAATTGCCAAGGTCGTCCCCGAAGAACATGACAAGCATCCATATCAATGACATCAAATAAAATATCATCCTTAAAATGCTTACGAATAGATATCGACACTTTGCAGGATTTAGAAACTCGAACTTGAGGTCCCCCCTTGACCTATCCGAAGGAGTAGGGTGCGTCATGTGGTTTTGTGGACAACTATACATAATCTACCAACTTCTTTGAGACCAAATTCTCACAACTACCACTATCCACAATCAAATTGCACACATTGTTATTAATGGTACAAAGTGATCTAAATAAGCTTTGACTTTGTCCTTTCTCTTTTGGATATAGTAGGCATACAAGACAAAATTAACTTTCTATTGACGCCTCCAATCTTTTGATTACTTTGAAAATTACTCTTTTATAGGATGTGGATACATTACAGTAATATATGTAAACTAATATCATCCATAGCTTGCATATCAGATGTCATAGTTGACTACGATGGTCATATTAAAAATACACATAGCACATAGTCAGCGATTATAGTTACCTATGACTTATATTCAATCCTAAAATTTTGAGAAAAAAATATAAAATAGAAAATTACATGCCAATGTATAATAAAAATATCATTTGCAAAAGTTGCCTAAATTTCAAGAGGACACGACGTTTGCAAATTATCATTTGCAAATGTCATTTGATTAAGTCTTATAGCAACTAAATGTCAAATGTCGTCCTGTATRTCGCCTCAAATTCTTATTTATTATGACATTTCCATCTAACGTACACAAACATTGACATATAATGCGTTTATACCAACACATATTGAAAAGGACATATGTAAATGTCGCCTAAATTTCACATTATCCCCATGTTAGAAAAAATGTTGTAGAAATGTTATTGTATCTATTCTTATTGCGATGCAATGTTAAACGTTATCAGCGTATATTGCTTCATTTTTTTTTAAAATGATATTTCCTCCAGATATATACAAAAGTCGGCATAAAATGCATTATGTGCATACATAGAGCAAGTATCGTCTATAAATGTCACCTAAATTCCACATATTCGACGTTTGAAAAATGTTGTACAAATGTCAATATATCCAGCCTTATCGCAACTAAAGGACAAATGTCACTAGCATTTGACGCCTCAGATTATATTCTATTACGACATTATAACTAATTTATATCAAATATTGGAATATGTTATGTCTATGCCAACGTATCATGGAAATGTCCTATGAAAGTGTTGTCTACAATCAACATATAACGTCTTTTGCACAAATGTCCTTGGAAACGTCATTGTAGATAGAAATAAGGCAACGTGTGTGCAAATGTCGTTAGTAAACATTGTCTCAAGTGTATTTATAACGACGTTTAGGGTAACTGTTGCCATAGATCATTAAAAATGGTCTATGGTGATGTTTGTCGAAAACGTCATTATATATGCATCATAATAGACCTTTTTCGACATAATATATGTATACAATTTTGGTTATAAATCAATATTGAATATTTAAACCTCAAATGTCAAACGATACATCATCGTCGTTATTTTAATACAATAACATATCTGTAGAATGGAAAAGAAACATCGACTAGTAATAGAACTAAAGTAATGCAAAGTGAATTTTTGAAAATTAATGGAAAATCAACTGCAAAAATCATATTGGACAAATGAAGACCTCCTTGACAAGGAATAGAAGATAGTAAGCTTACCATAACACGATAAGACATGTGGTTCTGTCATATTAGGACCAATTTGCAATTCATATGGTTGTCATATCAAGATAAGACATTATACATACATTGTCGTCGTACTATAGAGTTGATGGACACATAAAGAACAATTTCTAATCAAATCACTTGGGAGATCATAGAGGAACACCGCCCTCACTGATTAATGTGACAATTTGATATGAAGACAGTTTGTACCAAGAAATCTAATTTTAAACAAAAGTTTCCATGAACTTGACAAGCAAAGTGGTGAACACATATGAAAAGCAATTTCCAATAGGCTTGGGAGATYGTAGAGGAACATCTGGCTTCTGCAGTTGGACTAGCTCCTAGTCTCACCTTTTGGTCTCTTGCCTACTCGGGTCCATAGCTTGAGGAAGTCGATTACTCCTTCCCCTCCCTACTAAGCATCCTTGTGCTTTTTGGTTTTAACGGTTCGAGGAAACCAGGCGAAGGATATCGAACCTGGGTTGGCTCTGATACCATAAGACAATGGAACCAGCTCTCCTAAAAGCCAAGACTAGTGGGAGATGGCACTCCATTACTTATATGTCTCAGGATTCCCCAAGTCCCAACCCTGGGTCCGCAAGGTGCACCGGACCAAGTACGTCTGGATTACCTACTCCCTTCTTACTCGGCTGGACTTACGTCTTACTGCCTCTACACGGGCCTTACTGCGCTTACTAATGCCAATGGGGTTTCGAACCCGTGACCTCCACGGATTGGCATTTATAAGGTATAAGGATTCGAACCTATGTTAGCTCTGATACCATAAGACAATGGAACCAGCTCACCTAAAAGTCAAGGCTGGTAGGTAGACACACCCTATCACTTATATCTCTCGTATGCCCCTAGGTCTCCCCTCCACTTCCAGTGGGTCCTCCTGTTGGGCCCCATAACCCTTCGGGTCCCACCCCGCTTCCGCGGTTGGACTGATTACTTTTCCTCCTCCCTACTAAGCATCCCTGTGCTGTTCGATTTTAGCGGTGCGAGGAAACTAGGCAAAGAGAGTCGAACCCGGGTGACTCTGATACCATATGTGATGTGCGGCCATCTCACTTGGTAGATAGACACACCCCATCACTTATATCTCTCATATGTCTCTAGGTATCCCCTCTCCTTTCCATTTCCAGTGGGTCCTCCCGTTGAGCCCCACAACCCTTCGGGCCCCATCACTTATACCTCTCATATGCCCCTAGGTCTCCCCTCCACTTCCAGTGGGTCCTCCCGTTGGGCCTCACCACGCTTCTGCTTATTCCTCCTCCTCCCTATTAAGCATCCCTGTGGTGTTCAGTTTTAGCGGTGCAAGCAAACCAGGCAAATRGAGATGAACCCGATTGGCTCTGATACCATATGTGATGCGCGGCCATCTCACCTAAAAGCCAAGGCCGGTAGGTAGACACACCCCATCACTTATACCCTATCACTTATATCTTATAGATGGGTTTTACAGTTGGGGAGGGAGGCTTTCACTGTTGCTTTCGAATTTTATATTGAGGAAGGGGGAAAGAGATGGGGCTTATAGAAGACGATAAGGGCGCCGCTGCAAGGGCCGCTGTACTTTTAAATCAGGATGCCTCTTGTAATCCCTTCCTTAAAACTTCCAGAGAATCAATCGCTCTTGAAATTAAAGCGCCGGTTGAAATAGCGTCCTCGTCGAGTCAGAGTGCCAATACACTACACAACTTGAGGTCAATGGCCTATAAGTTTTGATAATCTGGGTTAGTTTAGTAAAACAGTTGGGTAAAATTGGAGGGAATAATATGAGAGGAGGGAACATTGGATGGGGTTTCGAGGTTCCCTCAAAATTTTTTCAAGGACAGTGATGTATAGCACTACGCTGAGAGATAAAAAACCAACGTATAGAAGCTTGATTGACATGCCATAGCGGCCCCGGATCTGGAAGTGGGGCCTGGGCCGGTTCAAAGCTTCCAGATAACGAACGAGGCGTTTGTATCAAGAAAAGGCCTGCTTTTCCTTTTATATTTTCTTTGTTTGATGTTACCAAGGGCAACACGACACAGCGAACCCAAGCTTTTGCAGTTTTGCTATCTATGGCGGACATTACTAGTGGAGATGACTGCAAATTTTTGTACTTCACATTTGTTTTTTCCTCATCCACCGTCCTCTGCTCCTTTCCTCTTTCAAAATTTTCTCTATCCCCATTTGGCTGTGTTTCTGTTTCTGGGATTTGGCTAGTAACCGTTTCTAGCCTACAAGAGGTATCCTTCAGCAATGGCAGAACATCAACAGGTCTGTCTAACTTTGCTCCCATTTGCATTGTCTCTGTGTAAGGAAGCATGTTTTTGCGTTGTGTTGGTTAGCAGATACACTCTCTATATATTTATCCTAATTGAAATGGAATTCTTGATTGATTGCAACTTTAGTTATTGGAATATGTTAATGACTGATATTACTTGAACATAATTAGTACATTAAGCCATTCATTCCGGTCCAAGTTATCACAAGAATTCTCACTTTCTCATGCATATTGCTTTTGAGGATTGTGGATTACAGGCAGCAAATGTATTCCAACTCATTATGGGGATTGCATGATATAGGTAGTYAAATCAATAACAAAATTGTGGGTTACTGCAACAGCATCAATGGCAGTCCTAAAAATCTTCTTTCTCATTGAAAATTCAGTAAAATGAGTTAATTAACTGAAATCTAAAGGACGATTAATTAGGATATTCTTTCTAGTATTTTATAATTTCTAGCCGTACCCTTTATTTTTTTTTCTTTTTCTCTCATTCTTTCTGCTGGATAAAACTTGATAACTTGGACAACCAGTGATGTAGCAATCAGCAAGTTGTTGAAATATGGATCTATTTTCTTCCAACTTAGGCTCAACCTTGTGTATTCTCTTACAGTCTCACTCCTCTTTCATATTTAGAGGCTGCTGAATGACATTGCAATGTGTTAATCTGCTGTAAAGTCCAAAGTAGTAAACGATTGGTGAAAAATCTTGATTATACAATTTTATAGGTGAAGGAATCTGATGGGAATTTTCTTTAGAAAGAAAAAGAAAAGATTTTTTCTTAAGATGCAGGGTATGCACCTATGAGGGGATGATTTTTTTGGTGTCTCCTTCAGCTTCCTTCAGGATTAACAGGAAGTCTTCAGTTGACCACTGGATTTAGATTGAGGGAAGGGTTCCTTTTTTCCTTTAATTAAAAAAAAGAAAAAGACTTCTGAAATCCTTTTACATTTAAGTAATAGAATGGAGGAGAACTAGAAATTGGTCATATCGAGAATACTTGAGAGTCCTAAATAGATTATGAATGACAGTCATTTCTTGTGGATTCAAATAGCAATGTACTCGTGACAAGTAATTAAGTGATGCGTTGAGCTTGCTCCCATAGAGATATTTGCCACTAATTACCACTTTAAGTTTAATCCTAACCTTATTTAACTCAATGATCAATTGAAAGATTTAAACTCAACCTCAAACACTAAATCCTAGTTACTTAGCTCTAAGTTTAATCCTAATCTGCTTAACTCAATGGTCAATTTAGAGATTTAAACTTCACCTTAAACACTAAATCCTAATTACTTAAATTAAATGTAAATTAAATATTATATCAAAGACACATGAATTCACCTAACTAAACTATTATATCATCTATATGAATCTTTAATTTGTATTTCATACAAAGGCCGACAAGTATCTTTGACTATTCAATGTCATTTCTCAAGGCGTGCCAAACCTATCCTTCTAGACCAACCACTCTATATTTCTATGTGAATTTTCAATCTTGAAAGATGCAAAAAGATCACGATACTTTATAATTGTTACACAACCATGCAGATATATCTTTATTGTATAATCTATGGATTATATTACTTGGTCTAACATGTAAAAGTATTATATCAATTCACAAAACATGACAATATCACTTGGATGGTGGCCAAATATCCAAAGGCATTAAGAACAATAATATAACTTCCACTGAAATTGACACATAAATGTAAAGAATTCACATAGACAAATAGAACAGACCCACACCAACAACTGTTGGTCCAAGTGATAAGGAGGATGGTACCTCTTAAGCAAAGTCTCGAGTTTGAATCCTGTGAATGAAAAAAACAACATTGGGAGAGCTTTGCCATGGGTCCGTCCTAGTTCAAACTGGAATAGACAGAGCCAAATATTTTGGATACCAGTAGTTTATTAAAAAAAAAAAAAAAAAGAGACACAGATCCATCGACTACATCATGTTGCTAGATAAAATAAATGTAGTTCATCATAGCTAGAGTAACAAAATAAAGTTAATGAAACATCACTTGGATGGTGGCCAAATATCCAAAGGTATTAAGAACAATAATATAACTTCCACTGAAACAACACACAAATATAAAGAATTCACATAGGCAAGTAGAACGGACCCACACCAAGGGCTGTTGGTCCAAGCGGCAAGGAGGTGGGTACCTCTTAAGCAAAGTCTTGAGTTTGAACCTTGTGAATGAAAAAAACAACATTGGTAGAGCTTTGCCATGGGTCCGTCCTAGTTCGAACTGGAATAGTCGGAGCCAAATATTCTGGATACTGGTAGTTAAAAAAAAAAAAAAAGAAAAAAACAGATCCATTGACTACTCATGTTGTTAGATAAAATAAATGTAGTTCACAGCTAGAGTAACAAAAAAAAAGTCAATAAACATGACTTGGATGGTGGCCAAATATCCAAAGGCATTAAGAACAATAATATGACGTCCATTAAATTGACACACATATATAAAGAATTCACATAGACAAGTAGAACAGACCCACACCAATGACTGTTGGTCCAAGCAGTAAGGAGGTTGGTACCTCTTAAGCAAAGTCTTGAGTTTGAACCTTGTGAATGAGAAAAACAACATTGGAAGAGCTTTGCCATGGGTCTGTCCTAGTTCGAACTGCAATAGTCGGAGCCAAATACTCTGGATACCGGTAGTTATAAAAAAAAAAAAAAAAAAAAAGATCCATTGACTACATCATGTTGGTAGATAAAATAAATGTAATTCATAGCTAGAGTAACAAAATAAAGTCAATGAAACATAATAATTGGGAGAAGGAACATCTCAAATTGCTCGGGGATCTCGATCTTCGTGCTTGAATTGCTTTAGGCTCTTTTATCTCCTCTTTCTCTCTATTAGAAGAGTAGAAAGATCTAATGAATATCTAAAATTCCCAGAAAGACTAGTATTTATAAGATCTTAAAAGGTCTAACCTAATTCTAACAAGAAAAAGGCAAAATGGGAATATTCTTAAGCTGTTATGGCCTGACTGCTGCCAGTCACTTTGAATCATAAAACTTAACTTTTGGGGCAAATCATTGCATAAGCTGGCCCAATTTTGAATGAGCTCAAGCCATCGACATGAAAGTTGTAGCTCCGGATCTTGGCTTTCCAACAAAACGTGAATCACCTCAATCCAATGTCCTTAGCTCAAGTTATGCTAAAATACCAAACACTGTCCTAAATGGCTGAATCTTGGCCAAGTTCTTTTCCTATCTGGATTTGATCTTTTTGCAACATTCCTTTTGTATTTCTCTCAGCAAAAATCATCCTTTCTTGCCCTACAAGCCAAACAGTAAAAGAGAATGAAATATTAACTTTCAATATCAATTTATACTAATTTTAACAACTTGGACAAGCAGCTGAAGTGTAGCAATCCCCTCTACTACACTTTACTTACCATTTGTTCCATGGTTACCATTTAGTTTTACCAACTTGGACAGGCAGCTAAAGTGTAGCAATCCCATCTGAAAGTTCTGGATGTAATAGAGAGACTATTTTAATCAAATGTGCATTTTACAGAAAACTGGCTGTTTATCTCATGATAGATACACTTAACATACAAAAGATATGCAAATGATAAGTTAATTAGTTAATGATCATCCAAGGGAAGTGCAATACTTAATTCTTATGATAGGCCTTTCCATCCTTACAATAATTGCCAAAGTATTAAAATGAACATGTTACATGGCTCTTGTGAGTTGATTGAAGCACCTTTACTTTGAAATTGTTTGCTGCGTCCTAGATTGTAGGACTGCTAGGGCCAGGTGATAGAATAATGAGATGAACTCTAAGAAATATTGTGTACATTTTTTTTTTTTTTTTTGGTTCTCCTCTGTTTTCTAATCTTTTCATTTAATTTGACGCCTCAGTTTTTGTCGATTTCTTTCCTCAAGCACTTTATCTATCTCTTCAGCCAACTCTCCAAAGAAACCATAGCACCTACCCTTGCCAAAGCAACTAACTCGAAGCCAGGAAACATGATACCCGTATAGAGATGAGGAAGAACAAGCTACGAAGAATTAACTGCCAATCAATTAAGTACTTCTTAATCCTAGACTCTTTTGTATAAACCTTCAAGAGAAGAGATTGGGGAGTCCAGGAAATAGCAGCTGATGATTATGCATTTCACTGATCTTATTCTATGGTTATAATTTTACTGGATATGACATAATCTTCACTAGTGTTGGAATACAGGAAGCTGAAATGCGCAGCTTTCCTCTCTTATATTATTGTATTTGAGATATCATGACTGTAGAATTAGCATGTTTAAATTAATGATAGTTCTTTATCTTTTGAGATTTTCTGGCAAATCACTTGCTCAAGACTTTTTCTATTATTGGGCTGTTCATTCCATTTTCTATATATTACAATGAAAAGACAACAGAAACTAATATAGTTACGTTATTGTATTTGACATTACATTTTGGACTCTCCATTTTAGGGTGCTTTTACTTGCATTATTCTGTTTGATACAGCAAAAGTTCCCAGGTTTCCAGTGTGAATATATGGGTTTGACAGAAAGCCATAAGAGTATAATGTAGAAGAGGAATTAAAAACTGGGGTAAACAATCTAGAATTTTGCACCATGTGTATGATAGTAGTATGACAATTCAACTATTTGTAATATACCTGAAATCAACAAAACATCTTTTCATCTCTGTTAGTAAAAGCATAAAAGTATTTCTATAGATTGTAAAAGATTTGAAGGCTTGAACATTTCATTTTCAGAATTTTGACTCAACTTTTGCTTAGAAAATTGATTGGTTCCTAGCAGTTGATAGACCTGCTCTGAAATCAGTGGAAGATTAATCAGTTATATGAATTGCATAATCTGGATCTACAGGTCAAAGTCAGATTTAGTAATCAGAAAATATTAATTGTGGGACTGGATAGTTATTCTTCGTGACTGGAAAGTGATTGTACTTTGTTGCTATGCTTTTGAAATGCACAAAAGATATCCAATAAGAAAATTTGGGTGATTCTTCTCTCCAAAAACTTCAATTTTTTTTTTTTTTTTTTTGTCTTTTAATTTACACAACTGCGATGATGATTTCTCACATTTTCTGATAATCTTTTCACTAACATGCTAACAAATAATTCAAATCGTTCCCTAAACAAATTTCCATTGTCATCTGTTCAATTTTAGGAAAGGTATATTCGGGCTTGTGATCACCCCTTTTTTGATGGAATAAGAAGAGGAGAGGCAGCTAAATTGGACAAAGGCACTACTGTAGGCAGAAGCATTTTGCGATCAGCTTCAGATATTGGTTCTAGCAGATCCAGAAAGTACCTTAGCGAAGTAGCGGAACACAATACGTCTAGTCCATTAAATGATTCATCCTCAGATATTGTTTTAGAACCCTTTGCTCAATCATTATCTGGGAGGTGGTCAAGAATTCCTGAACCTAATTCATCCCCATTACCAGATCTTCATTCAGATATAAAATTTAAATTTGACGATGTCAATGGGTCACCAAAACAGGACATTCCTGAAGCCTACGAAGCAAATGAAGAATATTGTAGTCTAACTGCTATTGCAAAGCCTCTATTCCAAAGATCATATACTGTAAATAAGAGAACAACAAATCTCTCTGAAGTTCCAGTTCCTCCTTCAGCAGCATTTTTCTATAATGGGCACGCACCACACATGGAAGTTGTTGAATCTTGTCAAGGCATTCACAGACTAAATATGTATCTCAGAGCTAGAAAGCATGATGTCGATGCTGGTGCTCCAGGAAGGTTCGTGCAGGCTGTAATTGGCCCGGACATCTCTGGTAACTCCAATTACCTATGATAAGTTACCTATATTGTCCAACTAAGACAAATTCTATCCATGCTTACTTATGATTAGGAAAAAGAAAATTTTACCTGAATGGATAGACACACACATATGCATGCATACAAGCACATATATATTCTGTTATCTTATCGATAGTAGATTTTCAACCCATTCTAAAAGAAAGGAAAATGTAATGAACCACTGTTTTTATATGATTATAATGCCACATGCAACTGTAATTGATGAATAACTTATTTGATATTGACCAAAAGAGACTTATCCACCAGTTATAATCACCGGATGTATAATGGTGCTATGACAGCGGTTGTAGAGAGAACTATTCTTTTAATAATGATAACATGTCAAATGCTGTCATTCATGTTTTCAGTGGACTAACAATTGACAAGTTTATACTAACTAGATAATAGATAATGTAGACCTTGATCTTATATTACTTCTGACATCCTTGGAATACTTGCATAGAATTGTCATATCATTAAAAGCTAAGTTGATGTGACTAGGAGGCTACTACTTGTAACAGGATAAGTATGTGGAAAACTTGTCAGAATTTATTGAATGAATTCAAATCAGGGCGTTCTTCAAGAAACTAAGATGAGTTTCCTAGAAGCAGCAAAAGGTTAGCTTTTGTATAAGCCTATATCAAGACATAGGACCCACTTGAGCATCATATATAAGTATATATGTAGAAATTTAGGGAGAATTTTTCTGATATTCTCATTGGTAATAGACCATGTACATATATACAGAAAGGAGCCTCAATCCAATCCTCGAAAGTAGGAATTAGTATTAGCTAACTAAGGTAAGATATCCTAGAATCATTACTGCTGTAGATACACCTCATATCACTCCTAAAAAAATAGCTGTACAAATCATCAATCCCTAATTTACAGGAAGTACATAATTTCCTAATTGTCTAGCTTGATTTTCTACACTGCCCCGCAAGCTGGACGGTGTATGCTTGTCAAACCAAGTTTAGAACTCAGTTCATTGAAGTTAGAACGATAAAGGGCTTTCGTTAATATATCAGCTGTTTTGGAATCGAGAAGGAACATGTCTTAGAGAAATTACTTTGCTTTTGATCTTCTCGGTGATGAATTGCCGGTCTATCTCAACATGCTTTGTACTATGATGGTGGACTGCATTCTTTGCAATGGCTATTCCTGATTGATTATCACACAGCATCTCTATGGGTCCATCTATTCATTCTGAGTTCAGCTAGTAGTCGTTTCAGTTAGATCCCTTCACAAATCCCATGAACTAAGGCTCCCATTCAGCCTCACCACTGCCGTGGGCAACAACTTGTTGCTTCTTTCTGCACCATGTGACCAGATTACCCCATACATATGAGCAGTAGGCAGAAATTGATTTTTGATCAGTAGGAGACCTGGCCTAATCTGTATGTGTCAAGAGATCTTTTGAGTGTTTTTTTGAACTTCCTTGAGATACCTTAGGATTCTTTACAATGCTTCCATATGCTTCTTGAGGGATTGTTCAAGAATTGGCTGAAAACACTAAAAGCAAAGCTTATGTCTGTACGGGTATGAGTTAAATAGATTAATTTACCCACCAATCGCTGGTATCTCCCTTTGTCAATGGCTGTTTCTTCTGGTTGAGTTCCCAGTTTGGAGTTAGAATCCATACGTTTTTCAACTGGTTTACACCCAATCATCCTAGTTTCCTTTAGAAGATCTAGAACATATTTCCTTTGAGAGATTCAGATTCCTTTGCTTGATCTAGCCACTTCCCTTTCGAGAAAATACCTTAGGTGTCGTAGGTCCTTGATTTCAAACTCTTTAGACAGTAAGGTTTTAAGGTGATCCATTTCTTCGCCATAGTTCCCCCTGAGTACCATATCATCCACATACACAATCAATACCGTGATCCTACCATTAGTTGAGTGCTTTACAAACACAGTGATCAGCATGACATTGAAAGTAGCCATCTTGTTTTAGTACCTTTGTAGATCTGTCAAACCAGGCCTGTGGTGATTGTTTAAGCCCATATAGTGATTTGCAGAGTTTGCACACTTGTTCTTTGTGAAATCACTCCTCCAGACCAGGTGGTATCTCCATGTACACTTCTTCTGCGAGGTCCCCATTCAAAAATGTGTTCTTCACAGCAAGCTGGAATAATGGCCAGTTCTGATTTACAGCAATAGATAGGAGAACCCGAACAGTGTTTATCTTGGCCATTGGAGCAAAGGTCTCCTGGTAGTCAAGATTCCATAGGATTGAGTAAAACCCTTGGCTACCAACTGGGTCTCGAACCTTTCTATACTACCATCTGCTTTGTATTTGACAGAAAATATCTACTTGCACCCAATAGTGCATTTTCCAGGTGGAAGAGTGGTGAGTCCATGTTCCGTTTCTCTCAAGAGCCTGGATTTCTTTTAAGGTGGCTGCTTTCCATTCTGGCACTTGTAGAGCTTCATGTACAGTGTTGGAAATCTGAATCTGATCCAAGATGAGACAAAAGCTTTAAAAATCAACAAATAGTTTTGCATATGTCATGTAGGTATGAAGAGGGTGTCGGGTACATGAGCGTACTCCTTTCCTTTTAGCGATAGGTACATCAAGATCCAAGTCACAATCTGTCACCTGCCCAACAAAAACTTCTGGATTAAGTTCTGCCTTACCTTCTGGTTCTTCAAGACTGATTGGACTTGGTTCAGACTCCTGGTTCTGCTGATTTTGTATAGGCTACTATTGAAGAGTTTTTGGATTTTGCTTTCTCCTAGAGTAGACTTTAAGCTCTTTATTCAAAACATAACTGAGATTCGATGTACTTGACTCAGGAACAGTAAATGTCGGTTCACATTCAGTTTGGGGGTGTTCTGGTGATGTTAAGACCGATGGCTCGAGTATATTAGAACTTCGAATAGCTGTGTGACCAGTAATGGGAGGATTTGGTAATAACGGAGTAGGAGGGAATATGGGAGTGAGATTGTTAGTGAGAAAGGACCAGACCCAATTCTTTGATTCATACTCATTGTTCACCCCTTGAATTACAGAATTGGGGTATTATGGTTTTTTTCAAAAAATGTGACATCCATGGAGTGGAAAATTTTCCTGGTATGTGGACAATAGCATTTATATCCTTTCCTGTTAGAAGAGTAGCCAAGAAAGATGCATTTTGTAGATCTGGCATCTATTTTACCTCGGTATTGTGAGTGTATGTGGATAAAGGCTGTGCAACCAAAGATCTTGATTGGGATTTGAGACATAAGCTGTGAGGTTAGACATCAACAAGAGTTCTCAATGGAGTTTTAAAATTCGAATACGAGAAGATGTTATGTTTATGAGGTAGGTTGCAGAGAGTACAGCTTCGCCCCATAATCTTTTGGGGACATTAGATGTGAATAACAAGGAACGAGCAACTTCAACTATATGCCGATTTTTGCGTTCTGCCACACCATTTGGTTGTGGTGTGTCTATGCATAAGCTTTGATGGACAATTGCATGGAACTCTAGGAACCAAGAATAGAGTTAAAGAAGTCCCTTGCATTATCGGTTTTAAAAACTTGAATATTGGCTTGGAATTGGTTTTGGATCATAGTATGAAAGGTTTGGAAAATTTTACTGGTTTCAGATTTATCCTTCATAAGAAATGTCCCGCTTAACCTTGTATGATCATCAACTAATAACAAGAACCACCTACTCCCAATGATATTTGGAATTTTTTATGGCCCCCAGATATCTCCATGAACGAGAGAAAAAGGTTGAGATGGTTTATATGATCACGGTGATTACACATTTTGAGTATGTTTGGTTAATTGACGGACTTCACACCGGAAAAATTTGGGAAGTTTTCTTGCTGAATAATGGTGTAAACAAACTTTCAATGTACACATAATCTGTAGTGCCAAATCATTATTGCATTATCCGTATTGGTCTGACTAAAGGACTTATTATTACTAGTAGGCTGAGATTGAGGACTAACACGAAGAGCACTACGTCTTAGATTTAGTGGGACTTTATTGACTTTGAGAAGATATAAGCCTGCACGAAGTTCAGCAGTTCCAATCATCTTCCCCGAATCAAAATTCTGAAAGACACAAGATTTAGTCAAGAACTTAGTTTCACAATTCTGATCTCTATTCAACTTGCTCACAGATAGTAAATTGCAATAAAGATTAGGCACGAATAGGACTGATTTGAGAGTAATGGTTTACGAGAGACGTATAGTGCCAGTTCCAGCCACTTTAAAGCATGTTCCATCAGCTATTCGAACATTATGCTAATCTTGACATTGTTTGTAAGAAGAAAACATGGAAATATCACCTATCATGTGGTCGGAAGTGCTAGAGTCCACAATCCAAGAGGCTGAGGGTGTTTGAGTAACATGAAAGGCAAAAGTTTCATTACCTCGATGTGCTAGTCCCCCTTGCCAATTACTGAAGGAGTGGTAGGTTGATGGGCCTTGCTGATACTTTCAACCTGGAAGAGTTCAGCAGTATTATTGCTGCTGGAAAATGTGTCACGAGCTGCATCCCAGATTTCTTTTGCAGTACTATAAAGTAGGAAGTTATCACCAATTTCTGGAGTCATGGAGTTGATTAGCCAGGACATTACCAAATCATTTTTAGCTCTCCCAACTTTGAAGTTGGGATCATCTGAATTGGACTGAGCAGTGGCGCCAGTGAGGTAGTCATGATGGCTTTGACCCTATCGAACATCATGACAGATTGGGACCATTGAAGATAATTGTGACCAGTCAGTTCATGGCTAGTTATGGGAATGAGGTTGTTCTCATTAGGGATCTGGCTGTTTAATGTCAGAGAAGGAGTGGATGAAGTTCCACTGACTGAAGAAGTTTGTTTAGAATCTGCCATGGAGGACAGGGAAGAGAATTCCTGAGTATCTGGAAAAAGAAGATGGTGAGGCCCTGGAATGTAGACTTGGTAATGGACTAGAGGCAGCGGCGGAGTTAGGTCTCAGAGTTTTGCTCTGATACCATGCAGAAGTTTGAGGAGAATTTTTCTGATATTCTCATTGGTAATAGACCATGTATATATATACAGAAAGGAGCCTCAATCTAATCCTTGAAATTAGGAATTAGTATCAGCTAACTAAAGTAAGATACCCTAGGATCATTACAGCTGTAGATACACTTCATATCACTCCTAAAAATTAGCTACACAAATCATCAATCCCTAATTTACAGGAAGTACATAATTTTGTAATCGTCTAGCTTGATTTTCTACAATATATTCTGTCTATATATGTGTGTGTGTGTGTGTATGTATATATATATATATGTTGTGGTTGTTTGGGGACAATGATCTGATAAAGCCTTCATTGGACTCTTCTACAATAATTCAAGAACCTTTTTCTGTCATATGCTTTTAAGAAAATTTCTTATTATTTCCTGATACATGGTTGTTGTAGAATTCTCTGAGCAGGGATGAGTTTCTGCTATTGGTCACCTTACTCCTCCATTTTAATAGTATGCACATATTTATAACATAATACAGTAGTTGTATACAACAATGACCTGGAAAAAAATAGGAATTTAAGACAGAGGAGAATCTCCTATAAACTAGGAAACAATAGAAACAGAGAGATACTACTTCCCTATGCTTGGTTGAGGTACTATTTTCACACACCCCCTCAACTCCATTGTATATGTTGAATATTCCCATTTGCTGCTTAGTTCCTCAAAGTTGATTCTTGGAAGAGCCTTCATAAGAATGTCTGCAATCTGAGATCTTGTAGGAATATGGATTAGTTGTATCACCTTATTCTCAATTTTCTCTTTGATGAAATGTCAATATATTTTCAATGTGTTTTGCCCTGTCATGATGAACAGGATCCTTGGCAATGCTTATGGTTGCTTCATTGTCACAGAACATCTTGACAGATCGACCCCTGGTTACTTATTTTTAACTCAACGAGTAATCTTCTAATCCACATACCCTAACAAATTCCAAGAGCAAGGCTCAAAATTCTGCTTCTGCACTACTCCTTGAGACCACAAATTGTTTCTTACTCCTCCATATTACAAGAATACCCCACACATAAGAGCAATAACCAGATGTAGATTAGTTACCGGGTAAACTTCCTGCAAAGTCAGCATCGAAGAAAACTTCAACTTCTCTGCTGGAATTCGTCTTAAACAATAATCCTCTGCCAGCTGTCATTTTTAGATATCCGAAAATCYGATACACAGCTTCCATGTGTTACTTTCATTGGATTGTTTCATGAACTGACTAACAACACTAACAGGGAAACCTATGTGAGGTCAAGTATGAGAAAGATAAATTAAGCAGCCAAGTCTTTGATATCTCCCCTTGTCCACCGGTGCACTTCATTCTGTTGTCCCTATTTTGTTGTTATGATCCATAAGTGTGTCTGCAGGCTTACAACCGAGCATGTCTGTCTCTTTTAGTTGATTCAAGATATATTCCCTCTGTGAGGTAAATATTTTTACTTTGACTGAGCCACTTCCATTCCAAGAAAATATCTCAAACAACCTAGGTCTTTGATCTCAAATTTCTTAGCCAAGTACTACTTCAAGTTCAGTAATTCGTCCTCATAATCTCAAGTCAGAAAAATATCATCTACATAAGCAATGAGTATGGCAATTCTCTTGTCTTGCGAGAACTTCATAAACAATGTATGGTCTGACTGACATTGAGTGCATCCCATTACGAATTAAAGACTTTGTGAACCTACCAAACCAAGCACGTGGAGACTCTTTCAGGCCATATAGAGATTTAGAAGTTTACAGACTTCATTTCTACAAGAAACTTTCCTAGCCCTGGCAGAATCTCCATATACACTTCTTCATTCAACTCTCCATTCAGAACAACATTTTCTACATCCAATTGATGTAGGGGCCAGTCTTAATTTGCAGCTAGAGAAAGGAGTACTCAAACGGTATTGAGTTTGGCCACTGGAGCAAAAATCTTCTGGTAATCTATACCATAAGACTGAGTGAATCTCTTTGCAACTAATTGTGCCTTGAATCTTTCAATGCTCCCATCAGCTTTGTGTTTTATTGTAAAAGTCCACTTGCAGCCTACTGTTGGAACATCTGAGATTATCCAAGTGCCATTCTTCTCTAAGGCATTAATGTCTTGATTGACAGCCTTTTCCCAGTCAGGATGTTTAAGAGYTTCTTGGATAGAACCTAGAACCTGCATATTGTCAAGAGCAGAGACAAAGGCTTGATAGTACTTTGAGAAGCCTTCATATGACAGAAAATTCGAGATTGAGTGTTTAGTGCAGGTTCTAACACCCTTCCGATGTGCAATTGGGAGATCTAGATCATCAAACACGTGACCAGATAAAGTCTTGCTTGGGTGACTTTCAGAAGGAAATGAATTCAGTTCAAACTCTTGATTGAACTGAAGTGGTACTAGGTGCTCTATATCCTTTTCGAGCCCCATCTTCTTGACATAGACACAAAGATCCCTAACTTCAAGTTGTGGGAACAAACTTGGAATAGGACTTTGGCTAGGTTCAAGAGTTTGAGGATTAGTTTGGGAAGGAGAAATAGGACTTTGGCTGGGTTCAAGATGTGGAAGATTAGTATATGAAGGAGAAGGAGAACATTGACTTTTAGATTGATTGCTGCTCTGTTGAGGAGAAGATGAATTTGGACTTTGGGTGGATTCAGTTTGAGTATGAGGCTTAGATCGTTCATTTCCATGATCAATAGTTTCTAATTGATATTGTAACACAACTACAGGGTCAGGGTTCAACTCACTGTTGTCTAGAGGAGGTTGTAACACGACTACAAGATCAGGGTGCAACTCCCTGTTGTCTAGAGGTTCTACAAATTCAAGATTTGATGTTCTTTCATACTCTTCCCTTGAATATCAGATTTGGGATAAAAAGATTGATGTTCGAAGAATGTTACATCCATGGAATTATATTCTTTCTTGTGACTGGTGAGTAGCATTTATATCCTTTTTCATGTGAAGTCCCGAAAATATACATTTGATTGGTTTAGGATCTAATTTGATACGTTCTTGAGCATGCATGTGAACAGAAGCAGAGCACCCAAATATCTTGGTAGGCAGAGAAGAAATGATTTGGAAAGGTCTTTTTGAGGACTTGGCAAGGTGTCTGAAATTTTAAGATCCTAGACGGCATTCGGTTGATGAGGTATTTAGTAAGAACTTCCCACCCCAGCCCCCCACACCCCCCCCCCCCCCCCAAAAAAAAAAAAAAAAAAAAAAAAAAAAATAATGTTTAGACACATGAGGGGAGAACATAAGGGAATGTGCAACCTCTAGTAAGTGCCTATTTTTCCTCTATGCAATCCCGTTTTGTTGGGTTGGATCAGCTCAGGAGCTTAGGTGAACTATACCCTCTTTCACTAAATAGGTGGTTAGGATAGATTGAAGGTAATATTGGCGTTGTCTGTTTTGAGTACTTGGATTTTGGTTTGAAATTGGGTTTGTACCATGGCATTTAAATTCTGGAAAATTTGGTACACCTTAGATTTTTCTTTCATTAGGAATGTCCAAGTCTCGTGTGGTATCTACAAAAGATACAAAGCATCTAGCCCCTGTTATATTCTTTAGTCTAGATGGACTCAAAACATCACTATGAATCATGGAAAATGGATGAGAAGGTTTATAGAACAGGCGAGCAGAGGAATTTCGGGTATATTTGGCAAGTTGACAGATTTCACAACTGAGATTTTGAACTTCTATTATGGAATAATGAAGGAAATAACTTTTCAAGATACAAGAAATTGGATGACCAAGACGATAGTGCCATAACATTATTTCACTATCTTTATTGACATTCGAACTATGTTGACTATGAAAAGACATACAACTTGTATATAGGACTTGCCTTGTTGGAAGAGCAGTTCCCTTGAGAAGATAGAATCCATAGTCCTCTTCAGCATTGCCAATCATCCTTCCCAAATTCAATACCACAAGTTATGACAAAATTTAGCAAAGCAATTATGATCTCGAGTCAGTTTACTTATTGACAGTAAATTGTAATCTAAATTAGGGACATGAAGCACAGAGTTTAATAGGAGGTCCTTCGTAGTCCAACCTGAACCAATTCCTGCCAACTGAGACGAAGATCCATTTGCAATTCAGATAGTTGAGTTCTTATCACATGATCTATACTCGAAAACAATATTTGTGTCTCCTGTCATATGATCTGATGCGCCAGAGTCAATAATCCAGGGCCTTGTTCGTCCTCTATTTTCTGCAAAGGTATTTAAGGCTTTACCTTTTTGGCTGACACACTTGTCCTTGATATATGGTACTCTGATGACCATTGGAGATAGTTGTCTTTGTTGAGTTTGTGACTGGTGATGAGTAATAGTGATCCATCAGATCCTCCATGATTGGTCAGCACTGGTAGTGTGCCTTCTGATTTGGAGGTAATGTTGGAATTGATGTCATGCCGTATTTTGTTATGAGAATAACGTAGATTTTCAGAGAATTCCACAGCTCTGATACCATGTAGAATTCTCTGACAAGGAATGAGTTTCTTGTATTATTCACCTTACTGCTCCGTTACAATAGTATGCTCATATTTATAACCTATTACAGTTGTTGTATACAACAATGACCTAGAAAAAATAGCAATCTAAGATAGAGGAGAATTTCCTATAAACTAGAAACGATAAAGACAGAGAGATACTACTTCCCTATGTTTGGTTTTGGAACTATTTTTGCAGTTATGTTCAAAACCAACCAATCTAGAAATCCTGGGATGTACTTCAAAATGTAAGCTCATATTCCCTTGTTTGAAAGGTCTTTGCTGGTTTTGTTAGTACAGAAATGGTCAATGAGTACTCAAATTTTCTATTATTTTTGCTGAAGTGAGAGAAGTGAAAGTGTCTATTTACCTTTTCTGGGAAAATGTGTCCAGGTATGCGGAGATTGGAGTGTTTTCAAAACCAAACTCCTATATCTATTATTGAGAAAGATATAACGAGTTACATGACTACTGTCACTAGCTATATATCATGAATTTGTTTCCCCTAGCCTAGAATAGCCATGTTAATGGGACACAACAAAGACCCAGACACCGGGCAAGATATAAGTACCAAAGCAGAAGAGCRAGAAGTAAGAGGTGAAGGGAGGGAAATCAAAAGAAGGAGAAGTTTAAGCAATAAATGCTGGTTTGTTGAAGTTATCTGTCTCGGCTCCCAATAAATTTTCGTTAATGAAATTAGTTATGTTTTCTAATTTTGAATGAATAGGGTCAATTTATTCTAATTGTTGATCTCCTGAAATTAGATTTTTCCTTTTTGCCAGGGTGGGGAGGGGGGATACTGTGGCCTGCCGTGTTCCTTTTTGTAACTTTGAGAAGTCAGAATAAGACAATGGATACAGCTAAAAGTGATCATCCAGCTGAATTACGATCTATCAATATCTGATCCTATAGTTTGGTACTTCATATGTTCTCATTTTTTTTTTGTAAGAAATTGACACTTACTCCTTTCAGGAGGAAAATTATGACAGTGGTGGCCTCTTATAATTTTTTCTTCTTCTTACTTCTCTGAATTGTAAAATATCCTAACAATTTCCATAATTTCTCTTTAAACATGRTCTATATTCATGTACTCAAAGTTTATTAATAATAAACTTGTCAGTAATCATATATAGTATTGGACCTTCACTGACCATTCCACTGTATTCATAGGGTTCATAGGTGAATCCTACTCCTAGATTTGCGCTTACACTTGACACACATCAGTCCATGTAAAGTAGGTTAAAATTACAATATTGGCATGCAGTGTATTTGACAGATAGTCTAAAAGGTCTTGATTCCATATAGTAGAAGAAAATGAAAGAGAAACACCTATACAGCAGAAACATATCAAGGGAATTCTGAGGATGTATAAGGGAATGGTTGAATTAATATGTTAAGCATATTCATTTAAATTGAATGTTTCATAAAACTGTAGCCTTCTGAACTGGTCTAAAGGCACTCCTGGTTTATCAAAAACTTCTGATTTAAACGTATTCACTGCAGATGTCGGATCAGTTGCTTCAACCATCATGTATGCCTTTTACCTTAATGAAACACTACAGAGCAACCAATTATGCACTGTGCCTATTGTAAACATGAAGAGGACAGAAATGGAATCTCATCCTGAGCTCAAATGGCTACTTGATTTATGCCATGTTGATCAATCATCACTACGATTTATTGATGAGGTTTGTTCCAACTACTGAMTTAGACACACAAGTTGCCGAAAGATAGGTCAAGTGACATCTTCTCTACAAAATCCAAAAATTGATGGCAACTATCTTTGTGTTAACTCCTTAGTTCAGATGTTTAATGCATTCTGAAACCTGATTTTGCCCATCTCTGCCTTTCTCTTATGAGCTCTTAGAGATCCTTCATATTCCTTTGCAAGCTTTGAATTTCAGTTTGTCAGGTTTATTTTACATTCCTCTCCTCTTCATATCTAGTTCAATGTCCATATATGTCGATGTCATACTTTTCTGTTTTGAAATGAGCAGATTGACTTATCCTATTATGACTTATTTGGAAGTCTTAAACTAGTTCTAGTGAACTGCTGTAATCTTCCAGCCAAACAAGAGGTCAGTGTCTAAAATCTATCACTTCCTTTTACCATTAAGTCACTAGGAATTACGAATATTTGTTTGATTATGTAGGCATTGAAAGAAGCCCTGGTTGAAATCTTCACTTGCACGAAGGTGATACGAATTTGCTGCAGGACAGTTTCTTGTATACCTCTTAAAACATTTTGTTGAGCAAATCATACTATATCTTTTTCTCCTTTGCAGAACGATAATGCTTATCCTTGGGTTGAAAATGTCACACTTGAAGAGGTATTGTCATAGCAAAATAGAAATGTGTCATTTTTTATTGTTTAATTCCAGAAAAATTATAAAAGCAGGGTTTGGTATTTTCCTGATCTTTTCTCATTTATCTGGGTTAAAGTTGTGTACACTTTAAGGCTGGCATTTCATATTTCCTTTATATCCCATGTCATTAATATCAACTCATGATGATTTCCTCTGGGAATTTCTTTTTCATAATCATAGCCGTGCCACAAGCCTATTGCTTGTTTGGAGCATCTAGAGGGGACCAGACGCGTCCTTACAGTTATAGAATTATTAATTGATTTTCCTGTAAAAGCACATCTTTATCATATCATCTGTGGATTGAGGCCCGAGTTAAAAAATTATGCAATTCAATTATTTGGGTAAAATTCATATCTATCTCTCATGAATGAATGTACACAAGTGTCAAAAAGCTATAAATATAGAAAACTCATAATGTTTACTCTATTTAGCTTTCCCATTGGTCCATCTACGACTGGCCTACTCCCTTCATTCTTGTATATGCCTAATTGGCTCAAATATTTATTTGGATAGAGATATTTGCGTAGAATATGAATGGGGAGAAATGTTTTTAATTTTATGAGGTGGCTGATAAACATATTTAGATATGGAGGTAATTACAGATGTTATCTCTAAATTCTTCAACTTGAAAGTGTTTCTTTAAAGAATTAATCTTGCACAGGGTAGATAGGACTTGGTACGCCTGAGGTACTCTTCAAAATTATCCCTGAACTAGATTTCCTTTGAACTTCAATTGCACCCGTGCAAAAACTCAAAGTTCAATTTTCAAACTATTACTAAGCTAGTTCATTTATGATGCAGGAAGCATCTTGCTGCACACTTATTGCCGAGAAATTTGCACTTACTTTTCCAGAAATATTGGCTGGGCAAGGATTCAGTCGGCTTCTGGTAGAACTAGCAGACGTTTCTATCATGTATTAGTACCTTATTTCACAGACATATATTAGTTACTCTCAAGATTTCGTCATTATCAAAAGATTGTATCAATTCAATATACTCTAGCGTCTATCCTTTTAGTCTATTTTATTTGTTTACAATTCTTCCACCATAGTGTTGGCAATGCAGGATCCCACCATATATCAAATATTTGGAAGATACCTTATTTCTTAATAATTTTTTTTTTTTTTTTTTGCAGTCTTAAGCAATGAAATTTAATCAACCTTATAACTTTCTGCAACTTTTTGAAACATTCAACAAAAGTAGCAAAAATGCTCCTGATAGATGTGTTCAAATATTGAGTTTACTTTTCCACTTATTGAGAGAATAAAACTTCTTGAATTCTAGTTATAAAGCTCCCCCATTGTGGAAATTAGACTTGCAAAGTATGCTGTAAAAGACCATCTGGAGTTTAATGTTTATAATGGAAGCTACATATTTATTTGTTTCCCTTCCTTTTAAAAGTAGCATCCTTTTCCTTGCTTTATACTGCCTTGTGACATCTTTATCTCATCCGAAGTCAATGTGCTAAGGAAACAGTAATGACCATTGCGTCTCTACCATCTGCAGCTGGCTGGTATCCTGTTGGACACTGGAAACTTGAGAAACCCTCATGCCACTTCCAAAGATATGTGCATGGCAACCTTGCTGATAAATGGAGCTGGTCGATTTGGATGCAATGGTCTTTACCAGATTTGTATGTCCTGATATTTATTTTTGTTATGTTGGTTTTAATGTGCATTTTGTTATGCGATACTAACATGATTTAAACCGCACCTGCTTTTCAGTGAGATACAAAATGTATGATGTATCTGAACTGAGAGTGGGAGAGATTCTACATAAAGATCTCAAGAAATGGTCAAGAATAGGTTTGATTCTTTCTTTTATTTTGTATGCCTTTTAGCTTTTGCATCTGAACGTCATGTTTGTTTCATTCACTCAGTTTCTAAAAGTTATATAAGTTTAAAGGGGATCAGTGATTTTGTGCTGTAAAAACCATGTTCATGTGAGTATATCGTGTTGGATATCCTACCTGGCATATCAATATTTTAGAACTGTTGATTTAGTTTATCTTTTTATTTGTTTGTTTATATTGGGAAAATCCACAAGAGCAATTAAATAAGGTATGGAAAGATGCCTCCAGAGTCCAAATGCTAATTTGACATAATGTGTATGGTGTTTCTTGAGTCGTGTAATGTGGTTTCTATCAATGCCCTCCCACAAATATGGTTCTTTTTGTTGATATATTGGGTAAACTTAATGCAGTAGAATGCCCTTATCCAAGAAGTAGATCTCCAAGAGCAATTCACCAGACATTGCTGCCATGCAATTGCCTCTATCCTTGATCATTGAGACTCCAAATGATACCCAGGAGTGTGATAACATAAAACACTTCTGGCTTTCACTTTAAATTAATAAAAACACAACAAATCATGGTTTTATGCTCGTATCTTTTCCAATTCATGCATTCCATTTTAAATTAACAAAAACACAACCTAACTAATATCTTAATGTTTTGTGCTGACATCTTTCTGAATTGAATTATTTTATTCGCAAGTTTGAGCTCATGCTTCATTCTTCATTTTTGAGTATTGTGCTTTTGTGGCATTTTGATCTCTTGGTCCGCTGGTGCAGTATTAATCTTCTAGAAGAACAGATCCCTTTTTCCCTTCATTAACACACTGGAATCTCATGGATTTCATTGGCAGTGAGCAATATCATATTGAAGTGATCAGGATAAGATAACAAGCTTTCATGCACTTTTCGAGCTTTCATCCAATTACCTTTGATAGCTCATTTATATGAGTAAGGCACACAGCTGTAGTGTCCAATTATGTATGATTAGTCTCAAGAAGATTATCATTCTCACATAGAAAGGCACACAGCTCCACTGTATACTGTGGTAAAACAACTCTTCGGAAGGATATGAAGGACTAAAGTAGAGAAGATATAATGAAAGAGGAAGGAATCAAATTGAATTAGCAACAGTGGTGCAATTTTCAAGGTTGATCATTCAAAGCATTCCAAAAACTGGAAAGTGAGTAATTTTAAGCATTATAGGAGGTGGTGGTGGCTGATGAATTTGCTTAAATAGGTATAACTTTCAAATTTCAGGAATATTTTTATTTTTTCATGGATTAAATTCTCAACAGAACATTTAATTGCATGCATAGAGAAAGAAATAGTTTTTCTTAACTCGAAGATAAATCTTACCCTAAGTTTTAGGAGAGCAAGCTACATCAAGATGTCTAATTCAAAAGTGATAAGAATATAGGTAAACTAGGTTTGTATTTACAGTTGTTTGTAAAGTACAAGAGACTCTGTTTATATACAAGTGACTGGGGTTTTAGGAAACCATTAATATAATACAAAAGACAACAGTAGACATAGGCTTGGCCAGTCCCTTTGTGAAAATGTCTGCTGCCTGATCCTTGGAAGGAACATAGGTCATGCAAATAATTCCATTGTCTAGTAAATGCAGAAGAGGATTAATTTAGGAAAGAGATTCTTACTGATTATTCTGTGTGTTACTTTTTTAATACAGTAGTACAAGGATTTAGGGAACTATGTTACAATACACAGTCAAATAGCTATCCCTCCTAAAAGAGTTGTATATGATAATCTAAACTTAGATATATACAACACCTTGAACTCTATCCGTATACTAGTTCAAAATTCAAATCTTTCTACACTTCCCCCAAGCTGGTTTGTAGATATCATTCAAACCAAGCTTGTTAATATAAGATCCGAACGTAGGCCTGGCAAATCGTTCTGTGACAATGTCCGCTGCCCGATCCTTGGAAGGAACAAAGGTGATGCAAATAATTCCATTCTCTAACATCTCCTTGATAAAGTGCCGGTCAATCTCTATATGTTTAGTTCGATCATGTTGTACCGAATTATTAGCCAATGTTGATTGCAGCTTTACTATCACAATATAGCCTCATAGGACTTTGAGGACCCATTTTCAGCTCATCTAGTATTCGTTTAAGCCCTAATAACCTACATATTCCTTGTGCTACTACCCTATACTCCACTTCAAGACTACTTCTTGCAACAATAGTTTGCTTTTTAATTTGGCATGATACCAGATTTACCTCCAACAAAAGTACACCACCTAGAAGTCGACCTTCTATCCACCATGCACCTTGCCCAATCTGCGTCCATATAATTTTCTACTGTCAACTCATCACTCTTTTTGAAAGAAACTCCCAGCCAAAGATTATTTTTCAGGTACCTAAAGATTCGAAATACAGCTCCAAGATATTCCTTCTAGGTTTGTGCATAAATTGACTTGCAACATTCACTGCAAAAGAAATATCTGGTCTTGTATGAGTCAAGGAAATCAACTTTCCACGAACCTTTGGTACTTATTCTCACTACTGTATCTCCACCACCCATTTGTCCAATCTTATATTAAGTTCAACTGGAACATCTACTGCTTTGGTTCCCATAATACCAAATTTTTTAAGTAAATTCAAAGCATATTTCCTTTGAGACATCATAATCTCTTCCTTAGATCTCGCCACCTCCATCCCAAGGAAATATCTCAATTTACCGAGGTCTTTTATTTCAAACTCAGTAACTAAGAATTCCTCAATCTACAGATTTCTACATYATCACTCCCAMTAATTATTATGGCATCAACGTACACAATTAAAACCATAACTCCCTCTCTACTAAGGTGTCGATAAAACATAGTCTGATTCCCTTGTCCTTGGGTGTATCCGGCTTTTCAAATAGCCTTTTAGAAATGATCAAATCAAGCCCATGGAGATTGCTTTAATCCATAGAGTAACTTAAGCAATTGACATACCTTATTCTGCCCATAAGTATTCTCAAAACTTGGTGACAACTGCATAACACCTCTTGCTGTAAAACTCATTTGAGATCTCCATTTAGGAAGGCATTTTTTACATCCATTTGATGTAATGGCCAATCCCTCATAACCTCTATTGATAGCAAAATTCTTGCTGTGTTCATCTTCAGGTGAGAAAATCTCAAGAAAGTCAATGTTGTATGTTTTCATGTATCCCTTGGCAAATAGGCGTGCTTTGTATCTTTCCACGGTTCCATCAGCCTTATGTTTAATTGTGAAAATCCATTTGCACCCTACTGGTTTTACTGCATTAGGCAATGCAATTATCTTCCATGTTCTATTTTTCTCCAGTGCTCTCATTTCTTCAAGTAGAGCCTTCTTCCACTCAACTTCATTCATAGCTTCAACAGTGTTCCTCAACACAATACCTTTTTCAAGGTTAGATAGAAATGTTTGATAAGCTGGTGCCAATGAGTGATGTGAAAGAAACCTGTCTATAGGATGTTTAGTGTATGAGCAGACTCCTTTCCTCAAAGGCAATGCTCAATTCTTCGTCTAGAACCCATGACTGAGATTCTATATTCTGCTTATTTACTTCATGTATCAGACTATCTTGTGGTAAGACTTTGGTGCATTGCTGTAGATCAATCCCCCTCTCTTCATCAAAGGCGAGATCTGGGTTCGGTTCTGGTCTCAAGGCAGTGCTGATGTACACAGGCAGGTCACTCTTTTGCTGATGTGGCTGCTTTATTGAGTAAACACAAAGTTCTGGGCCTTTAACTTCCAGTGCCCCCTCTGGTTCAGAGTTGAGTAATGGCAGTAGACTAGAGTTTTCTGACACAAGTGGCTGATCTGGAATAGGATTTAGAATAGGACACGAGGAGTTGATAGGACTAGAGGACACAACTGGTTGGACTGGATATATATTCCAAAAATGAGCTTCATCTAAATTCCCCCTGATGGGGAATAGGACTGATTTTCAAAGAATGTAATGTAGTAACTGACATATATTTTCTCGTGATCGGATCATAATATTTGTAGCTTTTTTAAGTCGGAGAATAACCAACAAAAATAGTTTGTATAGCTCTAGATCAAATTTGTTTCGTTGGCATGGACATGTACAAAGGCAAGACAACCAAAAACTTTAAGCGGATAGAATAGACCATCGTGACATGGGGAATGTCTTGTTGAAGACACTCAATGGTCGTTTGAAATTTTAAGACCCTAGATGGCATATGGTTGATAAGGAATGCAGTATTAAGAATGTATTCCCCCCAAAACCGTTTTGGTAAATATGTAGTCAACATRAGTGTCCTACCAACCTCTAGTAAATAGCGATTTCTCCTTTCAGCAATTCCATTTTGCTGTGGSGYGTCAACACATGATGACTGATGAAGAATTCCTTTTTCGTGAAAGAATGACCCCTAAGAGAGTAGAGAAGTATTCCTTTGCATTGTTGGTACGGATCATTTGTGTTTTTGTTTGGAATTGTGTTTCAATCATAGAATAAAACTGTTCGAAAATTGAACTTACGTCAGATTTATCTTTCATAAGATAAATCCAAGTTAATCTAGAATGATCATCTACAAATGTGATAAACCGATGAGTATTTGATAAGTTAGGAATTCTAAATGCGCCCCATATGTCACTATAAATGCGAGAAAAGGGAAATTAACTTTTATAAGGTTTAGAACGAAAAACAGAACGTTGGTGCTTAGCCAACTCACAGACATCACACTGAGAATTAACAACCTTTTTATTCTTGAACAAGGGAAGCAATTTTCGTAGATAAGAGAAACTAGGATAACCTAAATGCTGATGCCACGACTTGATTTCATCCAACATGGAGGGAACTTTAATCTTGAACAGCAGCATCCTCAAAACAGTAGAGCCCACCAGCTTCTCTAGCACTGCCAATCATCTTCCTTGAACCCAGATCCCGAAATTCAGAGTGAGTGGGGAAAAATTTAGCAATACAATGTTTGTCCGTTGTGAATTTACTCATCGGAACTAAATTGCAGGACAAATTGGGAACATGTAATACAAAGGATAAATGGAGATGTTGAGATAGAGGTATAGTTCCTTTTCCAGCAACGGGGACAATTAACCATCTGCAATACATACTTTTTGATGACCAGAAGCTTGAAAGTAAGAATTAAAAAAAAAAAAAAATTGTACGGTTATATGCTCAGATGCACCGAAGTCTATAATCCAAAGGATATTACCTTCCTGAGTAACCTTGTAGGCTGAGGACTCAGTAATAGGAGATGGAGACTGTTTATCGATAAGCTAATAGAGTCAATCAAATTACTCCTTGGAGAAAGGAGCATTAGTAGATTGAATTTTGGATCTAGCAGTGTAAGCTTGACCTAGGCAGTAGCAGTGTTCCTATTGAATCTTTTCTGATTGGGACCATCGAATGGGTGACTAGCTGGTTTACCATGTAACAATCAGCATGTCTCCTTTGTGTGTCTTGCCTGTGGCAATGCTCTCAATCCACCGTGTAGCTAGCTTGGATGAATTTCCAGCAAGGGCTGTGCAAACAAGTGTAGCAATAAGAGCCGACTTCTCGGCATTAGGTTCATATCGTGGTCCAGTCATGACTCCTTTACAGCTCTCCTCCCTACGAATATAAGAAAATACCTCCAAATAGACGGAAAACTCTCCAATTCCAGCATATACTCTCGAGCAGCATCAAAATCTGGATTAAGTCCTCCAAGGAAATCAATGACACGTCCTTCTCCACTAGCTTCTGGAACCGAGCTACATCATTGGCGCACTCCCATTCAACAGCAGAGAACTGATCAAGCTCTTGCCACAAAGTTTTCAATTGATTGAAATGCCGGGTAACATCTTGTTTTTCTTGACGAATAACAATTTTTGCGAGAATCAGAGCAGTGAAAACAACATTGGACAGCAAGATGACCGGCTTCTTGCAGATCTGGCGATCATCAGCGTAAACAGAAAAACTGCCAGGCTACCACCACCACAGGCAAAGGAGGAGGGTCTGTCACCGAAATGGTAGTGCCCACTGCGGGGAGAAGAGAAGCTGCCCCGTGAAGGGCTGGATTGAACGGAGTTCGTGTTGTGTAGAGGAAGCATGGCCATGTTGGTGTTGAAAGCAGTGTTTTGTTGGTAGTAAATTGTCGGAGTCATTGTTCATGAACAAGCAACTCAGAGCGAAGTTCAGAGAAGACAGGGAAGCAGCCTGATTTTCCATTGTTGTGGTAAGTTGGTGGTACTCAGGAGAAAGCCCGTTGAGGACATGGGAAACAAGATCGCAATCAGAAACAGGATCGCCAATAGAGACAGAAAGGTTACCTTGCTTGACTGTCTGAAGTTGGTATTTAAGCAAGGATCATTTGGCCATACACTGAGTCATATACTCGCTTTCAAGGGTAAACCATAAAGCCTGAGCAGAAGTGCACCCAAGTGCCAGATGGGCGATTCCAACGGAGAGTGTGGCATTACATAACAGAACAGACAAAACGATTGGATTTTCGCGAAGTGAGAAATTCAGTTGTTGGGTGAGTGGGATCCTCCAACAGTGGAGCAGAAAGTGTCCCATCAATATTCTGTATGAGATCCGTAGTTTTAAGGATGGATTCCATCTGAAATTTCCAAGTCAAATAGTTGCTGCCATCAAGGTGAGAAGAGACAAAACTTGTGATATGTTGTATGGGCAGTAGAGTTGGTGTAGTAGGAGTTGAAGAAGATTCGTTGGTTTGAGTTGTGGAAGTTGTTGATGTTCTTGGGTGTCTATCGGTGGTGTCTGTAGGAGTGGTCATGGTAGGGTTAACAGAGGAGGTGCTGGCCTGTGTCACTATTTTGATACCGTGAAAGGTGATAAGAGTATCGTAAACTAAGTTTGTATTTCACAGTTGTTTGTAAAGTACAAGAGACTCTAATTATATACAAGCAACTAGGTTTCTAGAAAAGCATTAATATATACAAAAGATAATAGTAGCCTTTCACTAATGGACCGACATGGTAAAAGCTCAAGGAAATCCTATCCATCTCTACAACATTTCAAAAAAGTTCTCCAAGAGCTTCTATGAATTTCCTGCAACATATTTGTAAACCTTTGAAAGGATCTTGTACAGTTACGAATGAGTTTTCAAGATTTTTATCTGTTTCTCAAAACTTATGCATGAGTTTGAAGGTTTTTGTTGCACTATTCAAAAGAATGTCACTGTGCTTCTGAAATGGCTTTGCTATCAAAATATAAGGGTAAAGTAAGAAATGAAAAGTATGCCTCTATCAAGAATAATATAACTCAACAAATCAAAACCTTTGACTTGTGGTATGCATTTGTCTCCTCTTTTATTCTTTACTGGCATCTCCCGTGTGATTGTATGTATTAAAATCTTGATAAATTATATTTTTATTTTAAAATTTTTAATTAGTATAAATTTTCTAACAATCATTTAAAATTCTTATAGAWGAACAATGTATCTCTTTCTTTATAATTCTTATAAAAGAACAATGTATCCATGTCTTTCTCTCTCTTTTGGTATGATAGACACTAGAGTGGCTTTTTCTAACCCTTTATTGTTGTTAAAATAAGTGGAGGATTCTTGGTGATTTCTTGATAAATACATAGTGTTGTTAATTATATTAACTACTTGCATGGGGTTTACAGGGGTGTCTTTTTATTGAAGCCATTATGCTTTTTGAGGTTAGAAATATTTACTCCCTCTATTTTTTAAAGTATGTCACGATAGGGAAAAACACACAGACCAAGGAGACAATAAATTTGTCTAGAATTGCTATTAAAATGACATTTTTATCCTTATCTTGGAAAAGAAGAGGACTAATTGCATGGGGAAAATGAGATAAAATGAGACAAAAAAGGTTGACTTTGTAGGTAGAATGGGGTAAGTATGGACATTAAATAAGGGTGAAGATGAAAACAATATTTAACGATGTTTTGATATGTAGAATGTGACATACTTTGGAAAACAACAAAAACCCAATTGTGACGTACTTTAAAAAACAAATGGAGTACAATTATTGACAATAAAACAGGGGCTAATGTACTTAATATTGATGGTTACAAAATTCTTCTTGTTAAAGGATATCATGCAACTATTATTCTTTAGTACGTTAACATAAGATCAATGTAAATTACCTTTTTATCCTTTTAGTTTAGTTATTTAGTTCAGTATAAGCTTAAATTTGTCCACTGAAAAAAGGAAGAAACATGTTCACTGCAAAATCATGTTTCAGATTTTTAGAACAGCATATTGATTTAAATAAGTCGAGGCTTGTTTGTGATCGTTTAATATTTTACATAGTTTTGTTAATTATATTACTTATTTTACATAGTTTTGTTAATTATATTACTTATTCCCATGGAGGTTACAAAATTCCACCATTATGCTTTCAGGTTAGAAATATTTACAGTTATTGATGGCTAATAGCTAAGAAGGTCCTTTTTTCGTTCTTTTTTTGTTTTTTGTTTTTTGTTTTTTCTTTCTTCTTGTTTTTGTAAGGGGAGACCTATGTAGGGGGAAAGGGGAAAAGGGAAGGGGGTACCACCAATAAATGTTGGGGATGAGAATTGAACCCCAACCTACGGTTTGGGTGCTATCCAGGCAACAACTCATTTCTTGGGTAATGTTACTATTTGGTGGTTACACACATTCCTATTAAATCTTCTCATTAAAAGGATATCATGTAACTTATTTTTTTTTCCAAATTTATTAATTTTCTCTCACGTCTCTTAAAAGAAAATCAAATTAAATTACCTTTTTATCCTTTTAATTTAGTTAATCATTAATATAGATGTTAAAGTTTTCCATTTTAAAAAAAAGAGGAGGAAGAAACATGTTTAGTACAATAATATATGAACTAAACTTTCAGAATAGTTAATGCTTATATATGTGTACGTGCACGCTCATGTGTATATGTATGTATATATGCTTTCACCTCATTGCAATTTAGTAACAGTATATAGATATATAGATATAGAGATGTATAAACAGAAAGTAAAAGAGGATGAATATGCTGTTAAGTCTCTCTCTCTCTCTCTCTCTCTCTCTCTCTCTCATTTTTCTTTTCTTTCCTTTTTCTTTTTGGTCCAATTGACTCATCTTGTGATTCATTCTTTCTCATGCTTTTGCTTCTATGCACATATCACCTCCTAAAAGTGGGCCTGTCCAGATTGTACATTCCATAACCTGAAATATTTGATGGAGCAGGAAGATCAGAGAGCACTTCTAGATTGACGGTGTCAAATGTAGGAATGAGTTCTATAGGAATATCAGTTACAGAACTTCTCACAATTGGGTACACTTCGGAAGCAGAGATTACACATTTCCAGCGTAAGATCCAGTTGTGCTCATTGTTTATGTCGTTACAAAATATTTATTCACTGTTGTTTGCATATYCTTCCACCATACCACACACTAAGATTCAACTTCTAATTGACTCTTCCAAGTCATTTGTCTGTCTTTCAGTGCTGTGCTCATATAAATATGTTGCTGTATGTTTGCCTTTCCTGAAGGTCGTCCTCCATGATAACTTATTCCAATGATTAGTATTTCCTGTAAGGATTATCATTATGGTGGATTATTTTACTGGTTTGTTGGAGCTGCACTTCAGAAATTTCCTTAGGAGGCCCTTTCACTTAATACAGACATTTAATTCTTTGTAAATTGATATCCTCTTACCTGCATAGCTTTCTTTGGCCCCCTTCAACTTTACACCCTCTGTCAAGTTCCAAGATTTTCCTATTCCTATAAAACACAAGAAAATGTCACCCTACTGAATCTCAAAACATTTTCAAATACATCATTTTGAGTTCATTAAAAATATTTAGGAATCTCTTTTGGTACTTCTAACATCAAATTTCATTCTTAGTGCAGGCTCAGAGAAACTTTCCTTGCTCGTTATTGTTTCTGGCTATTATGACACTCAAAGAAACTTCAAGGTCGGAGGAGACTTCTATTTATGATTTTCCTGTCTTTTGTTTCTTTGTTGTATTTGTTTTCTTGATTCCTAATAAAAGTTGCTATCTGATAACACCTGCTTCAAAATATCTTTGTTTTACTTATATCACTCACCATGAAAATGTGAGAATATTCTCTTGTTGGTTGCACTCTGAATGCTGTCTTGAATGATCACTGATGTCATATTCCAGGAATATATTGCACATAGATGACATGTTAAACAACAGCTTCATAAGATATAATTAAATATGATGCATGTAAGAAACTTTACAAAGAAACATTTACTTATGCACAGAAAGTCTTGCAGCCTATTAAGGACTGTAAGTTTTTGTGGCTTCAAATAATTTAACTCATATTATATAGTAGAAGAATGAGATTTCCTGCACAGTTATTTAGAAGATGGTTTCTTTTGGCTAATATGTTCTTCTATTTAACTTAAAGCACATTTCTAATGATTGAATGATCAATAACATAAAGCAAATTCTATAAACCCGAATTAACCATAGGTTAATATCACATGTCTGATTTACTTTTGTCTGGGAAGATCATGTAATGAACAATAGGAGGTGACTCGTAAGGGTAAGTGATAGGATTAAGTTCTAAATCTTATAAGACCTTTTCTAAGCACCCTAATAAATGTTGTACATAAAATCTAGTTACTACTCAATGGGAAAGTGATTTCGGTTAGCTGTGAACATATTTCGTATAAAGATCTACTGATGTTATTAGTAAAAAACTTTGARGTCTACTTTAGCTGGAAAAAGAGATCTGGATAATCTTTACACTATATATGTTGTCTTTGCAGTAAGTTACTTTCAAATCATAAAGCAGTTATTTTTGTTATAAAATTTGAAGTAACAAATGCCTTCGTAAACAGCCTCAGGATAGTAGCACTACTTTGAGCAATAGCTACAGATAAGAGCGATTTATACACCAGTCAAAGGCCTTCAATTCTACGAATCGCCTGTTTACATGTTGCCTTTATGCAAGTATCTTGCACYGTCAAGCTGGAAAGAGGTTGCCTGTAATCAATAATGAGTATAGTCAGATAATAACCATGAGAACCATAATGTTTATTCCCGATCGAGTGTGAGGATATTATTTCGACAGCTTATCAGATATAAGGAAAAGTGTTGCTTCGGACTCCGGTATTTTGAACTGGTGTGAGGATGTTGTAAGTTGATGGGCTAGTGTTTTATTTGGTTTGCTGCAAATCTTGTTCTCATTTGGCAAAACCTATTAATTTGCTGTGACTCTGATTGTATTGAAATTGGCGATCGTGATACCCAAATCTTGTGCCCTACATCAAGTCTGTTTAGATAAAGAGATACTTAGGCAGAGCCYGTCATCATAGAGCACCGCACTGGAAACTCGTACCACATGCCTTTGCATGTTATACCTTCTACAAGAATACAAGTCTTTTTATGCATGTGGTCCACGAAGATCGGGTCTACCTAAGTATTTGCCTAAGTAATATATTCTTAATATGAGCTGAAGCATTTTAGGCCAGTTATTCAGGATCTATTGGGAACTTAATAGTATTACCTGGTTCATTGCGGTCGTGATATGACCTCTGTAGATTTCTTTTTTCAGTTGTTGATTAGTAGATGCTTATGTGTTGGCCTGTGGGCAATATAGTTATGTAAGACCTTGCATACATACACATATAAGTCAAAGAACATGTCACTTTGCTTGAAGTTTCTTCCCTTTCATTATTTCCACTATCCATTGTCCTTTTCTTTTACCTATTATTGATCTATAAATTTCAGTGGGATGAGACATTTGTCTAAACCATTTGACTTTCATACTTGAAGGAAGTGAATTGTATCAGAACAACTGATCTCAAAATTCTGGATCCATTTCTTAAGTTGGATTATACCAAAGTAGTGATATAAAGATACTCAATTCATGCTTCTGCTTTCCCATCCTCCAAGTGAAATGGAAAAAAGTACACAATTGTCTAGATATTTGAGACCATATAATGTTTCTTGGCTTTCTTCTRCATGTTCTCCTTCAGGCATTAATGAGACCCTGAGTAATTACTTTTTATTTTTCTTTAAAAAAAAATTATTCGATGTAGAGGGAAATCCTGATCTCTGCAGAATCAGCCGAGCTCTTGAAAAAACTGATTCAATTCATCAACTCAAGAGCCACCAAATTGCCCCTTAAAGCTTGGCCACGAACAGGTCTGTTTTCGCTTTAGTTCATCTCATATTAATTGATCTGTTCCAACTTAAGTGTGTGCTTTCAATGACTAGGGGAAAACTCAATTTATTATGGATTTCTATGCAAATTGTTGTCAGTAGAATCTCAACACAGAAGCAAGTTTGTAAACCTGTTTCATTCCTGGTTACTGAATATCTTAGATCTTTGACGAAACTTAAATGACCATGAGTTTTAATTCAGCATAATGTTCGAGGCTGATATATTTTGGGATGAGACTTGTAGCTGATTGTAGAGAAATGGTGAACCTGTTTTGGTAATTATGGAGTTTAATTCTTGCAATGATTATGGATTATGATGTAAATGCTTCCCAATGTGATGCTGCTAACCCACCAATGAGGGCATCCCAAGCTTCACCAGTATTTTCACTAAACAAAAGAACATGTAGTAGTTAGGCTGTGGAAAATTTTGTTTTCCAATGCCAAAGCAGAAACCATTTTAGACCTCATTCCCTTCTCCCATAATATGTCACATTTTTATTCCTGTCCTCTCTTGAGATATTGTCTATTTTTTGTGACTGAATAAATAAAAGGTTGAATTTTTAGAACAACTCTACACCAGCCAAAAGAAGATCATTATCTCTATCAACTTTTCTGATTCTCAAATTGCACGTGTTACATAGCAACTAACTCATTCCCATTTTCTCTTGAAACTATAGTAGGCTGGACGTTTTTCCTTAAGCAATTTGTGTGGGGGTTATCAAAAATATAAACAGGATGAATTGAATTGATATTCTGACATTATTACWGTACTTCTTTCTGAATCTGGGTAACATTTTTGGTCGACATTCAATTTGCACGACAAAATTTGCTAGCTTGCCATAATGTGGATGTTTGTGTACTGATTACTGATTTTCTCTTAATTGGATGAGCATAATTATTGTTGAAAAATATGATGTTTGGATTAGTTTATTTGCCTTCCAGTAGAACTTTATTTTTGCAACTCTATGCAGGTCTAAGATCTGAGATGAGAGCATATGAAATTGATAGGGTTACATCAAGGAAGACTATTGAGAAGCTCCTGGAAGAATTTATTGAGCTATCAAAGTGATTCAATTTGAACTYTGTCAATGTAGTCACATGTTGATGAATGTTCCTTGAAAGGAACATACAGAAATTGTTTCCTTGTTGTTAGGCTGCCCCTTAAACAGCATTTAAACCGCCCACCTTTCCCTATATTTAGACGTCGGAACTACCCTCTTAATATGCGCCGAGGGTATCATAATGGAAGGAAACTTGGAACCCTAAAATGAAGCTTTCTTTTTGTTTGCAGCTGGAAATTTTGAATTGGTTCACAGATCTGGTAGGCATCAAGTTTATGGTCTGGAATTTTGTATAAACGAGTGGATAGCTTCTTTTGTGTTGATCATCTTGCATTGAATTGGTTGAGTTTGACATATGATGGCCATTAATGGATTGTTTGTTGTTATTATTAGTTTGGATATCTACATCCCCCCCCCCCCCCCTCAAGGTTTATAAGAATCTTATGGGGATGGACTAAAATGTGTTGAAAGACATGGACATAAGATTTGAGGTTTGCTTCAATTTTGGGATATCACTTTGCACACACGCATACAAAATAATCATTAAACTGATTCCCCTTCTTCTCCATTTGAAGTTTCCACTAGGATTATAATCACATTGTTCATCACTTGAAAAATATAATTCTTTTCGGAAAAGTTCAAGTGATCTAAGTTTCGTGGTCCAACATCACTAAAAAATAAAATAAAAAATAAGAAGATAATAAATGCTTTCTATTTTTTGGAAAATACAATTAAGTTAAAACAATCAAATTCTCCTTCTAAAGTTGGAAGAGAGAGGCATGAAATAAAATAAGTTTAAATATTAGGTTTTTTTTGTAATTTTGATTAGGATTTGAAGTTAATTTTATTAATTGCAAATTAGGTAGTCATTTTTCTACAAGCAGCCTGCATTTTGGAAAAGCTAATTTTCTCTAAAAACACATCACATCTTAATTTTAACAAACTACTTAGTTAATTGGTAATGCTTTAATCGATTTATGAGTATACAAATTTTAATAAATATTTATTTTAAAACTTAGAAATGTTTCAAGAGGGGGAAAAAAACAAAATTTGTTTTTTTGGCTCCAAAATTCGAAGTTTAGTCATTTTCAAATTTGTAGAATATTTAATGGAAAATATGACTATAATGTGCATTATGTGGTTGGAAACATGAACTTTATTGTATTCCATTAACGGCATCATTATAATATTGCTGGACCATTAAAGCAGCCGGCGATGGTCCAATTTTGTACAGGTTCACGGCGGCTTTGGCTAAGCCAGTTGATGAAGGTGGGAATTACAATCTCACGCGGAATCAGCCTTTTTGTTTGAAATTCAATGATTACTGGCGCGGTTGAGTCGGTCGCCAACAGGGTTGCTCTCATGGCTCACAATTCTCGAGGCTCTTTGAGATTTGGAACCGTAACCCCAAAGCCAAGCAATCATTATTTCTCTTGTCCACTTACCTCGAATCAAATTGTAAACATTTCTTTATTTTAATTATGAATTTTGTTTTTACTTACCAAATAGTCTTTTATAGGACTCATAGAAGTAATCCTTCCAACCAGAGGATTTCCGTCCTCTAACACCCTATAAAAATCCTACCATCCACGATAATACTTCTTTTTGACTTTTTAAGTTTTATACTACTTTTCTTAAGAGACTATTTAATTTTTTATTTTTTAATGGAATCTTGAGACCCAATAAATCTATATATCAATCCACCMCTTTATCCTGTTAAAATGACATACGTTAGCAAGTGTAAGTAATCCTCAACCATGGGATTATTTGTTTTTGTCTTTGGAAATGCTGGAATGATTAGTCAATCCACTAATGTAACCGACAAGCTTTTAAGTGTGAAGTCAGTAAAATTTTAGAGCAAAATACTGAGGAATATATTTGACCTAATGAATGGATGAATGGCATTACCATAAATAAATTATGATGGTTTAATTTGTTGACCAGGGGACCCAAATCTGGGATTTTCCTAAACACGGGCCTTCTTTAAAAAAAGGATGTTTGTAGAAATTGTGGCATGAATAGATCACTCGCATTCACTGAATACGTAGGTTTTCAAACTAACACATTAACGAAATGCGTTGGAATCGGGCTCTGAGTCCGAGGGAGGGACCCCATGCATTTTAATAATGCAATATTTTTTTTAATTCTGTTGCATTCTCGAAATGGGATCGAAGTGAGAAAATAAAAAAATAAAAATAAAAAAACACCATCTTCTTCTCCTTCCCGATTCTGCCAAAAAAAAACCTAAGTTTTCCCATCCTCACTGTAACTCCTCTGCTCCCCACAACCCACCATAAAAGTCAAAAATTTTACTGCTTCTGTTTGTTCGCCGAAGTTGGCCTCCCTTGGAAGCTGGTTAGCTAATGTTTCGCCAAACGTTCACGACCCAGGGTCATCGATGGTTCGATGCTGTTGCTACCGCGGGTTCGTTGAACTCGCCGCCGTCGTCTACATCGACCTTTCCTTTGTCAACCACGTCAACAAATTACTATTTCAAGTTTGCAAAATTTTTATTTTTTCATCATTTAAAAAAAAAAACACCATCTTCTTCCCCTTCTCGATTCTATAAAAAAACCTAAGTTTCCCCTCTCCTCACTGTAACTCCGCTGCTCCCCACTCCCCACTGTAAAAATCGAAAATTTTTCTGCTTCCATTTGTTCGCCGGAGTTGGCCTCCCTTGGAAGCTGGTTACCCAAGGTGTGGTTCCACCCACCCTTAAAGTAAGTGGTAATTTTTAGACTAGCATTCAGGGGATTTAGAGTCCCTTGAATTAACTTCGTATCGAGTTTGAGCTTGATTATATATATGCTCAAACCTCTTTAGCTCATCTTGAAGTAGATAATTATAGTAATTTTGGTCCAATAATCTGTTGCATTCCTGGAATGCGATCGAACTGAGAAAGTTAAAAAAAAAAAAAAAATACCGTTTTCTTCCCCTTTTCCATTCTATTAAAAAACCTAAGTTTTCCCCCTCCTTACTCTAACTCCGCTGCTTTCTGCTTCCATTTGTTCACTGGAGTTGGCCTCCCTTGGAAGCTGATTAGCCACCCAGAGGTCATCGGTGGTTCGATGCTATTGCTGCCACTAGTTCGTTTCACTCGCCCAGGTGAATTTTTGTATCTTAGTTTAGTTTTGTGCAGGTTCCACCTCTGTATCTTAGTTTAGCTCTCCCGGGTGAATTTTGTGTATAATTCCAGATTGACGCACAACATTTGGTACATCCTACCTAGCTAAGTTTTGTAAGCATGAAGTAATATAGTAATGTGCTTATACAACACCCATGAAATCTTTCTTTCTCCCCTCTTTTTAGAACAGCCATAAAATCTCATTCTATCATAATCAAGTAACTTATATTGCAAAACAAGTTCAACTGATATAGAACTGAGAAGCGAAAGTCCAAAATAAGTAAATGATCATTTCTATTGTATAAAACAAAAAAATCGTCTGTACATGGAAAAAAATGTGCTAACTACAGAGAATTGAAAGAAAGTTTGAGTTAATGACATAAGCTGGATTCTGCACTAAGCAATATATATTTAAACTATAAAGCATGCTAGCCACCAGGTAGCCTCACCAAAAAGATGCATTAAGTTTACTGAAGCCTGAAGTAATATAGTAATGTGCTTATACAACAAAACAGCTATGAAATCTTTCTTTCTCCCCTCTTTTTAGAACCGTCATAAAATCTCATTCTATCATAATCAAGTAACTTATATTGCAAAACAAGTTCAACTAACATAGAACTGTGAAGAGAGAGTCCATAATAAGTAAATGACCATTTCTTTCATATAAAACAAAAAAAAAAAATCATATGTACATGGAAAAAAATGTGCGAACTATAGAGAATTGAAAGAAAGTTTGAATTGATGCCATAAGCTGGATTCTGCACTAAGCAATATATATTTAAACTATAAGGAATGCTAGCCACCAGGTAGCCTCACTAAAAAGGCGCATACATTTGGAAATGCTAAAAGTAGAAAAACCCAAAGGGCATGGTTAGTGGTACCCATATGTGGTTCATAAGTTTGTACTCTGAAACTGGTGGCAGAAATAACTCTTTATCTGTGCAATCATGATGCATATCTACAGCACAACACAAGATAAGAAATGTAAATATTTTGATGATTCAAATAAATGACCAACTCAATAACCTCTTACGCCACATGTATATGCATAAACAAATAGAGAAAAATAATGAGAAATAAATATGAATTTACTTATTTTAGATTTTCTTCATTTGGGGTTCCTTGCGGCTGATAATTTCTTTGTTTATATTCATTTATTTATTATTTTCATGCATATGAATTTGTAAAGGTCCATTTTAATATAATGTTTATAATTTTATAAATAGATGGAACGAGTTCTTATAGATGTTTATCCGGACCCATTAGATGCGTCGTTGCTACCTAGATAAGGACATCACAGGTTTAACCTGATATGGGCCGGTGAGGCCTTGCTACTAATAGTGTGCAACGATGGGAGGAGATTTGTCTTGCTAGACTTGGATTTTCACCGCARCACCGTGATATTGAAGGTAATAAATTGATGGCAAAGGCAATAGAAACACATTTGGAGACATCACTTTCGGACAATGCCACATATCATGAGATCGAGTGCCGAGTACGATGCATTATCATGTTGTTATTTGGTGGATTATTATTTTCTGATAAATAGAACAAATTTGTTTCGCTTCAATTTCTGCATCAACTTGAGGATCCATGTAGGTGTGGGCAATTGAGTTGGGGAAGTGGTGTTTTAGCCTACTTGTATAGATATTTATGCGATGTAGTATTGGGTTCTACTAAAGAGATATGTGGTGCGATGGCATTCGTACAAGTAAATTATACATTGTTGATTATCTTAACTTAATTTATTTAATATTTACAAATTATTTCAATTACTAAGGCATTGTTATCATATTTTGTATTTGTAGCTGTTGGTATACGGGCATCTTCCTATTCTATGCCCAGTTCGGGCCCAATGGTTCCTTATATTGCCACATGTTGATCCATAGGAGCAAGGTGAAACTGGCCTTCTCATCTTTCATGGTTGCCCACACACGTATTGGTAATATATACGGATCAGTTAGATACCCTCAGTACCAATAGGTTCGTTTAGTATACTGATTATGTTTGAAGTAATTTCATTTATTGTTCATTATCCATCGATATTGATTGATGAATTTTATTTTTTATTTACTTATACATTTTTTATGCAGTTTATATGGATGCCATATAAGGAGATTCTTCATGAAATACCAGCCCTCTATTTAGAAGGGCCTGACATATGGTTATCATCCCCTGTACCGTTTACTTCTGGAATATTGTGGAATATGAATTCCCTGATAGGGTAATGCGGCAGTTTGACTTTGATCAGGGTATCCCTATCTTGCATGATGATTTCGGCACTCACAGTATATGTGGATGTGATACTCGTACACTGTGGAGTGATGAAAACAGAAGGTATATCAATAAATGGAATGCTCGAAGAGCTAGGATAGTTATTGGGATGCCAGCAGATCATGTAATACCCGAGATTTAGTTTCTGTTTTTCCTTTCGAACTTTATATATATATACCTATATACTATTTTATACCATCAGCTATACTATATATACTATCACTATATATATACAAATAGACAATCTCTACTGTTCACTATCCACATAATCTAGATTGTATTCATGATTGTCGCTATACTTGCATTCACATCCTACCACCGAAAGAGCACTGTACAGGCGCTTAAACCGTTCGACTCGTCAACCTCAGCAAATAAATACATCTATTTCCCTTGCATTATTATTTGTTATGCGACTTAATGTGTGATTCATGTCTATTCTACAAGGTGAATTTTATTAACATTTACTTTAATTAGAAGTCTTTAGTTAATTAAATTTAGACTTGACCCGTTAGAGCCGTCTTCTTTCTTATTCAAATCTAAAACGAATTGGAGTTTCGATTTTGGCGTCAGAAGAAAACTAATAGCTTTTAATTTGGTTAGGGGTTAGTTGGCTAAGTAATAAAATGGCCGACGAAGAAAATTTTAGTTAGGGTTTAAGTTAGCTTTAAAAAAAAAAACTATTTAAAGATGAAGATTACTATTCATCTTTTTTCCAAAGAAAACCTAAACTAAACCCTCCTAACATCAGTCGCCACCAACGGGCCGTCCTCGTCCTTTGCTCCTCACGATACCGGCCTTCCCACCCTTTCTCATCTCTCTCTCGCTCTACTTCTCTCTCTTCTTCTCTCCCCCTCTTCTCTACTGATGGCCGAACGCCCTAACTCATCTCCTCCGTTTCTCATCAAGCGGGGACAGGGACAAGACGCGCCCAAACACCCGGCGACCAACGGGCTCAGTCGAACAGCGGCCCACGACGGCCCAGCGACCTGCTACTGGGGCCCAGACGCCCAGCGACAGACGCTCAGGGTTCCCAGGTTGCCTAGGCGACCCCAAGGCACCGTGCCGCCGTCCACTCGAGCTAAGTATGTGCGCGCGCAGCACGTGCGCGACCAGGACAGTCGTTCGCACGCCCAAAGCATATTTCTTTCTCGAGCATGATTGACGCCGTTACACCTTAGACCCAATACCACACCTAAGGTTAGGGATTCAGGGTAAATCCTTAATTTCTTTATTTAAATTAATCGAATAGCCTAGATTTTGTATTATGTAATAATAATTAAGGAAAAATATCGAATATGTTTAATTGAAATTTAAGTTAGCACGATTAAGTAAAAGGAGGATATAATTCTAGAAATATATTGAAATATAATTTAGGGTGAAATTTAGGGTTGTATGATAAAATAATGTATATTGTGATTATGATTATTATTGTTATTTTAAGAATAAATTAGGATTCATGAAATTAAATTGTACTATTAGTAGTTCGATTTTTATTGACATGGAAATTCATTTTCAGAAATTGTTGGTTAAGATCACCATAGAAAAAAAGATGAAGATATTAATGGTAAACACCTATATTAAATGAATGTATTTGGTTAAATAAGTTTCGGATGAATATTCTTTGTGTAATAATATTAGGATATTGTGGCACATTAATGTTGTGGACAACCAAGGCACCCCGCTAGCAAAAGTAAACAAATTTACTAAGGACTATATGTAAGTAAATTCTCACATTCTCATAAAATGTATATGTGTTGTGGTTATAATTAAATTGCTCTGAGGTGAATTGAATGTGTATTGAATCTGAGTTCTACGTAAGCAAAATTCTCACATTTCATTAACGCATATGATTTGATGTATCTGAATTCCTTTAAGTAGATTAATGTCTTGTATATGAGATTTTATGCAAGTAAATCCCTATACCACCTATCTCTTTCGTTGTGTTTTATATGGTGGCGGTATGGAATTGTGTTGATTGGTGGAATGTTTTCACGTGTTTCATATCTGGTACCATTATTATGTCGAATGGCATGTTAATTAYAATTGGGTGCATTTCACATCATGGACATGTAGTTACAGTGTTCTACATTATCCCTGGCATGAGCCATTCAAACATTTAAAAAGTGAATAGTTTAGGAAATGAAATTTTGAAAGGGAATGTATTTTATAAATYGTAACGTATTCAGGAAAATGTTAAAGTTTTTAGAAAGGAGTTTAAACCTAGCCATGAAAGATGTGAGTGAGAAATGGGGCGTGGGGGACTGGTGCACCCGAACCAACTCTCTGGGAGAGTAGGGAAATGTAATGATTCACCTCTTGGAGGTGAAGAGATGAAAGGAAAAGTAAAGGAATGTTAATAGCTTTGCGGTTCTACCGGTAGAAATGTAATCAGGTTCCAAAGAATAAATGGCCCACTGCAGCTTAATAGATAGGCGTTACATTCAGTGAGCTCACGAAAGTAAAGAAAAAAAAGGTTTTTACAAGTTATACATTTGAAAAGGAGGATTTTATAAAAAGGTTATGAAATGAAAATATTTAGAAAGTTTTCATTGAAAAGGTGAAGTTTTATAATTCATGACATGTAGGGCATATTCATGCATTCATGCATCAGATTTGCCTACTGAGCTTTTTAGCTCATTCCATTTCTCTCATTTTGCATTTCAGGTGATGTGTAACCAGATGGTGCGAGAAGGTCGCTTGTGGGCAAACCAAGATACCCTGAAGTATATTCTAAATAAATTTTATTGAATAAGATAGATAGTTAATTGTCTAGAATGATTTTTGCGTATCATTAGGATATTTCTTATTTGGTTTAGCTAATTTTGTTTTAAATTCGTTCGGGTTCTTCAAATTTTAGTTTGAATAATTGTTGGGTTGGTAAAAGATTTGTTAGAACACATTATTTGTTGTTTGGATATTGTTGAATTTAAATAGGCGGTTATCGAAGGTGCAAAGGAAACTCTGTTGGATTTTTATAAATCTTTGACAAGGGTTAAGACTTTTTTTATTTCCTATAGTAGTTGATTGTCCTATGAGTAAGGTAATGTAATATTCTCAACTTAAGACAGTTCCTAAACTGGGGGTGTTATAGATCARCTGCAGGAGGCTCGTCCTGAGTATATGCCTTGGTGTATCTGTCGGACACAATTGCTCATTGGAAATCATACGATTAGACAACAAGATCTGAAGGGTTATCAATCCACTTGTTCACAGTTACATTACGCGGTACATGTTATGTTATTGCTCCTAATGTTAATTTTTTGCTAACAATTATATTCTATATTTGATTTGCATCATTATGTATGTTCTTTCATGTTGTGTAGGCATTAACATTTCGAGAATGTTTGGATATTGTGGATCAAGCGATACCACAAGCAAATTCATATTCTCGGTCAGCATTTGCATTGCTTAAGAGAAGATATGAAGAACAATTGCCCACTTAAGATCTCTCGATTGCCATAGAAGGGAGGATATTGATATAGCCCCATTTCCTCCGACTTCTCGTTGCCCTCGRGCAAATATTGATGCTTGGAGTGACCCTAGATAGCGTCGCGTTAGTAGATGTCTACATGCATGCTCGCAGCTTAACGCTTATGTGCATGTATAATTGGACATGACCACTTTATGTGCATGCTATAATAGGACATGACCACTTTCTGTTTCTTCTTGTTTTTCTTTATGTCCACATTCTTGATTACTACACCTGACCACTTTGTCCTCTATCTTCCTTTTCTTTCTTTTTTTTTTTAATCCGTTGCTTACTGTACAGTACCTTGCTTGCTTTTTTTGAAAAAATACTAATCTTTTTGGGATATGAAATAAGACTATGTTCAATCTCAGTTAAAGGGCATTATGTTTGTCATAACCTAGATATTTATGAAACTAATATGTTGTTCTATTATATTTGAATAGGATTTGAGATAATGTCGTTTGGAGAGCCATTTAGAATATATTTGCATTGGGATTGTGAGATGAGGCTTGATTCTAGAGGTTCTCATTGCATTGATAGACCTATTGAAAAGAGTTGGACAATATGACAACCAGTTTCATACTCAAGAGTTATGTAGGAAAGTTTATAATTTAYGAAATTTTGATCACGAAAGATATCATGTTGAATTCTCTGTCAAATATCGTTAATTTATAATGAAGAAGTTCATTTCCAGTTCTCTATCATTTTAGATGATGATGCTCGAGGAAGTATGATCACATCAAATACAACTGCTTATTAAATTTAATCACATACAACAGCTCAAGGCAGAAAAAGTGCCACAATCACAGCTACATTTGGTGCCCAATGAGGCATACTCAGCAAGTATTCCGGAATATACTGACCCGTCAGGATTTGCAATAGGCACATATACGTCATTACTAATGTACTAGCAGCTAGACATTCCGAACTTTAATTTTCTTCAAGTGACGGAAGCTGATACTTAGACCTTCGACATCACACATGTCTGGTCAATCGAGACCGTCAAATGCAGCAGAGTAGGATATTCTAGACGTTGTTACACAAAAAAAATTGTAGAAACCGCGTTGAGATAAATGCCAATGCAGTTTATGACAAGCATGCAGATGCAACTGACGTGGACGACTTACCTAACCGAGCCTGATGATGTAGAGATGCTAGATGGAGGCGGTGATAGTGATGAAGATGTTGTTGGAGTTCCTATACATCGATACATGCCTAGTACATAGCAGGAAATTACTGGAGGTAGAAGATCGGTTTATGTTTCCGATTATACTTCTTTTAGAGTATTTCAAATATAGGTTCGAGAGAAAAACAAAATGGTTTTATTGATGCTAGCGGAACCCATCTTGTATTGTGGTCAAGTAGTGATCCCGACATTTGATTGCACATGAGATTTGAGGATAATAAGCAAGTCGTGGAGGCTGTAACTAGTTGGTCAATCAGAATGGGTCATGAGTACAAGGTCAATAGAAGTAAAAGTAATGATGGACAATATCGTGTAAAAATTTAAAGATAAAAATTTATGTTTATGGTATATCAGAGCCACATAGAGATCTACTCATGGCCACTGGGAGATAACTATACTACAGTCCAAACACACCTATTTTGTTTGAGTCCAGAACAACGGACATGAAAATCTAACTGCTCATTAAGTTGCTTATAATTACATTTTTTATATTTCTTACTTAATTTACAATTTCAAATATAAATTCTTTAATGTTCATCCTTATACCTATCATTACAATAGGTACATTGCATGATAAATCACTGATCTGATTATAAATGATCCAGAAACACATATCAAGGTTATTTAGCAGGAGGTGATGAAGATGTTTCATTGTAGAATAACTTGCAAAAAAATGAAATGCAAGAAAATAACATATTGAGTTATTGTTCGGTTTGTGGGTATCTACATTCCCAATTCTGCCTCGCTACTTTGTAGCATTATCAGAATCAAATTTGGGTACAATTGTTAAGTGGAAACATCATCGAGACAGTAATTGAGGAGGTTAAAATTTTTAAATTTATCTTCTGGACATTTAGACCCCAAATTCTAGGATTCACTTACTGCAAGCCAGTAATATCTGTTGATGGGATGCATTTGAGGGGCACATACGTGTGTTATTGATTGCTAGTTCATGAAACGCTAACAATCATAATTTTCCACTTGCCTATATCATTGTTAATAAAGAATATACAGAGAGTTGGGGGTGGTTTATGCAATTGTTGCGTTTTTACGTGATCAAAGATAGATTTGTCTGTTTAATCTTAGATAGACATCAAGGTATTCTGAGCATTAGTGGCACAAAAATCGAGACTGGCAGGTATCGAAGGCTATCCACAGATTCTGTCTTCATCATATCCGCGCTACTTCAATATTACTTTTAAGAACAATATATTGAAGAAGCTAATGTATCAGGCCGGAAGTATACCGAAAGTGTATAAGTTTGATATGTACATGGAAGAGATAAGAAAAAGAGATCAGGCAGCATATAATTGGTTGATGAATATCCCTTTAGATAAATGGGCTTTATCGCATRATAGGGGACACAGGTTTGTAGTTTTAATAACCAACTTGTCTAAATCTATGAATAATGTACTGAAGAAAATACGTGCACTCCCATTGGAGGTATTAGTCGAAATTAGCTTTAGAAAACTTGTTTTACTTTTGCTTACACGAGATGAGGTTGCTCAATGCCGATATCCATTTCCATCTAGAATATGRAAAATGTACACTGATCTCAAAAGAAAGCAAGGATCCATTCAGTCACCCAATACAATCTACAARCTACTTTATTTGGTGTCACCACTCTACGAAGACAAGGTCAAAGGGGTAACCATGTTTACATGGTCAACATAAGCGAGAATACATATGATTGCCAGAAGTGGCATTTTATGTACTTGTTGTTTGTCGAAGAAGAGGTTGGGACGCTGCAAATCTATGCAGTGTATTCTACTTCAAGGATAATTATAGAAACACATACAATTGTGATTTCTATCCGGTTGAAAATGAGGCAATTTAGAGGCCTGCACCTTTCCTTAAACATAATGAAGAACTTATAAACGGCTGCAATCATTCGGCACGGAGGCATACTACCAGAATATGTGGAGAAATAGATTTTTGCAACCCCGATGCTCCCCCAAAATGTTCAAACTGCCATCAACCCGGTCATAAATAGGCGGAATTGTCGAAATAATAATAGATTTAGTTTTACATCATTATTCAGGAGACGAACATAGTTTATGAATTGTTGTAATGTAAGTGAACATTTATATAATCTTTTCACTTCAAATCTTGATCTTATATAGTATTATCTCTTGCTTCAAGTTTAATCAACAAAACGTATTATTCTCTTGATTATTTGTTTACATTTTCGCAATGTATATGACACATTTGTATATATTTTTTGTGATTCATYATTGAAATCGTTCATTTTGTATATATTGAGATATTGCGTGAAAATGTGCAGCAGAAGTTTATGGACGCATTTAGTTAATGTGATAAAAAATTGACTCATTCTTGGTATGCGAATATTTACACCTAATGCATTCTTGGAAGGCAACAACTTTTCAATGCATTCTGCTAATGCGCCAATTAACGCATTCTCAGAATGCAAGAATCTTTTGCTATCATAGAATATGATGAGTTCATTGTTGCTACTCTTTCTATAGTGCTATTCATTGTGGATATTCTTTCCAAAAGGACGTCCATTTTGAAAAATTTTTCCCCCAAATCTCATACTGAGCTAGTAGTATCTCCAAAGTGAAAAAGGAAGGGCGAATTCATTAATAAGGCATCCAGGAGCCAAATAATTTTTGATGTTGACCAAATGTTCATGTCATAATCATATGAATTGTAATTGCAGCTCTCTCCCAAATAGAAATGTTTACTAATAAATTCATAAAGAATGTCTTAATAGTGTTTTCCTCTTTAAGGTTGCAGGATCTCTTTGTTTTGCACATTAACACAAAAGAACTTTCATATATACTCTTTAGTCCTTATTATGAATTTCCTGCTATGTTGATTAAAATACAATATGTCAAGATAAAAATTATATAATAGGAGACAGAGAGCAAGCAGATTACGTGACTTATCGATCTTGACATTAATACTATTATCTTCATGCAAAAAAATGTCATATGAAGATAGAAGACAAAATTAAAGATTTCTATAATTCAAAATTTGGTCTTCACATGGTATTAATATATGGTATAACCGGCATGTTTGGAATGAAATCGGATCAACTTTTCTACGTTTGATTTATAAAATTAAAACGTAAAAGACGTTTTCATTTGAGGAAAAGCCTTTTGGAAGAAGTTGGAGTCGACGAAAAAGATTTAGATTGTTTTGCCCTTACCTTTTGGTGCAATACTTCTTTTTACAGTTTTATTTGTAAATATTATTTAATTATATGTGATGTCATGGTATCAATTAAAGTTATTTTTATAAATTGTGTCTTAAACATGTTTTATTTTTATTTTTTTCATATTAGGACTACTTTTGTAATGTAAAAATAATGGTTAAATGACTGATGAATATATTTTATTAGATGATATTTTTCTAATTCCTTATATATAAATCATAATATTTAATTGAATGATGATTCTTTTTTTAGATTAAATTTTCCATTAAATCCCCAAATGGCCTATTTTCAGGCATTTCTAGTGGAAATGTCTTTTCCAGTTTAATTGTATCGATCAAATGTTGGAAAGGTAGAGAAGTTAGAAAATTCATCTCATTCCTACATTTCAACATCCCCAAACTAAACAAGTTGATAGGAAACCGAAACAATAGATATTTGAAACATTCAATTTCAAGTATCATTTCCATGTAAATTCATGCAAAAGGATTACTCCATCTGTTTTTAAAGTGTCACAATAGTTTTTTTCCCCCTTATTATTGAAAGTATGTCATATTTTATATCATTAAAACATAATTAATTAATTTTTACGTTTTTATTCTTATTTAATTTACAAATTATCGTCAATTCAATTTATAAAATCGATCTACTTTTTCTCATTTTATTTTCTTCCCGATGCATTTAACTCTTTTTTCCAAGATACGGTAAATATGTCATTTTGATATTAATTTTATACTAGTTTATTATCTCATTAATTTATTTATTTTAATATATATATTGATATAATACTTTAAAAAACAAAAGAAATATTGTATATTAAAAGCTTTAAAAAATAATATGGATGAGAGCCGCGTGGAAAAGATTTAAAAGAGAAATGCATGGCAATGAGTTAGCTATGCTTGGCTGGTTAAGTGTATAAGATTCTATTTCATAACTCAATTCAACATTTGGAACTAAATAAATTAAAAGCTTAAAAAGTTAAAAGAGTTTGATAATATAATTTTGTAACCTCTTCATTTCTTAATTAATTAATAATATTCTAACTCAAAAACTTAAAATATTATTTTAAGACATTGTAAATTAAACTATCACAATATTTAAAATAAAAATATTAAATAAATTTAAATTAAATTGATAAATTCAATTATTTTTCAAACTTAAACTTCAAACTACAAACTTTAATTTTATTAAATGGCCTAACAAATATGTCAGGGTTATATTTGGATAGGTTTTGTATATTATAATACAATTGGTCAAGTCTAAACATGACTTTACTTTAATCTTGGCCAATTAAAACAATGCATTAGGATTCGAAAAATCTAGGCATAATTATACTGTCATCATCACATATTAGCACACCAAACAAATCGAGAGCGACTCTTAACCAAGTAAAATGCATTATTCTTGAATAACATCAAGTTAATTTTCACAAAATGAAGTTTTCTGCCAATAATCTTCTAATTATTTTTGAGTATATATAATGCGTATATATATTAATTATTCTAACATCTCTCTTTTTCTAATTTAGTTAGCTCTCCCAATCATACATAAGCATGTGTCGTGTTATTATTTATTCCTGTAGCGAGAGGATTTAGAAGATTCGGAGTCTCAGTATTTCAATAATGATAATGATGGACATAAAGATTTTAAAACATTTTATAGTAAGGGTAAATTATCTATTATACCAATCATAACTCGATATGTATATATATATATTTAACTCTTTTAATATTTCTTTTCTAATATTCGTGAAGAACCTTACAAGCCCATTGTGTGTATTAACTTATATGGAATAGTTATATAAATTCAAAAATTGATGGGTTGTATCTAAAAGGATTTCCAACATTTCTAAAAAACATAACATGCAATATACATGTAGTATAATTATTTTTCTTTTTTTAGAAGAATATGTGGTGTAGGTTTTTAATGCCATACTGTAGAAGCCAAAAAGGAAAAAGAAACAAAAGAAAGAATCTTGAATGTTTATGAGGGTAGAAGACATGCATTGACCAAATAACGCAAAGCAGCAAAGGCATCCACATGGCCTAGCTGGACAAACAAATAGCAGTTACTTTCATATTTTTGTTTCTTCATTTGAAAAATCATATTTTCCTTCTACAACTCACTCTCTCTTACCTTTCCCGACATCGAATTGCAGATGACTCTAATTTACTTAATCCTTCTTCTATAGGATTCCCATAAACAACCAACCTCTGCTCTCAACTCAACAAAACCAATGAGTAGATTTCAAGCTAAAAGGACCCACATGCATCAGAGCCTGAAGGCATTTGTGCTTCAGAGCTAACATTAATTACCACATCTTGCGTTTTTCCAAGTTCTTTAGAGATATGTCTGGCAAGCCATGATCTTTTCCCACACATTTATTATAATCTAAGGGGAGTGAGATAACATGTATTGTACCAGCTCTTTCTTCTGTTAAAGCCCAAGGGTTCTACACTTTTGTACTATAATTACTGCGAGAGAGCTGTGGCACATAGGGTTGCTTTTTGGAATCTTCTGGTGGTTGGAGTGGGCAGGATTGTGTCAGAGACTCAGAACAATGGGTTGTTTATGAAAGGGGATTGGGGAAGTTGACCTAAAGCTAGCGTCTATTTGAGGGGTATTTTATAATTTCTTTAGGTGGTTTAAGGAGTGAAATTCTGGGTCTGTTTTGTAATGGGTATTCCTAGCAGAGTGGATTTGTCGAGTTTTCTTGATATGTTAATAACAGGTCTATGTTGAAGTCGGAATCTTTTTTATGTGGGTTTCTTCCAATTTTGAGTTTTTGCAATCTGTTGTTGTGCACTGAAGGATCTGTGGGACTGGAATTGGGATTTTGGAAAAGGTTTGATCGATTCTGGAGTTTTTGAGGACTCAAAGTGACTGAATTTGTAATTGTAAGTGCTGAAACTACTCAATATTGTTGTGCATTTGGTTCCTTGAGGTGGTTTGTGTGGATGTGCTTGAGAAGAGGGTTTCTGTAAAAGTTGGAGCAGTTCTTGATTGACGCTATTCTCGTTCTCAAGTTCTGCTGGTGAAGATTTTTCTCTTTGCTAGCATTCTTCAGGGATGGCTTGTATGAAGCTAGGATCGAAAAATGATGCATTTCAAAGGGAAGGCCAGGCCTGGTATGCTTCCTGATTCTGGAATTTCTTACTCATCCAATTGACTGTTTATGTTGATTCAACTAGCCCTTCAACCTCCACCAGTGTGTACTCTTTATAGCTCCCTCTCCCCCCCTCCCCCAACAAAGAGGGAAAAAAAAAAAAAAAAAAATTGGTGGCCGCTTTGTGCAGCCACTCCTTTCTCCCTCCTACCCTATGTGTGAGGGGGAGAGATCTATGTCGTTTCCTTTCTGTATGTATGGTTTTATGAATTATCTCTTTGAGTGTATCTCTGTTATCACTGTCGCTGTATTACTTTTGGCTGGAATTTGAGGTTTATATTTACATCTTTTAGAGACAATTCTGTTAGGAAGTCCTTAATTACATGTATGCCGTACATGCCATTATTCAAATTATTCTTAAATGCTGAAATATTATATTGCGTATCAGGGATCAATATCATGTCAGTGGTTGTTATCGTTCAGGTTTTCGGGAAAGAATATTCAATTTGTGCATTGTGGTCCTCTTGTGAAAGTATTTGAACTTGGTTTTGACTTCTAACCACATTATACATGCTCGAACTGTCTTATAGGGTAATGGGTGTTGAAAAGGAGATTTTGATGTCTTGAAGCTGATCAATCTTGGTAGTTTTGCTAGAGTTGCTCAGCTCAGGAAACTATATGTTTAACCCTAGGAATATGCATTTAAACTGTTTGAAGAGAGTGATTCTTATCTGCTCATGGTTGTAGATTGTCCTGACAAGCTTAGTTTTAAGTGTGTCATTCAGCATTGGCATTGAAACATAAACTGTAGAAATATGAACTCTGGCTTGTAGGCAGTTGTTTGGGAAAGTCAAATTAGATGAATTTCTAGTTATAGTTGTCTCAAAAGGTTAGCTAACTTACAATTATCTTCTAATCATTCTACACTTACTTACCATATCTGCTGCCCTCCGGTGAAGCATGGTTGTCATTTAAGTTTCTGAAAAGTGAGTGGATGTCAACTGGTGAATCTTGATATTTTCTATTAATTTTTGTAGGTTCTGCACAACTGGTCTGCCGAGTGATATAGTTGTCGAAGTTGGGGAGATGTCATTTCATCTCCACAAGGTAAATTCCAGTTAAAAAAGCCCAGATGTCTGTAAAAGTAATGAATGTTAAAGTACATAAGTTAAGATTGATATTCACCTGCTTCTGGGATGAGGTATTCCATTTTCTGAGTATTTGCCTTGTTGAAGGATCTGATTATCTGAGTTAGCTAATGAACTAAACCTGTTGCAGACGTTAAGCTTCACCTTATACATTGGTCAAACTTTTGCAGTTAAGATTGTATTTTCTGTTTTTTGCTTGCCCTTCATGTGGATGATGGATGATTAATTTTTACAGTGGCATCTTCATTTTCTTGCAAATAATGTCCAAATTTTGGGCTTATTTTGAGATATTTAGAGAGTGTACAAAAGGACTACACTAGCTCCACTCTGTAGCTTGGTCCATTGCTTTAAAGGAAGCTTCTGGTATTCAGGCATTGATTAGCTGCTTCTTTGATCTACCTTGAATAAATGATGTGATTTTTGTCAAGTTTGTTTCTGCCAAATGGCCTTGGTGACAATATCTTTTCCATCTATTGCTTGTTTTATGCGACTGTCAACTGAACAGAAAAATCCCTTTTTCTTCCTTTTATTCTTATCTTTCTTTGTGATTCCTGTTGAATTTATTTATTTGGCTGCTGAGTTTTGGGAGGGGATTGTGAAAGGCGATTATTCAAAGTAATCTGATTGGAATTAATATCAAGAAGTTGCTCACAATGCTACAAATGAACTTAAGTTCTCTATCTAGGTCACAGTTTAGTAGCTTTTGGAGTCAAAATGTCATTCATCTAATTTCGTCATTCGTTTTTGATAAAAGGGGGGTTCAAATTTCTTAATCCTGCAATCTAGTTTTATTTACAAGTACATTGTGTACTGCAGTTCCCATTGCTTTCAAGAAGTGGGGTTATGGAAAGACTGATTGCTGAAGCTTCAGAAGATGGAGAAGAGGGCTGTATGATCAAACTCACTGATGTTCCTGGTGGGGCTAAAACATTTGAGCTAGTTGCTAAGTTTTGTTATGGCGTAAAACTTGAACTTACAGCATCGAATGTTGTTTACCTTCGATGTGCTGCTGAGCAGCTTGAGATGACTGAAGACTATGAAGAGGGAAATCTGATTTCACAGACTGAAATCTTTCTCAACCAGGTGGTTCTTAAAAACTGGAAAGACTCTTTGAAAGCACTCCAGATGTGTGATGATGTTCTCCCTTATGCTGAAGAACTCCAAATCACGAAAAGGTGCATTGAATCATTGGCCATGAAGGCGTCTACTGACCCAAATCTTTTTGGCTGGCCTGTCATGGAGCATGGCAGACCCATGCAGAGTCCTGGAGGAAGTGTACTATGGAATGGAATAAGCACAGGGGCTAGGCCAAAACATTCAAGTTCAGATTGGTGGTATGAAGATGCATCTACTCTAAGCTTACCACTGTATAAAAGATTAATCTCAGCCATGGAATCTCGGGGTATCAAACAAGAGATTGTAGCTGGTTCCCTTAGTTTCTATGCCAAAAAATATCTACCAGGACTTAATCGGCGTCAGGGCACTAGTGAGTCTAGTAATCGACTTGCACCGGTAGGTCTGGGGATGCCACTATCTGAAGATGACCAGAAACTTTTGCTTGAGGAGGTCGATCGTTTACTCCCCATGCAAAAGGGCTTAGTCCCGACTAAATTACTCTTTGGCCTGCTTCGAACAGCCAAGATTCTCCGAGCATCTCCCTGTTGCATATCAAATTTAGAGAAGCGAATAGGGATGCAGCTTGATCAAGCCAGCCTAGAAGATCTCTTGATGCCTAACTTATCTCATTCCATGGAGACTTTATATGATGTTGATTGCATCCAGCGGATACTGGAGCACTTCTTGACAATGGATCAAGTAACAGGTGGTGCATCACCTTGTTCAGTTGATGATGGCCAACTGATAGGATCGCCCTCGTTGATGCCAATTACTATGGTAGCTAAGCTAATTGATGGGTACCTTGCTGAAGTTGCTCCAGATATAAACCTGAAACTACTACAGTTTCGGACTCTTGCCGCTGCTGTTCCAGAATATGCTAGGCCCATGGATGATGGACTTTATCGTGCGATTGACATCTATCTAAAGGTGAATTTACTTAACCTGCTACATTTGTAGGCCCAAAGGGATGTCGTTTTTAGTCTATTTGTTCATGTTTTCTTACTAGTATAGTTTTGATATCACATTCAAGTTTAGTTTTGATATCACATTCAAGTTTCTCATTCTGACCCAAATAGGCACCAGGTTAATTCCTGCCTTGCAACATAAAGGTGGTCATGATATCATGCATAGCATCACAGGCACATGATGTCAGTTACTATTAGAATGCGTATCTAATCACTATCATGTAACTGGTACAATAGTAAACACACTGGTAATGTCATCACATTAGCAATAACAGTTGTAATTGTTGTCATCTTCATAGAAGTATGCCACCAGTCTAAGATTTACATTTTGGTTATATTTCATTGAAAAGCTTTAACATTTATGATAGGTAGAAGGAAACTTGTAAAAGCACGGGGACCAAAAATAGGTTTCAGTCCAATGATTATTTCATTATGATCCTTCTATATACATTTCCAAAATTTGCTGCACGAAGCATGATTGACATGAAACGTAAGTGGTCTCTAAAGGACTAGAAAGGAAGACAATTCCTCTGGCTTGCTCTTCAGAATCAGCTGAAGTCTATTGTTTTTAATTTTGTAGTCCCACCCATGGTTGGTGGAGTCCGACAGAGAACAACTCTGCAGGCTAATGGATTGCCAGAAGCTCTCTTTGGAGGCGTGCACGCATGCTGCACAGAATGAGAGACTCCCTCTAAGAATTATAGTGCAAGTCCTTTTCTTTGAGCAGCTCCAACTTAGAACCTCGATTGCTGGGTGCTTTCTGGTCTCAGACAACCTTGATGGTGGGTCAAGACAGTTGCGAAGTGGCATGATCGGACCAAATGAAGGAGGCTGGGCCACCGCGGTGAGGGAAAACCAGGTATTAAAAGTTGGAATGGATAACATGAGGATGCGGGTTTCTGAGCTGGAGAAGGAGTGCTCAAACATGAGGCAGGAAATAGAGAAATTAGGAAAAGGAAAGGTATCTACGACTTGGGATAGCGTGTCTAAGAAATTTGGGTTCAGGATGAAGTCTCAAATGTGTAGTGCTCAAGAAGGATCTGTTAGCAACCAGAGCCATAGCAATGGAAAGGCTGAGAAGGCCAAGGATAAACATGGAAAGCACAAGAAAAAACTGTCGTTGGATGAATAAGAATTTTCCTTTTTCTTTCTTTTTTGAGTTTTGAATTCATTTTGTTGGTTAAACTTGTAGCTGAGGATTCAAAATCCTCGATTCTGTGTTTAATTTGTTTAGGTTGTGTGTGGATACCATCCATCTGATACCTGTATAAGAGATAAACTTGGTGTGTATGAATATGAATTTCCATTCTTCAACCACCAAAAGAGGAGCCTTATGTCTGATTAGAAGTCTAAGGTACCTCACCTCTACTCTACTGGAGACCCCAAATAGGGAGACCCAAGGAGCGAAGCTTTTAGATCCATAGGGGCCATCACAAGTCCTAGCAGTGTCTGGTCATGATCGCTATGGGCTTGTTTGTACTAACTACTAGTACATAACAGAATTTAGTGAAAAGATGTTTGGACCAATTAGTAGGTAGAGATGCATTTGGGGTTTGTTCTTTACACAACAATTGAGACTCTGCCTCATTAACAGACTGACTATTCTGATCAAATACTCTGACTCACTTCAAAATTCTAAACATTCTCCAACTTCTCCCAATATATTCAATTGAAATTTCTTAGTGAGCCACTGTTTACACTAGGACCAACTGCCACCAAAATATTACAATATCAAAATCTAATCTAAATTTTAGACCATGAGCTGTAAATTATAAGCAGCCAAAAAAGGAAAAAGCTAACTGGAACTTTCATTTTCTCCAGTCCATCTTAAAAGGAAACTCCAAAACCAACCTGACAAAATAGTACTCTTTAGTTGAATCCACCCCTGCTGGATCCACTCTCTTTTTCAGAACCTCCACTAATCAATCCTTCTCTTCTCAACTTTTCTTCTTTGGATTTCCTACAAAAAATGACCCAAGAATTCACTTCCAGTGCTATGGAAATGCCAATCAGTGTAGAAAGGAATAAACAATAAGCCAATTTTGGAAAAGATCTCCCTCCTCCTATCACTTCAAATCCTTGAAACACATTAACAACCCCCAAAATCACACAAGCATAGCCTACGAAATGGTGATATGATTTCCAGTATTTCCTAAACTTGTTTGTAGTTTTAGGCCTGAATAGTAAAGCCAGTGTCTGAAGCCAACCCAAGCAGAACACTGCAAACCCAAGTTTCCTATGAAGGCCATAGACCCTTCCTGGAGAAAGTTCTCCTAGCCGTATACCAATCGCGAAGCCAATGGTTCCGATGAAAATCGCAAAAAGTTGTACTCCGGCATGGGCATAAAACCATGCAGGCCCTAGTGCTTGAACCTGCCGAAGGTACCTTGCAGCGATTGCCCCAACTGGAAGAAAAAGTCCCCATGAGAAAGCGTTTATAGCTCCATGAATAACTTTTAGACTATATAGATCATTGTGGCCCTTTGCTGTGATGCCTGACAAAATATCAATAGTAGCAGTAGATGAAAGATCATTGATAGTAGTTGGATGGATGGTAGGGGAATAGCCCTGAACATATAGTCCCCTATTCCAGACATGGTGAATTTTGGTTTTGTTTGGAACAAGTTTTAACATGGCATATATTTGAATGGTAGCACCATTATGTACAGTGGCCATCCGTCCTCCGTATAGGGTGGCAGACGAAGAGAGAAGGTGSATATCCAGTGGGCGCGACAAAAGTGGGGTTTTTTGGAGCTTGACTGTGGGGTCTAGGATGTAAGGTAGAAGCACTAGTTGGCCCGAGTTGGGGTCTGGGAAGGCGATCAGAGCCCGCGTACCGGTCATTTCCGGTGAGGTAGGGTTGATACCCCATCCTACCCAACCGGAAGGTGATATAAAGGATCCAAAAAACACAAGATCAAGAGTGGAATTATGAGCATGAAATGTCCAAGCTATGGAGGCATCTTGAGAAGGCAAAGTCATGCATTTTTCGAAGGTTTTTGAAGCAGTTACGGTTGAACAGTGAGAGGAAAGTACCTTATGTGGGTGGGAAAGTAGGAGGAAGATAAGGAAAAGAAGCATGGTGGTGGTGGAAGATGGACGAATGAAATTGAAAGAATGGATTAGGTTTGTGGACATATATGTTGTGTGTTGATGATGGTTCTTGAAACTAAAGAAAATTATAAGGTTGTCACTTAGTCATCATGAGTGGGTACTGGTCAGTGAATGAATAATGATGAGTGAAGAGGTTTTTGTGCTTAGATTTGAAGTGAAGCAATTTTTGGTGGTTGCTTCATAACCGGGGAATTTGATTTCCACCGACTTCTTAAATGCGGCTTGGCTTGATGATGGACCTTTGTTTTACTAATATATCAAAATAGTGGATCTGTTTTCGTTGATCACTCATTTTACCTTCTGATCAACTTAATGTGGAGTAAAGGGTAGATATCACATGGACAGCCCTCAAAGCAATTATGAATTCTCGAGTGAGACTAACAAGAACTGATAACACCTTAGGGTTTCCACAATTCAAGTATTTTATTAGCTTTTGGTGACATTTTTAAAATTTTATATTAATTAATTATTCTTCACAAATTTTCTTTTTATTGTATGTAAATCCCAAGTAATATTATCTAAAATTTTGGGAAAAAAACACACAAAATTACTCACGAAAATTACAAAAAAAAAAAAAAGTGAAAATGAAGGAAAAGTGAAAAAGAGATAAAAATATAAATTATTGATGTGTTTCTAATCAAACTTTTAGTTAATTTTAACTAGAATTTAACTAAGATAGAAAAAATAGTTCACAATAATTGATTAACTAGTATAAACATGTCAAATTTAAAAGGATTGGAGAATCATTCGAACATCTTTAGGAGAACTATTTGTAAATATGAAAATTTTATCAAATTAAATTTTCATAATTTATTTAAAATAAATAAATTTCAAATTAAAATATTGTCACCAACCTTTTGAGAAATCCTATGTCTCGACCAATAAGGTGCTAACTGTCAAGAATGACATTATTCAACCAATTAAATCGAAGAAGCAGCTTGGCTAATCAAATGATGCTTGATAATCTCATGAAACATTTCAAATGTAGAGATAATGCCTTGCAACATCCAAATTGGCCATCTCCTCATCTTGCTACATCAATAAATAGGGGGCAAAGTCCAAGAGGGAGAGATCAAAAAAACACAAACCAGAAAAGCTTTGAAGAAAGGTTGGCCTCATTTCTCTCCAAGCCTCTCAAGCTCTCAATTTGGCAATTCGTTGTTAAATCCTTCATCAAATTTTGAAGCCATCAGAATAAATTCAAAGAGAAGAATCGGATCAAACTCTCAGAATATAAGAACATTTTGGAGATTGTAACTACTATTATCAAATTTATAAATTACACTTTCTTACCTCTTTATTGTTTCGCCATAACATGTTGCAGACGAGGAATTCATGTGTGCAAATTTTGACACGCCCAGTGGGATGATGCTTGTCGTTCATCTATTTGCTTTAAATCAAATCAAGTCAATTATCATTAATGGCACCCAAAAACAACATCATGAAGACTACCCCCAAAAGTTGCAACAATTGGCGCTACTACTGGTTCAACCATACTGGCTACCTATGTTGGACCTATCACACGAAGAAGGGTGCGAGCCGTTGCGGTAAAGATGTACAAGAGTACTTTGTAGATAGCCTGATCTTCGAGTACACCAACCCTATGTTCAACAATTCCCTTTACTATTGGAGAGAAAAGAGGGAGATTATTTTGCCATAAGAATAATCATGTCTTTGTTGAATGCCGGAATCAAGTCTAAAAAATCCAAGCACGATGATGGTAAATCTAGTATAGACTCCACGACTGCTATTCCTTAATGAGATCTAAGATTCGACGTGACAGGTCATGAAGATGCAGATGCAAATTCATCTGCTATGCCTATTATGATAGCGGTAATTTTGACTGTTGAAGAGCRAATTGCAATCTGACTAAATTGATGGAAGGGCTTGCAAGACACACCAACACCAGGATCTCATAATTACTTAACTACTGAATTGGCTTAACAAAGTTGGAGAAACAATCCAATCTACCGCAAAGCAACCTGAGCCCTCAATTGTGTCGGGATTTGCTACAGTTTTGTCAAAGTATGTTCAAGTTGAAGTTAGATTTGAAACCATAAAATAAGCTGGAGCCACAAAGGAAGCTCAAACCATCCAAGTCTCCTCAAATAGATTGATCCCAATTGACCTGTAACTGTAACACTCCTAGATTAGAAACTGTCTTAGGCCGAGAGTATTACATTACCTTTGTAACATCTCCAGATTAGGAACTGTCCTAAGTTGAGAATATTACATTACTTTACTCGTAAAACAATCAACTACCCATTTAAAACTCAACAATACCCAAAACAATAAGTATTGTGTTTTAACAAATCTTCACTAACCCAACATCTATTCAAACTGAAATCGCAGAAACCCCAAGGAATTTAAACCAAATAGAAATACTTAAAAGTAATCGAAAACCATTCAAGTGAACAATTATCTCAATACATAAAATTTATTTAGAACATGTTCCAGGATATCATAGCTTGCCCACAAGCGACCTTCTTGCCCCATCTGTTACACATTATCTGAAATGCAAAAATAAGAGAAAAGGAATGAGTTAAAAAGCCCAGTAAGTAAACTTCATGCATGAATGCATAAATATGTCCTATATGTCATAAAATTATAAAATTTTGCCTTTTAAATGAAAAATTTCTAAACATTCACTTTTCGAAATCTCTTTACTCCTTCAAAATATATAATTTGTAAAACATTCCATTTCATTTCATTCGTGAGCTCACTGAGTGTCACGCCTAGCCATTAAGCTCTATAGTGGGCTATTCGTATTTGGAATCCGATTACATTCCTACCGGTAGTACCACAGAGCGATTAACATTCTTTTATCTCTTCAACTCCCCAAGGTAAATCATTACCTACCCTCCCTGAGGGTCGGTTCGGGTGCGCTGGTCCCCCACGGCCCATTGACCACTCACATCTTTCATGTCTAGGTTTACACTCATTTCCAAAAACTTTAACATTTTTCCTTTAAAATTTCATTTCCTAACCCATTCACCATCTACATGTATGAATGRCTCATGCCAGAAATGATCTAGAACACTAACTACATGCCTATGACATGAATGCATACAACTGTATATAATATATCATTCGACATAAAAACAATACAGGATATGCAACACATGAAACATTTCACATAATTAACACATATCATAATACAATCCCATACCGCCACCACATAACACACAACAAAGGAGATAGGTGGTATGGGGGTTTACGTGCATAAAATCCATATGCAACACATTAACTATCTAAAAGAATTCAATTATATCTATTCATAAGCATTAATGAGATGTGAGAATTTACTTACATAGAACTCAATTTCAGTAACAACAACACATATATGTTAATGAGAATGTGAGAGTTTATTTACCCGGAGTCCTTTACGTAACAAGATTCTTATTTAAGTCGCGAAATGAAATCCTTCGACCGTTCTTAATGTTAAGGCACTCAAAACGACCTAATTTTGATTACAGAAGGAAAGTCCATTTAGTACGATTGTCCCAACTTAGATATTCAGTGTTTAGTTCCAACAATGTCATTTGTCAATTATTAATCCATTCTTAGTTTCACATTATYAATTATCACATCTTTTTAAGGTTACAGTTTAAACTCCTTAGCTCAGATATTATCTAATCTACGATCTCCCACAATTTTACTTTAGTATATAATTTCATAGGTCATAAATTTCAATATCAAATATTAATATTTTCACCTTTTAAGCCCACAAAGTCCAAGTGTCTCGGGAGTGGTATTGGGTTCTTGGGCTTGCGCTCTAATGACGCGCGTGCAACAGCCCTGAGTGTCTGTCGCCTAGGCATTGGGACTTGCGGGGCACCTGGCGCCTAGTGCTTGTTGGGTGCTTGGTGCTGCTAGAAGCTAGCGAACAGCYAGGGAGAATCCATCTCCCAAGCTGCTGCTAGTCCAGCACTCTCTTAGGGCGGAACGAAGGCGGCGAGCTGCCGAGGATGGATGACGTGCAGAAACTTGCAAGTCAAGCGAGTAGTGCAACAGTGCAGACGTCCAGATCAGGTCACGAGGGAGGAAGAAAAGGGAAGAGATGGCAGATTCTGGTGGCGAACCGCTTCGTCCAGCGGCTATGGCAAACTCCGGTAGAGCAGAGAAGACGAAGATGCAGATCTGGGCAGAGCGTTTCATCCCGAGCAGCTATGGACTCCGATTAGATGCGATCGCATATCTCTGGCGTATAGTAACTCACCGCGGCATAACTAGAAGCGGCAAGCAGCAGCCACTGTAATACCCGAGATTTCCTTTTATTAATTTTTATTTGATTGTGTGAATTTGCGTGCCAACTAGGGTTGGATAATGTTCTATGTGGTTATTTTTTAATTGTACGTTTAATAAGTGCAAAATTATCGTGTTTGTCAGATTAGGACCCTTGGTTAGTTAGAGGCTCGACTTGTTGGGCTTATTCATTTTCATTCAAAAAACTAGATTTTTATCGAAAGAAAAGCCCGTAGAATTTAATTTAATGGATTTAGGTTAATTACGAATGGGAAGGCCCGAAGGATTTGGGTTACGGCCTAAGTTAAAAAAAAAAAAAAAGAAAACTTAGGATCTTCTTCTTCTTCTTCCTCATTGTGCCGCGGCCGCCCAAACCCTACCCTAACCGCACCGCCCCAAAGCCTACCCGCCTTTTTCTTCCTCTCTTCACGCCACCGCCGTCTAGGACGCCACTGCCCGTTGATCGCCGTTCGTCCTCTTCAAGCGGCCGTTCCTTGCAGATCCGCCATCGCTGGTTGTCGTCTCCATCGCCGTGCTTGAGATCGTCTAGATCCAAGCCGCCCGACACAGCCTAGTCAAGCAACCCACTGCTTGGTTCTTGACCGTGCCTGAGGTCGTTGAGATCGCTGACCACTTGGTTCGTGAAGCTACGGGTTGCCCAGATCTGCCCGACTGGAGCTGCTAGTCTTCAGATTTGCCTGCTAGTTCGCAACCATCGCCCGTCCTCGTTTACTGCTTGTCGCCGCTTTTGGTTACACCGCGGTAGATTGCTGTATACCTGAGACACGCGATCCGCGTCTAACCGGAGTCCATAGCCGTTCGAGACGAAGCGCTCTGCCAATCTGCCTTCACCTTCTTCTTTTTCTTCTCCTTTGCTCTATGGTTTCGCCAGGACGGAGGAAGGACCAGATCTGTTCTTCCTTGACCAAATCTGTGTGTGTCGTGCCGTCGCTCAGCCAGCCAGCTCCTTGTTGGTCATCACTCTGCCCATATTCGATCACTATCGTCAGTAGATGTCAACCACTTGCCGAAGCTCGCCGGAAAAACGAATGCTTGTTGATTGTTGCTAGCTTCCAGAAACAGCAAGGACCCAGGCGCTCCACGCCCAGGTGCTGGTGCCGGTGCAAGCGGGCGCCCAGTGCCCAGCACCCTGACGCCCAGATGCCTAGGCGCCAAATGCCCAGACGTCCAGACGCCCAGGACTGTTGCACGAGCCGCTTAAGCGCACGCTCGAGAAGCCATTATCATTCCCAAAACACTTGGACTTTGTGACTTAAAAGATGAAAACATTAATATTTAATATTGAAATTTATGACCTATGAAATTATATCCTAAAGTAAAATTGTGAAGTATATAAATTAAGTTTCATACTCGAACGAAAGAGTTTAAATTGTACTCTTAAAAGACGTGATAATTGGTAATGTGGAAACTAAGTATGGATTAATAATTGGTAATTTTATTGGAATAAACCCTGAATATCTAAGTTGGGACAATCATACTAAATAAAATATCTTTCTGTAATCAAAACTAGGGTGTTTCGAGTGCCTTAACGTTGAGAAAAGTCGAGGGATATCACTTTGCAATTCAAATAAGAAACCTTTAACGTAAAGGACTCCGGGTAAGTAAACTCTCACGTTCTCATTAACTTATRTGTGTTATTGTTATCTGAGTTCTATTTAAGTAAATTCTCTCATTTTCATTGACATATATATGTTGGGTGTCATGTGGTGGCAGTATAGGATTGTGTTGTGAGATGTGTTAATTGTGTGGAATGATTTGTACGTACTTCATATCTTGTACCCCTTTTTTGTCGGATGGTATRTTATATGATTTGTAAGCATTTCATGTCATGGGCATGCAGTTAGTGTTCTACATCATTCCTGGCATGAGCCATTCATATATTGAGAAGTAAATGGTTTAGGAAATGAAATTTTGAAAGGGAATGTATTTTATAAATTGTAATGTGTTCAGGAAAATGTTAAAGTTTTTGGAAAGGAGTGTAAACTTAGCCATGATGTGAATGGGAAATGGGGCGTGGGGGACCGGTGCACCCGAACCGACCCTCTAAGAGGGAGGTAATGATTCACCTCGTGGAGGTGAAGAGATGAAAGAATGTTAACTGCTCTGCGGTACTACCGGTAGGAATGTAATCGGGTTCCAAAGAAGAAATGGCCCACTGTAGCCTAATGGCTAGGCGTTACACTCAGTGAGCTCATGATTGTAATGAAATGATTTGAAAGGAAAGATTTTATGGAAAGGTTATATAAGAAAATGATTTGAAAGTTTTCATTGAGAAAGTGAGATTTTATAATTCATGACATGTAGGGCATCTTTATGTATTCATGCATGAGATTTGCTTACTGAGCTTAGTAGCTCATTCCATTTCTCTCATTTTGCTTTTCAGGTGATGTGTAGCCAGATGGTGCGAGGAGGTCGCTTGTGGGCAAAACAAGATACCTTGAAGTTATTTTAAATGAATGTTATGGATTAAGATGGTTGTTGACTAGAATGATTTTTGCTTATTAATAAGTTTTTCTTTTTGGTTTAAATTCTTTTGGGGTTTCTGCAAATTCATGTCATTAAGTAAATGGTGACATACCCGGGTTAAGATAAAGTTCCTAATCTGGGGGTGTTACAGCCGAGGAAGAATGATGGTTGCGAAACTAGCAGGCAAATCTGGAAACCAGCAGCTCYAGTCGTGCAGATTTGGGTAACCCGTAGCGCCACGAATAGGTGGTCAGCAATCTCGGCGAGCGAAGGACGGGCGACCTTAGGCACGGGGAGCAATCGAGCAGTAGGTCGCGTGGCCAAGCTGTGTCGCGGGGCTTGGATCTAGACTATCTCAAGCACAACAATAGAGACGACAACTGAGCGATGGCGGATTGCAAGAAATGGCCATGTGAAGAGGTTGAACGGTGATCAATCGGCAACAGTAGTCCTAGACGGCAGTGGCAAGAAGAGAAGAAGAAAGAGGCGGGTAGGGTTTGGGGCGGCGGCGGCATAATGGGGAGGAAGAAGATGGTTTAGGGTTTCTTCTATTTTTCTTATTTTTCTTTTTTTTAAAATAAACTTGGGCCCTAACCCAAATTTTTTGGGTCTTCCCATTCGTAACTAATCTAATTCATTAAATTGAATTTAACGGGCCTTTCTTTCGATAAAAAATCTAGTTTTCCGAATGAAAATGAATGAGCCTAACAAATCGAGCCTCTAACCAACCAAGGGCCCTAATCCAACAAACACGATAATTTCTCACTTATTAACGTACAATTAAAACATTAACCACATAGAAAATTATCCAACCCTAGTTGGCACACCAATTCACAAGATCAAACAAAAATCCATAAAAAAAAATCTCAGGTATTACAACCTTACTCGTAAAACAATCAACTACTGTAGTAAATAAAAAAAATCTTAACCCTTGTCAAAAAGTTTTATAAAACTTTCAACAGAGTTTCCTCTATAACTTCAATAACTACCCATTTAAACTCAACAAYATCCAAAACAATAAATAAGGTGTTCTAACAAATCTTTCACCAACCCAACATTTATTCAAACTGAAATTTGCAAAAACCCAAAAGAATTTAAAGCACAATTAGCTAAACCAATTAAGAAATAACTTAATGATAAGCAAAAATCATTCTAGTCAACAACTATCTTAATCCATCCAATTATTTAAAATATGCTTCAGGGTATCATGGTTTGCCCACAAGCGACCTCCTTGCACCATCTGGCTATACATCACCTGAAATACAGAATGAGAGAAATTGAATGAGCTATAAAGCCCAGTAAGCAAATCTCATGCACGAATGCATAAATATGCCCTACATGCCATGAATTATAAAATTTCACCTTTTCAATGAAAACTTCTAAACATTTCCACTCCATAATCTTTTTATAAAAGCTTTCCTTTCAAAATGTATGACTTGTAAAACATTTCATTTCATTACATTCGTGCGCTCACTGAGTATAATGCCTAGCCATTAAGCTCTGCAGCGGGCCATTATTCTTTGGAGCTCGATTACATTCCTACTGGTAGAATCGCAAAGCAGTTAACATTATATTACTTTTCCTTTCCTCTTTTCACCTCCAAAGAGGTGAGCATTACATTTCCCTACCCTCCAAAAGGGCCGGGTCGGGTGCGCTTGTCCCCCATGCCCCATTTCTCACTCACGTCTTTCATGGCTAGGTTTACACTTCTTTCTAAAAATCTTAACATTTTCCTGAACATGTTACATTTATAAAATTCATTCCTCTTCAAAATTCATTTCCTAAACCATTCACTTTCTAAATGTATGAATGGCTCATGACAGGAATGATGTAGAACACTAGTTACATGCCCATGACATGAAATGCATACAACTGTATTTAACATACCATTCGACATAATAACGGTACAAGATATGAAACACGTAAAAACATTCCACACAATTAACACATTTCAAAACATAATCCCATACCACCACTACATAACACACAACAAAAGAGATAGGCGGGTATGGGGCTTTACTTGCATAGAATCCCGTATACAACACATTAATCTACCTAAAGGGATTTAGATACATCAATTCATATGCGTTAGTGAAAGGAGAGAATTTGCTTACTTGGAGTCCTTTACGCTAAACGGTTTTTATTTAAATTGCGAAGTGAAGTCTCTCGACCGTTCTCAATATTAAGGCACTCGAAACGACCTAATTATGATTACAAAAGGAAAGTCTATTTAGTACGATTGCCCCAACTTAGATATTCAGTGTTCATTCCAAAAATGTCATTTGCCACTTATAAATCCATACTTAATTCCCACATTGCCAATTATTACGTCTTTTAAGGGTACAATTTAAACTCATTAGTACGGGTATTAACTCTAACCTACGTTTTTCCACCAATTTACTTTAGGACATAATTGTACATAGGTTATAAACTCTAATATCAAATAGTATTGTTTTCACCTTTAAGTCCACAAAATTCAAGTGTTGTGGAAAGGCGTTACACCCCGGTTGTGTGCTTAGGTAGCATGCACGCAACAGCCTTGGTCGCCTGGGCGTCTGGGCACTGGGCTTTGGGCACTGGTTGCTTGGGCACTTGCTGGGCGTCGGTTGCCTTTGCTGAACAACAGCACAGCAACAGGGCAAAATTCTGGTCCGCCATGAGTCGTAGACAATGGATTCGCAACAACAACGTTCAGCGATGTGAGCAGCAAGGACAGAGAGCAGAGGGTGACAGCCAAGGGGCGAGTGGTGGTTGCGCAGCAAGGCTTCCCTGTAGTTGCGGTTCTGATGCATAGATCAGACCTTGGCGTGGCTATGGAAACTCCGGTTGAGCAGAGAAGAAGAAGAAGAAGAAGATGGCAGATCGACCAGATTTGGTGGCGGATCGCTTTGTCCCGAGCGGCTATGGATCTGATGGGCATGGATCCTGCGCCTCTGGCAGACGGCTTGGCCGGCAATGGGGCGGACCACAGATCGCCAATCTGAACCAAGAGCGAGAGAGAGAAAACCAAGGAAGAGACCTGGAGTGGGCTGCTCGGCTCAACAGAACCGAGCAGCCTTATGGCGTGCGGCAACTCGAAGCGACACGAGCCAAGTGATCAGCCTTGGCGAACAGTGACAGCAACCGCACGAGTCGCAGCAGTCTGACTCTAGATGCGGATGGCTCGATGATTGCAAACCTAGGTGGTCAGCAATCTCAGCAAGCGGAGGATGGGAGACCTGAAACACGGCGAGCAACTGAGCAAGGGTTTGCACGGCCTGGCTGAGTTGTGGGCAGAATCCTCCAAGCAGCTGAACGGCTTGTCGTCGATTGGCCAGTGTAGCACACGRTGACCAGCAGAAGGCGGAGAAGGTGGTGATCGACGATAGGGTTATCTAGGAGTGGGCGGTGGCGGCGACAGTATATTGGGGAGGAAGAAGAAAGGGTTTTAGGTTTTTCTTTTCCTTTTTTTTATATTTTCTCTTTTTTATTTTATATTTTGGGCTGTAACCCAAAACCTTTGGGCCTTCCCATCCATAACTAACCCAAATCCTTAAATTAAATTCAAGGGGCTTTCTTTCGATAAAAGTCTAACTTTCGACTGAGAAACGAATAGGCCCACAAGAGTCGAGCTTTAACCAACCAAGGACTCTAATTCGACAAACACAATATTTTCGTACTTATTAAACATGCAATTCAAAATAATAATCACATAGAAAATTTTCAACCCTAGTTGGCACACCAATTCACACGATCAAACAAAAATTAATAAAGGAAAAATTTCGAGTATTACAGTAACACCCCCAAATTAAGAAACTTTATCATAACCCAAGAATGTCACCATTTACTCACTGACATTAATGTGCAAAATTTTGAAAGAATAAAAATCTTGAAATTTAAAATAGAAAAGAGATTTATAAAAAACTCAGCAGAGATTCCTCTGTAAATTCAATAACTACCCACTGTATACAAACAAAGGTTCCCAAACATTTTCAATACTTGCAAACAACACGCATTTCAACCCAACAGAAATCCAAAATAATAAACATTGTTTTCCAACCATCCATTACAAACCTAATATTTACCCAAACTGAAATTTGCGAAACTTGAAAGAATTTAAAATATGATTAGTTAATCAAATAAGAAATATCATTAGCTAATCCAAATAAGAAATATCCTAATGATGCTTCTAAATTCCTTTTTGGTAAATTGAATGTGTTGTCTATRAGTTCCATGTAAGTAAATCCCCATTCCCACCTACCTCTTTTGTTGTGTATTATGTGGTGGCTGCATGGGATTATGTTATGAAATGTGTTGAGATTGTGTAAAATGTTTTCACGTGATTTATATTTTGTATTGTTGTTATGTTGAATGGTATTTTAATACAGTTGTATGTGTTTCATGTCATGGGCATGTAGTTATAGTATTCTACATCATTCCTGGCATGAGCCATTCATACATTTAGAAAGTGAATGGTTTAGAAAATGAATTTTGAAAGGGAATGAATTTTATAAATGTATTATGTTCAGGAAAATGTTAAAATTTTTGGAAAGGAGTGTAAACTTAGCCATGAAAGATATGAGTAGGAAATGGGGCGTGGGGGACCGACGCAGCCGACCCGATTCGACCATCTTGGAGGGTAGGGAGATATGTAATGTTCACCTCTTTGGAGGTGAAAAGATGAAAGGAAAAGTAAAGGAATGTTAATCGATTTGCGGTTCTATCGGTAGAAATGTAATCGGGTTCCAAAGAATAATGGCCCACTGCAGAGCTTAATGGCTAGGCGTTAAACTCAGTGAGCTCACGATTGTAATGAAATGGAAAGGTTTTACAAGTTCTAACACTTTGAAAGGAAAGTTTTTATGAAAAGGTTATGAAATGGAAATGTTTAGAAAGTTTTTAATGAGAAAGTGAAATTTTATAATTTATCTCTTGTAGGGCATTATTCATGCATTCATGCATAAGATTTGCTTACTGAGCTTTATAGCTCATTCAATTTCCTTCATTCTACATTTCAAGTTATGTGTAGCCGGATGGTGTGTGGAGGTCGCTTGTGGGCAGGCCTTGATACCTCGAATGCTTTTTTTTAAAATAAATTTTACCAAATAAGATAAATGATTGACTAGAATGGTTTTATGTGTTATTAAGATAGTTCTTATTTGGTTTAACTGATAGTKCTTTAAATCCTTTTGTATTTTACAGGTTTGGTTTTGATAAATGTCAGATTGGTAAAAGATTTGTTGGAATACAGTACTTATTGTATTGGGTGTTCATTGCATTGGAATGCATGTTATTTTATGGCTGTTGAAATGTTTGAGAACCTTTTGAATGTATACAGGGAGTGGCTATTGAAATTACAGAGAAAACTCTGTCAAATTTTTATAAAACACTTTTTAGACAAGGGTTAAGACTTCTTTTATTTTCTACAGTAGTTGGTGGGATTATATGTAAGGTAATGTGATACTCTCAACTTAGGATAGTTTCTAATCTGGGGTGTTACATGACTACTTGAAGAACTTCATCATGGGCATGATAAAAGATAAATATGAATGGAGCACCAAATCTTCTTTCGCATACTCCAAGCCCTACACCAAGAGGAATGATAACTTGAATATGTCTTTAGGCTATTAATCTCCAAAATTTCAACAATTTGATGAAAAGGGAAATCCTAAGTAAAAAATTTGTGCATTTTGTTGAGACTTGCAACAATGCAGATACAAATGGTGACTATCTTGTTAAGTAGTTTGTTTGACCCCTTAAGGGAACTACATTCACCTGGTACACTGACCTCATACCTGGATCCATTGATAGCTAGGATAGACTTGAGCAAAAGTTCCTTAATCGCTTTTATAACACCCATTGAGTTGTTGGTATTTTGAAATTGAGCTACAACAAACAATCTGGGGATGAATTCGTCATTGATTACATCACCAATGGGAAAGTTTGAGTTTAGATTGCGGAGATCGACTTTTTGAACAATTTGCAATTGAGATGTCCATTCAAGGTATGCACGGGTTTCTCCAATACATACTCAAGGGGATATAACCAAGGAAATTTTAGGAATTGACAACTCGTGCACATTATATGGAGTTGCACATTACGACACATAGAGACCAAGGATTCCTATACCCAAGCTACAAAAGAAGGAAAAATTGGACTTCAAGAAAATAAGTAAGCCATCTTCCAAATATGAAGCTAAGAATTTTAAATGCACCCAAGAAAGGGAGGGGGTGGGAAGGGTGAATTGAGTTTCTAAAAAATTTTTACAATAAATACACAAAATTTTCACCCTTCGAGTAAAAATATCAAACACTTGGTCGGTGCAATAAATGCTATGTGTATTTATGAGAAATGGATTTTATGACCAACAAAAATAACAAGATGCAAACACTAAGAGCAAGCACACACAATAGAGACAAGATTTTTAGTCGTTCGATTTTCCTTGAAATCTACATCCACTACCTAGGGTCACACCCTTAGCATTTTCAAATTCACTAACAGAAGTCACAGAGACTTTTACAAACTACAGAAAGGGTTCCCCCACAAATGGGTTTTATAATATAACCCTTTTACCTCCTCAAGGTTTACCTTTCAGTAAAGGTTTTATGTCCTAGGCAACCTTAGAATCTTTTCCTCAAAAATAGAGATAAATTTTGTTTACAATATTTCACTCTTTAAAGTGAAGATAGATAATGAAGATATTGAGACTTGATTTTACAAAGATAACTAAGAGATTCCTTGGACTTTTAGAAAAGAACAATCCATGGCAACAGCTACAATGCTTGTTAGGATATCCATAAAGGTAAGTAGAAAGTTCACTGAGAGGAAGGATGCTTTGTTAGACATTATCAGATGTTGGGAGAAAATGACCTGGAGTAGCTAAAATTTTCAAGCCAATCTAAAAGATTGAGAAATCTTCGTACGTACAAGTCGACACTTATGGATGTCAGAGCAAATACCTTTTAGGATGAAAAGAAAAGCTATACCTTTTGTGGATTGTGGCAAGGTTCTAAAACCCAAGGTCTAAACTATAGTTGATATAAAGCCAAAACAAGATGAAGAAAGTGTGTTCTCATCCCATTATATCAATGTTTCAAGAAGTGGCACTCCTCTTCTTACTCTTCTAATGAAGATTGATGAGGTTGTTTCAATACATCATATTAGCATCATTGATAAAAAAAAGTTTAGAAAAAGAAGACGCTGAAAAAACATCTCGTGAGCTTGAAGGATGTATCAAAGCCACAGTGGACAAATTGAAAGAAATTAAATTGCACACCGAAGAAAATCAACGACTAATCTATGTAACTGCGCTTTTGTCTCCAAAAGAAAATGAAATATATGTTAAACTTTTGTATCATTCAATTGTATTCTCTTGGAGTACAAAAAAATGCTAGGTCTAGATCCAAAATTTGTAGTCCATCACTTGGTTGTTAGACGGGGAGCTAGACTAGTTAAACAAGGACAAAGGCATTTTTAGCCTGAGTTGGATCCTTTGATCGAAGTAGCAGTCAACAAACTTATCAAGGTTAGATTTATTTGAGAAATCAAGTATCCTATATAGATCCATAGCATTGTGCCTGTAAGAAAGAAGAATGGGGAAATTCGAGTATGTATTGACTTTGGAGATTTGAACAATGCACGCCCAGAGAATAATTTTTCGCTTCCTAATACTGAACTCATAGTCAATGCAACTACCGGACATGAGACATTATCCTTTATGGATAGGTAATTTGGCTACAGTCAGATACACATGGCRCAAAAGGATGGAGTGACAGTTTTCCACACTCGTAAGGAAAACTGGCCTATCTGTGACAATTCTTCTGAAATCTTTCTGGCAGATGCCAACCATTTAGTCGATTAATGCAAAAAAATGCCCTTTGAGTGAGATGAAATGTGTAGTGATGGGTGTTATAAGTAGTGCATATTTTTTATGTGTCATTAAACCTAAGTTTACATGTAAATACTGTCTTTCAAGAATATTTTTGTTCAGATTTATACTTTTGCCTTAAATAGCATGAACTATTGATTATAATCAAGAAGCCTTGAAAATCATGAGAATATTCAGTTAATATTATTATTTTAACAGAAAAGTTCATCGCTAGACTTAGAGTTTAAGATAAGAAAATGAAGAATACTAGATGAGAAAATGATGTCACAACAAAATGCTTAGAAAGGCAAGCATAGAGGTTAATGAAATGTCATAGCACATAGGACTTAGAAATTCAAAGTACAACACGCATAACACAAGTGAAAGAGAAATGCCTTGTCATTTAATGACAAGTCTAGCTGAAAATAACACACAACCGTTGGCCTAAAGTTAACTCTATTTTGGTCTGTAAATTCTGACACAACAATTACAAGTGGTAACCTCAAGGCACAAAAAAGGGAAGAAGACAAAAAGGATAATGTTGACTCATTGGCCACACTGGCCAAGAGAGAAAAAGGAGGACCACATGCCAGATTAGATTTTTGCCCTATAAAAGTATAAGAACATTAGACCAGAAAGAGGGGATACACTTGGATAGACTTAGTCTTAGATAGAAGAGGGTTTATTTGAAAGAAGAACCCAAAAGCATACTATTATTTGTTTTAGCCACAGAAATAATTCAAGCATTGTTCTTAGTTTTAGCTAAGGGCGAAGAAGATGTAGTTTATTAGCATTAGCTAATAGGAGTTGAGTTTAGGCAAAACAATGAAAGAATTTTTTATTCACAAAGTGCTGAGCTCCTTCAATTACGTTTGCTATTCTATTTCTATGGCTTCTTAACGTAAGCTTATAGTTTGAGAAAACTGTATTTCTCATAAATAAAGAAATTAGTTGAATTAATCGAGTAAACCCCTGAGAGATCAAATGCCAGTATTTGTAAGTAAGGAAGTTAATCACTAATTCTTGCTTACTCTTGTTTAAACTCATTGCAAAGTAACTAAGTGTACTACCATAGAAATCTTGCTAGTGAACTGGTGAAATATACAATTGAACACTATAAGGGGCTAAGGTCTACAATATCTCAAACCCTGATCGAGACGTGCTACAACATTATAGAAATCTCATAAGATAGAGAAGTTTATATCGTGAATTCAGAACTTATATTTAATGGGAGCCGTGAAGAATGTTATCATAGACATATGATCCAACCTCTTTACAACCTCAAATCCATACTAAGGCTAGGATTAGGTAATCTCTTACCTAACCCTACACTTTTGTGCTACATCATCAGTGAACATCTCTTACTTTTGCTTTCTTGTCTAAGCTAACATAACATTCTGCTTGCTTCTAGTCGGTTATTTATCACTTCTTTTTAGAGTTAATTGATCCTACCTTTTACTTATCGTTATTATGAACTTTTTTACACATTATGTTCATTAAACCTATCCTCATGGGACCGATAATCTACTCACACTTTATTACTTGTTAGCCACATATACTTGCGTGTGTGCACGTTAGTATAATTTTAACTGGAAAACAACCAACAAGTTTTTGGTACTGTTGTCGGGATAGGCAATAGTAATATTTATGTAAAACTTTTTTTGATTTTCTCAACCATTTGTTAATCTTTTTCAATCCTGTGTGCTATGAGAAGAGTGACAACGTATGAATATAAGAGGAGGTCTAAACTTCAAGTACTAGAAATATTCCTCTTTGACAAAGAGATTGATAAAACCTTCAGAAAGGTAAAAAAGGAGTTAAGAAAAGACCCTATGCAAGCAGATATGGTTGAACAACAAGGAAATAATAACCCTCCAAGGGTTATGTTGTAGAAATGCCAGACGACAAGAATCATGCCATAAAGTAATATTGTAACACCCCAAATTTTTCCTTTATTAAATTTGTTTGATTTTACGTCAAATTTGTGTGCCAACTAGGGTTGGACATTTTATATGATTAATATTTTTAAACCTACGTTTAATAGGTGCGGAAGTGTTGTCCTTGTCAAATAAGAGTTATCGTTGGCTAAAGGCTCGACTTGTGGGCCTATTTATTAGTTAGTCAGAAGTTGGGCTTTTTATCGAAAGGAAACCTGTTACGTTTAATTTACAGGTTTTGGTTAGATTTGGATGGGAAGGCCCGACGGGTTGAGTTGCGGCCCAAAATAAAAAAAAGAAAAGAAAAGAAAAGAAAATATATAAGAAAATAAAAAGAAAGAAAAGAAAAGAGAAGAAAAAGAAAAACCTAAAGAAATTCATCTTCTTCTCCCARGAAACCCTAAGCCACTGCCGCCGCCGTGCCGCTTCCCCTCTACCTGACCGACGCTGCTCGTCGTGGCTTTTTCCTATCTTCTCCTTCTCTCTTCTCTTCGTTCCTCTGTCAACGCCCCCACCGATCGCAGTCTGATCGATGATACGCGCCATAGCCACCATCGCTGCTCATCTGAAGACGTCGCCGTCTCTCGTGTAGTCGCAGCGCCAGCTCGAAATAGTCACTGTGTGCCGCTCAACTGACTCACGGATGTTCGGCCAGAGCAATCGCGCCTACCAGATCTGCTAAGTCATCTTTCTCCTCTCCTTCTCTATAAGAGCGACCGGACCATCGCCAAACCCGCTGTCGTTAGCTTTTCCTTCTCTGTAGGAGYGACCGATCTGTGCGACACTATCTCCAGATCTGCCGCCATTGTCTCCTTCTCTGTGGGAGCAACCAGATCTGTACAATACCTTCGCCGGACCTTCAGTCGTTACTCGTTTTCTTACTCGGCGCAACCAGATCTGCACGACGCCGTTGCCAGATCTACCGCTGCTGTTTCTTTTCTCCCTCTGCTCAACGGATTTTCCCTTCGAATTGAAACTAAAACCTTCGTAGTTGCCCGTCGTTTTGGTCCTCTTCCTTTGCTGCTCGAGTCGCTGGTTGTCCGTCGCTGTCAACTAGTTGCCGGGAGCTTGAGCAGAAACTGATCTCTTTGTCGGAGCCGTGCCCAACAGTACCAGGCACCCAGCAGGTGCCCCGCTTGCCCGCCCAGGCTCCCAGTGCACTGACGTCGTTGCGCRYGCTGCTTGAGCGCACGCCCGAGGACCTATTGCTATTCCGGCAACATTTGGATATCGTAAATTTTAAGGTGAAAACGCTAACACTTAATATTAAAATTGTATGACTTGTAAATAATTATAACCTGAAGCGAATTTATAGGATAATATAGTTAAGTTTATACCCGAGTTAAGAAGTCAAATTGTACCCTTAAAACATAATGTTCGATAATATGAGAACTAAATATGAATTTATAAATTTATAAAGGACATTTTTGGATTAAACACATAATACCTAAGTTGGGACGATCGAACTAAGTAGGCCCTCTTTCTATAATCAACTAGGTCATTTCGAGGCCTTGTGTTGAGAACAGTTGAAGGAATTTACTTCACAATTTAAGTAAGAACCCGTTAACGTAAAGGACTCCGAGTAATTAATCCTCACATCTCATTTATGTTATGAATGAATGTAATTGAACTGTTTTGGTTGCCCGAATATCTTGTGTATGGGATTGTATGATGATGAGTGTATAATTGTGTGGTTAATGTGTTCATATCCTGTATTGTTAAATGAAATGCTATTATGTTTCATATCTTGTTTTATTTGTCGAATGTTATGTTATAAGGTTGTATCTATTTCATATCATGAGCATGTAGTTAGAATTCTACATCACATTTGGCATGAGCCATTCACACACTTAGAAGGTGAATGGTTTCGGAAATGAAATTTTAAAGGAAAATGTTAAGTTTTGAAAATGTTAAAGTTTTTGAAAAGGAGTGTAAACCTAGCCATGAAGGATGTGAGTGGGAAATGGGGCATGGGGGACCGGAGAACCCGAACCGACCYTCTGGGAGGGAGGTAATGATTCACCTCTGGGAGGTGAAAAGAAAAAGGAAAAGTAAAGGAAGAGAATGTAATTAGGTTTCGAAGAACAAATGGCCACTGCAGTCTAATGGCTAGGCGTTACACTCGAGTGAGCTCACGAATGAAAAGAAATGGAATGTTTTATTATAAGTAAATTTTGAAGGAAATTTTTGGTAATGAGATTTTGAAAAGGAATGTTTGGAAAGTAATTTTTTATTTAAAGGCAAAATTTTATAATTTCATGGCATGTAGGACAGGTTGATGCATTCATGCATTGAGGTTACTTACTGAGCTTTTTAGCTCATTTCTTTTCTTATGTGTCATTTCAGATGATATGTAACCAGATGGGCGAAGAGGTTGCTTGTGGGCGAGCAATGATACCCAGGAACTGGTTTTCAACTTATTTTATGTAATGAGATAATTATATTATTTTTGAATGTTTTAAATTGTTGAAGCTTCCGCTGTCTACATTTTTGAATAAATGTTGAGTTTTAAATGTAGTTGATTATTTGCGAGTGAAATGACATAACATTCTTGGATTAGGACGGTTCCAAATCTGGGGGTGTTACAAATATATCATACTAGTTATACAGGACTTGCACCCTAACATAGTTAGATCTGAAATACAAGCCAACAGTTGAAGCGGAAACCTATCATGTTTTAGATGATCCTACAGACCGTTTGCCAGATTAGTAGGATGGAAACCGAAGACTCCCACCTACACTTGAGATTATTCAAGGAAATTAGTGATTCGTTCCCACGACAATGCATCCTAAAGGAAGCTTTAAGGATGAAACTGTTCTCATTTTCACTAAGAGATAGAGCACGTGAGTGGTTAAACTAATTAGCCCCCAACTCTATTACATCATGGACGGACTTAGCAGAAAATTCTTAACGAAGTATTTTCACCAGCCAAAAATGCCAAGTTAATGAATGAAATTGCATCTTTTCAAGATCATGTAGAAGAGACATTGTACGAGACATGGGAAAGATTCAAGGAACTATTGAGGAAATGCACACATTATGGCATTCAATACTTGATCCAAATGGAAACATTCCACAATAGACTTAATGCCCAGACGAGAACTGTGGTGGCTACTTCAACAAACAGAGTACTTCTTCAGAATCCTATAGTGAAACATTCAATATCTTTGAGAAAAGAGATAGCAACAACTACCACTGGACCACTTCGAGGATAGCAACAATAAAACGAGTTCAAGGAGTTCATGAGGTGGATGTTGTCACAACACTTACAACATAAATGGCATCCCTATCCAATATCTTGAAACCATGAAGATGTCTGCTGGTAATCAAATTGTAACACCCCCAGATTAGAAACTGTCCTAAGCCGAGAGTAGTTACATTACCTTACTCATAAAACAATCAACTACTGTAGGAAATAAAAGAAGTCTTAACCCTTGTCAAAATTTTTTATAAAAATTCGACAGAGTTTCCTTTGTAATTTCAATAACTACCCATTTCAACTCAACAATATCCAAAATAATAAATAATGTGTTCCAACAATTCCTTTACCAACCTAACATTTATTCAAATTGAAATTTGCAGAAACCAAAAGAATTTAAAGCACAATTAGCTAAACCAAATAAGAAATATCATTAGCTAATCCAAATGAGAAATATCCTAATGATACACGAAAATCATTCTAGTCAACCATCTATTTTATTCAGTAAAATTTATTTAGAAAATGCTTCAGGGTATTATGGCTTGCCCATAAGCGACCTCCAGGCACCATCTGGCTACACATTATCTGAAATGCGGAGTGAAGGAAATGGAATGAGCTATAAAGCTCAATAAGAAAATCTCATGCATGAATGCATGAATATGCCCTACATGTCATGAATTATAAAATCTCATTTTCTCAATGAAAACGTCCTAAACATTTCCATTTCATAATATGTAATACCCGAGATTTCTTTTTATGGATTTTTACTTGATCATGTGAATTTGTGTGCCAACTAGGGTTGGATAATGTTCTATGCAGTTRTTGTTCAATCGTATGTTTAATAAGTTTGTGATTATTGTGTTAATCGAATGAGGGCCCTTGATTGGTTAGAGGCTTAACTTGTGGGCCTATTCGTTCTTAGTCGGAAGTTAAACTGTTATCGAAAGAAAGCCTGTTGAATTTAATTTAAGGATTGGATTAATTATGGAATGTGAAGGCCCGAAAGATTTAGGTTACGGCCCAAGTTAAAAGAAAAARACCTATTTAATTAAATCTACTGTTCATTGCCTTCCCCAAAACCCTAACTTATCCTAAGCCGCCGYCGCCGCCGCCATTTTTCCCTCTGACTGTCTGACGCCGCTCGTCGTGGCCTTTCCTTTCTGTTTCTCCTCTCTCCCTCTTCTCTCCCTTTCTCCCACTAGCAGCACTTGAAGTGGCCGCTGCTCGTCACTGCTTGCGATCCGTAGGCCGCTCACTGCACCGAAGTTACCCGCCAGATCCGAACCAGTCTTCATCAGTCGATTCGTACCAGCCACTAGATCTGCAGTTTGGAGACTGCTGCGTGACGCCGCCACCCACATCACGTTGCTGTTGCTCCACTAGAACAAGACTGGATGCCTGGTCTCGTTGGGAGCTAACCAGATCCCCATGTACTATTGCCGGTATCTACTGCAGATGGCGACATCGATCTGGTCGCGCCCTTAAAAAGGCCAGAAGCCGAAGTTTTGGAAGGCGACTGCTGTCTCGTCTTCTTCACTTGCCGTCGCTGTTGTTGCTACAGCGGGTTACTGCTGCCTGTTGCCAGGAGCAGGGAGCTGCGAAGGTAACGGCAGTCTTCCTCGCTTGTGCTCAACGAGTTGCGGCTGAGCGGTTGTTGCCGGTGGCCGACTGACTTGGTCAGTCAGCTGAGTTTTGGCCAGGACAAGGGGCAGCAACAGGCGCCAGCGCCAAGTGCCAGTGAGTGCCCAGCGCGTTGCGCCAGGCGCCCAGGCTACCAGGGCTGTTGCGCTCACTGTTAGAGCGCACGCCCAAGAATCCAATACCACTTTCGTGACACTTGGACTTTGTGAACTTAAATTATTTGATATCAGAATTTATGACCTGTGAACAATTATGTCCTAAAGCGAATTGGTGGGAAAACATAGATTGGATTTAATACCCGAGTTAATGAGTTTGAATTGTACCCTTAAAAACGTGATAATTGGTAATGTGGGAACTAAGTATGGATTTATAATTGGCAAATGACATTCTTGGAATGAGCACTGAATATCTAAGTTGGGACAGTCGTACTAAATGGACTTTCCTTCTGTAATCAAAATTAGTTCATTTCGAGTGCCTTAACATTGAGAACAGTCGAAAGATTTCACTTCACAATTTAAATAAGAACCCTATAACGTAAAGGATTCCGGGTAAGTAAATTCTCACATTTCATTAACGTATATGTATTGATGTTTCTAAATTTCTGTAAGATAAATTGGATGTGTATTGAATCTGAGTTCTATGTAAGTAAATTCTCACATTCTCATTAATGTATATGTGTTGTTGTTATAACTAAATTGCTCTTAGGTGAATTGAATGTGTATTAAATCTGAGTTCTATGTAAGTAAAT